>JAOTAX010000196.1:576466-590018 GCA_025629825.1 Erythroxylum guanchezii | reverse complement strand
GACCGGTCAAGGTTGGAGTTCAACATGAAATTTTATGCTTCCGATTTAAAGTTTGATCAAAGTTAAGGTTTTAGATTCGAGTTTGAGCCTAATCAAGTTTAGACAGTTCAAAGGCAGATCGAGTTTATTTTTAAAAATTCTAAAATTAAAAATGGCAATATTTTGTGAAAATTTCAGAATTCGATTTAGGCTAGGCCGGTTAAACTAGATTAATGGGCCAATTTTGCCAATACTAGTGGTAATATAATTTTTGTTAGAAAGTGATAAAAATATAGTTCGTTGGAGCAGTTTGGGTAATGAAAGGGCATGATAATAGAACCTAAATTATTTAGTAAAAAGCAAGAAGTCGTTGAAATATTTTGCAATTAAAATAAAAAATTGAAGAAAATTTTAGATGAGGAAATCAAATGGATTTTTCCTATATGCTATTTTTTTAAAATTTAGTATTTTTATTTCAATTATTTATTAGTTCAATTGAATATTACTAAAAAAAATTATTCGGTTCTGTCTAATTCAATTTTATTGAATTTACTTAAATATAGAAAATATAATTAGGTAATTATGTAAATTATCTAATAAAATGTCGTGCCAAAAAATAATAAAATGGAAATTTTATACAATTTTACAAGGAAACTTTTACTGCTATATTGTAAAATTGTTGAAAATTTAAATAAAAAATGAAGATGTTATTAATATAAAGCTTTTAAGAAAGAAAACATGTAAAGAATTGCATGGATCAATTCATAAGCCAGATTATATATAAATTAGTCATCTTTTTCAAATATGAGAAATAATAAAAAATTAATTTTTAGCAAAGAAAATAGTTGTCTAAGGTTAGGTGCATTAATGGCATGATGGAAACAACTCGTGACTGACAATTGAAGAACGTTTTAATAATGTCGTATGAAAGAAGAGGACACACAAACTATAGAAAGACAAGACATGAGACATTGTCTTTCCCTAAGGAGACACTAGCTCGGAAGTCAAAGAATGCTCAAAGATAAGCAAAGACAAAACTGTGTTTTTTATAAAATTTTTCTTGTATGTACTCAACTCCAAACTTTTTGATTGTTTGAGAATAGACTTAGTTAAGTTCGAGTCTACTTGATCCAGTTTGAAGCTAGTAAGCTAGATTTAGAGATCGGTTCAAAGTTCACCTCGAACGATTCTAATTCCTTTAAAATAAAATTGTTTGACGTTAAACAAGGATATCAATTCCAAACTATTTGATTGCTTGAGATTAGGTTTGGTTAAGTTCGGCTTAGGTTGGACCTATCCAAAGTCAATAAGTCAGGTGTAAGTATCTATTCAAAGTTTAGCTCCAATAATGATTCGAAGTCTTTTAAAATAATGTCATCTTCAAGTCAAACAAATCACAAGGATATTATAAGCAAATACAATATTATCTTCTTTCTTTCTTTTTTTACCTTCTATGTACTAATCTTCAAACTTTTTGATTGTTTCATATTAAGTTTGGTTAAGTTTGACTCAGTTTGATCCTGTCTGAAGTGTATAAGTCAAGTCTAGAGATCGATTCAAATTTTAGCTTGACTGATTCGAACTCTTCTAAATAATGTTATTTAAATCAAACAATTCACATGGACATGTGAAGCAAAGACATCTATTTTCTTTCCTTTTCTTTTCTTGTATGCACTTTAACTCCAAACTTTTTGATTACTTGAGATTTGACTTGGTAAATTAAGTTTGACTTGGTTTGATTTTGCCCAAAGTCAATAAATTGGTCTAAGAATTGGTTCAAATTTTAGCTCACATGATTTAAACTCTTCTAAAATAACGTCGTTTTAAGTTAAATAATTCACAAAGATATTGTAAGTAAAGACAACGTTGTCTTGTTTCCTTTTTTTTTTTTCTTAAGTTCAACGTAGTTTAACCCTGTTTAAAGCCAATAAATCAGGTCTAAAGATCAATTCAAAATTCAACTCAAATGATTCGAAATCTTCTGAAGTAATATTATTGTAAGTCAAACAACTCACAAGGATAACTAAAGCAAAGATACCTATGTCCCTTTTTTTTCCCCCTTTCTTGTATGTACTCAACTCCAAACTTTTTGATTACTTGATATTAGGTTTGATAAATTAAGTTTGATTTAATTTGGCTCTATCCAAAGTGAGTAAATTAGGTCTAGGGATCGGTCCAAGGCGAATGGTTCAAACTCCTCTAAAATAATATTGTTTTAGTTTAACTTACAAAACAACATCATTTTAATTTAAGAACTCAAAAATAAAATAACATCATTTTGACACAACTTAGGCTGTGATTACTTGAACCTAATCAAGCTTCAAATTGAACTCAAACTGCCTAACTCAATCCAGCTTATTGTCAAACCAACTATGAGTAGATGTATGAGTCTTAATAATTTGAAAAGGATAAGATGAATCAAAATATAATTCATCCACACATATGGATAAAGAGTGCTAATCAAAGACTATTTAAACTTAGTAGTTGAATTAAATCCAAATTTTAGTTATCTATTGAACTAAACTTCTTGCAAAATACCTTATGAGGAGGAGATACTCCAAATTAAATTCTAATAACTACTATCATTAAGTTCAATTAGAAATTTCTTTACACTAATACTTTCTGCTCTCACTAACTTGAGCAGTGTACTTTTTACTCTAACTAACTGGAGCATCAGAGCGTGTTTTTCTCCGGAACAACCCCGACACTCAGACTAATTGATTTTGCAGGCCTGAATACAGTCCGATGACACTCTAACTAGTCGATTTTGCAGGCCTGCAGACCTGAAAACAGCCCAACGAACCTACTTCAAATTCAGTCTCCATCAATTCTTATCCGTTCCGACCGGGATTCAGGAAAAGAAACTAGCATTACTTACCTTCCTGTTCCATTTCAAACTTCTATTCAACAGTTCAAGATAAGGGCATAATTACTGTGCACATATGGCAATAACCTCAGACACTTCTAGTCAGGACTTTCCAGTAAACTTTTCTATCTCACCAACTTCAAATTTCTTTGAATTCTCATGTTTAACTAGCAATCCAGACAGAAAAATGATGCCAAACATTTGGAAACCATGAATGAATAAACTGGTTTTACAAAGGATCAAGCAGTGGAAAAGGCAAAAAAGGGTTCAATGAATCAATAGCAGAAAATGCAGATCCAAATCACAAGCCATCAAGTGATATCCAACACCAAAAATTCGAGTCGATCAACTCTAAGCAGCTAGATAAATTGTTACAACAAACTGAATTCTGCAAGTGAGAGTCCTAAGATACATAACTATAGAAATTGAGAAAGTAGAACCGACTTCTCTACCTTTTATGATCAACTAGAGTTCAAAAGAACGGTACATGTAAATCCAACTTATAAGCAGTATTGCAGACCATGAAAAATTGCTGATTTTTAGCGATGAAAACTGATAGAGTTCTAAGGAATTAATGAACAAATCAACAGAACTAAACATATTATGCAGAACATAAAATATAGGACAGAAGTGAAACTGTAAACCTGAATAGCATTATAAAAAATTACAGCAGTAGAAACAGTACAAACTCTCAATTCAAGCAAAAAGAGATTAGTAAGGGAGAATTGCCAAAATGGTAATCAAATAATGAACTGAAAACAATACGATTAGGGTTTACTGGTCCTGGTACTATAACTCAGTAAATTATGTGGTGTGTCAAAAGTTAGAAAGCCACCATAGAAGCCAATTTCTCACTTGCATTCCACACCTGCCTCAGCAGCTCGACGAGGCTTACTTTTTCTCCGACTTCCATTGTGTCGAAATCCGTTAGCCTTGGTAGAATCATCAGTGCTTGACCTGGTTCCAACATCATTTTCTTCCTTTACAGTATCTACTTTCTCCTTTGATTGTGAGTACCTCTTCCTCTTCTTTCCATTTTCAGCCACTGCTGCAACTTTTATCTCTTTGCTTATGGTACCATCTCTTCCATTCTGACAATCTTCATCTTCTACATTTTCAACTTCTTCTTCATCAATGTCATCCTTTAGTGGCTTTTGCGGCCTTCCCCTTCGCTTCTGCGCAGGAATCTTTTCTTCATCACCACTTCCCGTATCGTCATGATTCATAACAGATGACCTCTTTCCCTTTCCTCTACCTCTACCCATAACTTATCTTTTGCAGAAACAACTCATAGAAATGAAGACTCTTTCTGCAAAAACAGAAAACAAATAGCCCAAACAGTTGATTAAGCAGATCTCATGGAATCATTTGTAAACAAATGTAAGCAAAATGCTTCTCTAATTATCAATCTCAAAAGGATTAGATTATTATCCACGTCAACTGCTTAAAAGAACAGTATTTTGCATAAATGAAGCTGCTTGATTACGCAATTAAGTTCCAGGATAACTGGTTCAAGTGCTCTTCTTTTCATAAACAAGAACATCTACCTGAAACCAGATATCAATAAAAGAGTGCAACTGTAGTTTCCCATAATCTAGAAGTACATCAGGAGACCATCAAAAGATCTTAATCTGTTAAAAGAAAGAATCTTTCTGCTTGTAAACAGAGAAAAATCGCAGAATTCGACATTTTCTTATAAATTTATGCTCAGAATATGGTAATTGAACTTCAAATAGCACAGTTATTACTTTCTCAACCCCTACTACTAAATTTATTAAGAACAAAATCATGAATTTTCACACTCAAAGATGGGCAACGAAGAAAATAAGAGATAAGCAAAACAGTTAAAAGAAACGATCAATTCACAGATACGGTGAAATCGAGAGGGAGAAGCAAATCTAAATAGAAGCTGAAGTACGGTTTTTAGATTTGACGTTCAGAAATCAAGGAACAGAAACCAGAATCACATCTTCTTCAATGATACAACAGCTTCTTGTAAATCAATCTAGAGCAAGATCCATAAAATGTTCCAAACTTTCTGTTCTATCGTATATGAAACTTGTAGAGTTTGTGCTAAACATGAAATGAAAGCAACAAGTTTCAGCTTTGAAATCTAAGAAATACTAAAAGCAACAAAGCACACAAAAAGGAACATAACAAAGAAGTGAAACTAACCTGGTAAAGAACAAAAGCAGTTTGAATCTTCAACAAGTCCATTGCTTTGAATCTGTTAAAGAAAGCAACCAAAACTCAGAGCAGACCAAGGCCCAGATAGGCGATTTCACAGAAAGTGACAAAAAAAGACAAGATTTTTGAAGGCTATAACTATGATCTAAAGAAGAAACTCAATACCCAGATCAGGAAAACATTTGAGATTCCAATATGACAAGGATTTGGATAAAATAAGGTACTTTTATAGAAGCAACCCCACAAAGGCCATGGCCAACTGAAAAATACAGAGAGTCGGACGGGAAGATGGGAGCCAAGAGTGAATAGATATTTTTTGATTGGCTATGCAGTCTGTGTGGGACTCTGTATACTGCACTTAGTTGAAATGTTAATCTCTCTCTCTCTCTCTGTTGAGTGTTGACAGAAAACTTGTTTCAAGGGCAATGTGATTCATTGAATGAGTTAAAGCAAGTGGACGTCTTATGTGTAAGCTTAGCTTAGTTCCAACACCCGACTAGTAGAGTAGTAGGTCAGAAATTATCAAATTATCATTTTAATTATATTCTTTAAAATTTTACAAATTTTTTATAACTTTTATTTTTCAGAAGATTTCTTCTCAACAAACAACAATCTACATGAATCTTGCTGGTACGCAAAATTTTAAAAAAAGTCAACGTATTCGGTACAAAAAATTCCTTATTTCACGAGAATCTAAAGAGGGTTGTCAATGTATATAATTTTCTCGAATAACTTTTATTGTTGTTCCAAGGCTCTTCCTCTTTCAAAAAATTCTTTTGAAAAATTAAAAGTTATACCACATGTATTTAAGATAATAATTATTAAATTTATAAGTAATTTTATAAATTTACTTAAATTTTCAGTAATTTTAAAAATTACTTAAATTATAAAAAATTTCTCTCTTTTACTCACAGTTATAATTTTACATAATTAAAGTATAATAACAACCATTATAGAGATAGACCTAATTAAGAGACATGTACTTATCTATAGTATCCATAGTACATTACATCTTCATTTAATAACTTCATGCCTTGCTTATGACTTGGTCTGCTGTCCCTCCCTTTGTTTATATATACATTTAATGAGTGACAACCCAATGTATCAAAAAGGGTAAAGAGTTGTATGAATTGTAAATTACAAAATTCGAAGGGTTAAATTAAAAAAATGATCGATTTACCAACAAAAAATTTAAAAAATGGTTAAACATTTTTATTTTAGTTATTAGTTATTATATTTAGAAAATAAATATTTTATCTTAATTTTAATAAATTAAGTTATTGAGTTGAACTTCAAATATTTTTAATATTTTAAAATTTTATTCATAATAAAAGATTAAATATTAATTATATATAAATTGAGGGATTATTTTATGACTTTTAAAAGTAATTTGAGATGATGTTTGATATTGATTGATACCGATATTATATTAGTATTAATATCGAGAGGCCTTGCTTTACAATTTATTATTATAATAATTTCATAAAATTTTTATATTTAACACTTAATATTAACATTAACTTACAGAATAAATTTTATAGACAAAATTTATTAATAATATCATAAGATATGTACAACTGGGATACAAGCTTTTTCATACAAGAAAAAAAAGAGGTCCATCATTATATTAAAATATTAGGTGTTTACTTAAAATTTTTATTAGAAATCTTAAGAATTGATTATATATTTTGTCAAAAATCTATATAAATGAAAAAAGGACATATTTCGTGTTAAAAAGCTTCTTATTACTGCTATGATCAATTATATGACTTGACTTTAAGTCATTAACTTATAAAATAATGGGCTAATTACAAATTTTTTTCCAAACTTTGCTTAGTTTTGCAATTATAACCTGAACTTAAAAAGTGACAAATAAATGCTTAAGTTTTCAACTTTTTTTAATTATATCTCGACGTTAGTGTCTTTGTTAAATTTTGTTGACGTGATTTGTCATGTATTATAAAAACTTCTAACTAATAATACACGTCAGCAAAAATTAACAAAACTAATAAAGATTAACAAAACAACATCATTAAATCACATAACCAAAATAACATTGTTCTTAAAAAACAACATAGTTTAATCCATAAATTAGTTTACGCAGTCCCGACGCTCTTACCCCTTGTTTTTGGTTTGTTCTCCCGTTACCCCCACCCTTCATTTTCAGATTGTTCCCTTTGTTTTTAGTTTGTTCTATTGATGCCCTAAACTAGGTTCGCAATGCAGTGCATCAAAAAATGAAGGCTGAGGATGTTGGGAGAACAAGCTGAAAAAAAAGGGTGAAGGCATTGGGCCATGCATAAACTGGTTTAGGGATTAAACTATGTCATTTTTTAACAACGGCATCGTTTTAGTTATGTGATTAAATGACATCGTTTCATTAATTTTTATTAGTTGTGTTAATTTTGGCTGATGTGTATTATTAGTTAGGAGTTTTTAGATCATGTGGCAAGCCACGTTAACAAAACTTAATGAAGACATTAATGTCAGGCTAAAATTGAAAAAATTGAAATTTTAAGTATTTATTTATCACTTTTTATGTTTCAGCTATACTTGCAAAATTGAGCAAATTCTGGTATTCGTTTTGTAATTGACCATAAATAATTTATATTGTATACACAACATGGGTTTAGTATTGATATTTTGAAGTTAATGAGTAAAGTTCGGCTTGGTTAGGATTTGGTTAAATTTGAGTTTAAAAAATTTATATTTTAGATTCAAAAGTTTGAAAAATTGAATAACTAAAAAAAATTGGAAGGAGTTTGAAATTAGTCAAGCTTAAAAAAAGGTTTAAAAAATTATCAAATTTATTGTTAATTCTAGTAAAATTATTATTTACATTTGAGAAATTGTTGGTTTGCTTTATTTTAGAAAAAAAAAGATTGAATGGAAGTTGTCAAGCTCTTTGACTTGTCCACAACTAGCCAACAACCCCAACATTTTATTATGCTCAATTCCAAGAAAAACATGAATCAGAATCAATATCAAGCTCTTGACTTTCTTGTAACACTTCATAGACATCATAAATCCAGTTTATATTCATAAATTTCTCACTATATCTACATGTTCTGAAACGCTACACATGTTCTGAAATGCTGCACAAGATTCCTGATGGTTGAGCATGTTCCTTTCATGTGAACATCATAAATCCCACCATTTTTTTGGGGGCTCCATAAACTTCATGCTCTTTGTCCAGGCGGAGTAATGATATGCGAGATGCATTCTTCGGGAAGAAATATACAAGAAGATAAGTTAGGAGCTGATGGTAACAGGAGGTTATGAAGCATCTGATTGATAGAGCATGTGGTAATGAGATAAAGAAGACATGAAATTGATTCTTGATAAGAACTAAGAAACATTGATTGTTTAACAAAGCATAAGGTGAAGTTTTTTGTAGGAGGAAGCTGAGAATATCACTATCTTGCTTTCTGAATTCCCATGAAATGTAATAAATAGATGTGGAATCAGTTAGATTGTGCTGAGAATTGATGCAGGATCTGGAGGAATGGAGACTGGAGCAGCACCTTCAAGCATTGCCACCACTTTCTTCATCGTAGGTCGTAAAGATGGATCCTCCTGAATGCACCAGATTGCAACCATCACAAATTTCTCCACCCTTTTCATGTCATCCAATGCCTCCTCATCTTCCTTCACCAGCAGATTCAATGCTCCTGCCTGATAACAATCATATGCCCAATCTACAAGTAATGTCTGACATTCTTCTTTCAGATCGAGTTCCACGTTCCTCCGACAACAAACCAGCTCCAGAAGCAATATGCCAAAGCTGTAGACATCGACTTTGACAGTAACAGGCATGTTCCTGAACCATTCAGGTGCTACATATCCTTTGGTTCCTCTGATGGCAGTAGTTGTTCGAGTCTGGTCTGCCTTCAAAAGCTTGGCAAGTCCAAAATCAGAGATTCTTGCTGTCAAAGACTCATCTAGAAGGATATTCTGAGGCTTGATGTCACAATGTATGATCTGAGTGCTGCATTCTTCATGGAGGTAAAGGAGGCCTCTTGCTATTCCATAAACAATTTGCATCCTTTTGTACCAGTTTGGCCTTGAACCTCCTAGCAGGAAATCAGCTAAAGAACCATTGCTCATGTATTCATAGACCAGAAGACGATGTTGTTCCTCATTGCAGAATCCTAGAAGTTTTACCAAATTTTTGTGATTCGTTCGGCCAATGGCGTTCACTTCAGTCTTGAATTCCTGCTCACCTTCATTCACCTTCTTTTCCAACTTCTTCACCGCAACAATTTCTTTGGTGTCATTTTGCAGAACCCCTCTATAAACAGTTCCAAAAGCTCCGCTACCCAGTTTTTCCTTGAATCCTGATGTAGCTGCTTCTAGTTCATTGTAACTAAAGCTCCTTGGACTTGAATCTGGCACAATCTGGGAAGTGTGAACTATTTTTGGTTTCTGATGCTTTGCTCGAGACAAGAAAACGAAGACTGCTATCAGTAAGAGAGCATTTAGAAGGATGGAGCTACCTAGAAGCACAGATCCAGTGATGATCAGAGTTGGTTGATCTTTGTTCTTTGAACCTGAGCCTGTATCAATCATGGAGTTTGGCTTTTGTACCTTTATCAGGGCTTTTCCTCCAACACTATCATCAGTTCTACCATTTGAAAGAGGCAATTTCTTCTTCCAGCAATTCCCATCTCTGAAAATGGCTACATCACAGAAACAATCACTCAAGCAAGCTTGTCTACACCAATCCTCGTTCTGCGATTCAAAATATTCATAGTCGGACTGTGGCCAATCTGTGTTGGACATCTCAACAAACTCAAATTGCTCAGCATCTCGGGATGCCCCATCACAGTTTTGTGAAACAAAGTTCTGCTTGCAACCTTTGCTAACATCATGCGAGTCAATGAAAACATAGCCAGGTGGGCACTGACAAATTGGTTTCGAATCGTTTCCTAATGTGCAGTAGCTATTGAAACCACAAGCTCCACTACCTGTTTGTGATCCAATTCTCAGACAAATATTTGATGGCATGAACATCAAAGTTGTCCAGGCCATAGGCCACCTTCCACTACTTGAAGAAGCACTCCTGGGGTAGACATAATGTCTGAAAGGCCCATCATAGTCAACAGTTGCCCTCTGATAGAAATCTTGCATCGACAATGGGTTAGAAGACACATAGTTTAGTATGCTACCATTGCTTGCTGTGAGGTATATATAACCTGACTGGTTGAAGATCACTTGAAAACCGCTGTCCATGGTTTGAGTAGACCAGTAAGCAAAATTAGTGTCAACCAAAGGATATCTTGTGGTGTATAGTAGGAGATTTCCATCATTTTGCAGTGAAAACTTGAATCTTCCATTTGAATAATTCCTTTCTGAATAACGGGCAATGAGTTCGGTACCTTTGTTCATAGTCTGCAAGGGCAAAATGGTATCTGTTGGTTGAGAAAAACTTTCCCACAAGTTGATGGAAGCCGTGCTCCTGAGTACAAAGTTTCCACTATCAAGCATGGCTGCATAGGCAACTCCTGATCCGACAGAGTTGGCAATCCATACTTGTGTATCTGATTGGTCTCTGAGGACTAACAGGCCATCTGCTGTCAGCTGCACTTTGGATCCTACTCGAACTAGACTATTTCTGTTAGCTGACCAAACTATAGTTTTCTCAGGAATTTTATTAAACCATATAGCTAACAGGAAACCATCAGGATCTATTTGTTGGAATCCAAAAGCAAAATCACCAGATGGAGACACCCAACTGGAGTTATCATTTGAAGAAGCAGTGAGATATGATCCCAAAGAAAGGTTACTGTAACTCTGTGATTTGGTGGGAAATGGAAGCAGCACTACACAGAGCAGGAAACAAAGTTGATATAGCCATTGACCAAAAACCATTCTGTATAGATTGTAATCCACAAGCAGATTACAAGCATACTATGACACAACAGAGTTAAGCTGGAATGAACGGAACAATAATGTCCTGAGCAGAAGAGAAAATGAAGAACATCAAAACCATCATCTACTTATTGCAGAACAACTGCAATTTCCTGGGCAAGAAAAGCTTATATGTCTCTGTCTAGAGCGCATAGTCAATAAGCAGAGTCTCAGTCAACAATTATAGATAATGGAAGGTTTATGCTGACTTCCACCCTCAATTATCTTCAAACTATTGCAGACATTGAAACTTGGCCGGCCTGAATAAATCAATACAGTCTATAAAGTTGATACATTAATATTGGTAAGTTAGTTCATTAGCTTCTTTGAACATGTCAATAGGAGAGTCCTTATCAGTAGACGATTCCTATACTCTCAATTTAGTATTCTTTTTCCATACCTGGAATGATCAAACGAGTCTAAAGGAATTGTATATGATGCCAACTTCTGAAAGTTCTATCTAGGTTTTTTAATTTAACCAATCAGAGGTTGAAGTTCATGAAACAAAATATACTCTTTGCTTTTTGACAAATAAGAGATCAAAGTTTATGATAAAATATAGTTTCTCCTCTTTAATTATGTCTTACAAGTTTTGATGACTCAAGTTTAGAGAATCTTTTATTAAAAAAAGGTCCAATGATTAATTTGGATGTTATTTCTTATATAAAGACTAATCTTCTCCCTTAATAGTTGTTAAGCGGTAGTACTTGGTCAGAAGTTAGCTGCAATGTTGATTTGACTGGTTCAACTCTTTGCATTTGCATCCTGGATCTTGTAATCTCAAATACATAGACATGGCAAAGAACTTGGTATTTGGAAAGTAAAGAAAGTTGGTATTGATAGCACCGGAACCACATCCGGCATTATTCTGCAAGAATTCATCAACCGACCTCGCAGGTCTGAAAACTGAGACTAAATCAAGTTGATTAGGAGAAATCTGCAGATCTGCACATGTAACAGGTGCTATAAACAAAGCTGGTTCACGGAATTTGTACATAGAGAGAACATTAAACCTGTCTAAAACCATCAACAGATTGACAGACATAATTTCCACACATCTAGACTAAGTCAAGATATCAAAACTGAGAAGACCAACTTGGAATGGAATTGATTTTGTGTTTTGAGCCATTTAACAGAACAAAATCCTGGAAATAACTTTCCCAGACACCAAACAAGGATATATGAGTTTCTCTTTCTCAATTTATAGCAAAGATAGTTCTCCTATTCCTTATTATATATGTTGAGGGGGCTTGAAGTTTTTCATTTCCAAGTTTTTTGGTTCTTACAGAAATCATGAAGACATAGTTTTACTCCAAAGTTCACCTCAAATGCAGGAAGCTCCAACAGTGGTGACTAAGCTATGTTTTGCACTAACAGTTACCATACATGGATTACAACCATTGCATGATCAAGCAATCAATAGGATGAAAATTAATATTACAATATAAGTGTCAGAAGAGCATTAAATTACCACATAAAGAAGTGATTCGATCATCCATTCCTGTTCAAAGACAAGTAACCGAAGATTATTAACTACTAACAAGAGATAATGAAGTTTCATGCTTGAACTGAACAACTGCGCTATCAGTTTGAATGTTGTATGGGCAGGGACAAGGTGGAATTGGAACTTCACAGACTCCTTCCAGCATCTGTGTGACTTGCCTCATGTTGGGTCGAAGTGAAGTGTCTTCCTGGATGCACCAAATCGCAACCATTACAAACCTCTTCATCTTTGCTCTGTCCTCTAAGGCCTCCGGTTCATACTCTACGAGAGTGTCCAAACTTCCTTGAGAATAACAATCATAAGCCCAATCTGTCAGAATTGCTTTCTCTGGTATGCTCTCCCTAGGATCCACACTCCTTCTACAGCAAATAATCTCCAGAAGTAGGACACCGAAGCTGTACACGTCAACTTTAACCGTGACAGGCAGGTTCCTAAACCATTCAGGAGCAACATACCCTTTTGTTCCTCTAATGGCAGTAAGGGTCTGGCTCTGATTGAACACCAGAAGCTTTGCTAATCCAAAATCAGAAATCCTTGCATTGTAATAGTCATCAAGAAGTATATTTTGTGGTTTTATATCACAATGGATAATCTGAGTACTGCATTCTTCATGCAAGTATAGTAGTCCTCTTGCAATTCCAAAAACAATCGGGATCCTCTTGTTCCAACTAGGCCTCGTGTCTCCGAAAAGAAAGCTTGACAAGGTTCCATTGCTTAGGTACTCATAAACTAATAGATGTTGCTCACCATCATCACAAAATCCGAGCAGTCGAACCAGATTCTTGTGATGTGTCTGTCCTATCACATTTACCTCGGTCTTGAATTCCTTTATACCATCACCTTGCAGTACATGATGCAACTTCTTCACTGCTACGAGAACACCTGAACCTATCCGCAATGCTCCTTTATAGACAACTCCAAAAGCTCCTCTCCCCAACTCTTCTTTGAACCCATCTGTAGACTCTAAGAGCTCATTATATGTAAAGCATCTCAAGTTTGTTTCAACAATATTACTCTGATATGGAGCTTTTGTGCTTTTTCTTCTGTAGATGAAGAAGAATCCCAAACATAGTGCACTTAACATTAAGAAGTTGAAGAACGCAGAG
>JAOTAX010000196.1:553944-568377 GCA_025629825.1 Erythroxylum guanchezii | reverse complement strand
ATTGACACGATGGTCTTTTGTTTGCTTGCAAGTTGCAGATACTGTTATACCCGCAAGTGCCACTACCAGTTGTAACAGAACTTCTGCAAATTTTATCTGGTATTGACCAGAAAGGAGTCCAACTTCGATTTCCTGTATATGTTTTGGGGTAGTAATATTGAGTGAAAACACCATCAAAATCGATACTTGCCCTGTGATAGAAGTATGTAGTTGAGGTTGTCACACTGGATGTTAGAAGGAAAGTCTGGTTGTTCTCTTTTAACACATACAAGTACCCTGACAAGTTAAACACCAGCTGGTACCCTGGACTTGATATATTGGATTCACCAGAGGTGCCACTTGCATAATAAGGCTGGTTGGCATAAGTAGAAGGCAAGTTTATAGTAGCAAGCACCAGATTCCCATCTTCTTGGAGTTGTAGTTGGAACCTACCCTTTGAAAAATTGGTTTCTGATTGTCGAGAAGAGAGTATCATTCCCCTATTCAACTCCTGCCCAGGCAATATTGTGTCAGCAGGATCCTTGAAGCTTTCCCAAAGCATATGAGAACTGTTATCTTTAAGCACAAAGTTGCCCGAATCTGTCATGGAACCAGAAGCAACAACACCACTGTTGGTATGAGATGTCCATATTTGTTTGCCTCGGTTATCGCTAAGGACAAGCCCTTGGCTGCTATTAAGCTCAACTTTGGACTGTTTTGGTGCAAGAACGCCGTCGTTATCGTTAGCATACCAAACAATGTTTCTTTGTGGTATTTTAGCATACCATATAGCAAGCAAATAGAGATCTTTGTTGCTTTCAAGTTGATAAAAACCAAAGGCAAATTCACCAGAAGGTGAAATCCATGAAGAGTTTTCAGCAGCAGCAGTAAGGGAATCCCCTACTCCAACGTCTCGTCCAGTTTGAGCAACAGAACAACTTGGCAACAAAAATAGTAGCAAACAAAGGATCAAATGAAGAAGAAAGGAAGCCATTGTTAGATGCAACTTTTCAGACGAGGCTATGAAGATAAAAATGGTTTGATTACCTTTCCCTATTAATAGATCCCTACCTTGTCGACTAACAGAGACTTTTCAGATGTTCGGGATAAAAGTTTAACCCAACAAGACCGGCATGGAGTTAAGTTTGAAGCACAAATTTTGTGCCTTTGACATGAAACTAATCTTTCACTAATCTCTTTCAAAAGTCATGTTGTCCAAGATTGAAATGAAATAACTATTTTGGTAATTTGTTAATAAAAATTACATAAGATATTAAATAAATTTTCAATTACAAATAATTTATTTTCAATTAAAAATAAAAATTTTATCTAATATATAATTACTAACATTCGTATTTAAACATATTTTTATTTTTATTTTAAAGAAAAAGAGAAATTGAAAACAAAAAAAAAAACTGAAAATCATAATAGAAAAATAGAAGTTATTTCCATAATTTGATTCTTTTTAATTTTAATTAGCATTTGATCAAAATATTCCGAAACAATTTATGTGATATAACTAATTTTTTTAAGTTGCAGCAAGGGAAGATGACGGTGAGTAAAAGTAATCAATCTGTTATTTTAGTCTAAGAAGAAGAGAGGTCAGCTCAGGGTTTGAGACCATATTACTCCTAGTTACAAGGAATTGGTCAGTGCCCAATTTCAACGCAAGGCAATGATCCTATTTACAAGGAATTGGTCAATGCCCACTTTCAACGCAAGGGAATCATCCTACAAGGAATTGGTCAGTACCCATGTGTAGCGCAATTCATATAGATATTTAGGTTATATTTATATTCATTTTATATATTTATTTATTTATTTTTTAGTAATATTTTTAGATTAATTTATTTATTTTTATTAAATTTGTTATTTATTTTATTTATTAATTTTTTTAATAAAAAATATAAAATTTAACTTTAAATTAGAGCTAAGAAGTTGCCTCTGCAGTTGAATAAAAAAAAGACAACGCCATCAACACATGAAGGAACAAAGACAGGACAACAATAAGTCCACCAGTAGGAAACGACGCAGCACAGCTGGGAAGAATAAAACGGCAGTGGAGAACAGGACAGAAGACGTTTTTATGATTAGGTTTTTAATTGGCAGCTCCTATCTCACGTATAAGGGGACTAGGGGCAACAGAGGTGGATTATTGGAGAAAGTAGCGGCAGAGAAGTGAGGAACGCAGCTGCGCTGAATTCTTGACGTGCACAACTTGGAACCTCACCAGTAGAATTCTTCACGCACGCGACAAGGTGCAGACTGACGCATGACTTGAAGGGTTAGCTACTGCGTTTGGAGACACCTGGACGCACGCGAAGGGAAGCCGCAAGTAGAGAAGACCTAGACACACGAAGACAAGACGCAGATTGGAGAAAAGAAGGAAAAGATGCAGCAAAGAAATAAACCCACTCCAGACCTGGGTTTTGACGTCTATGTTCATATTTTCCAAGTTCTTTGTTTCTTACTCCTTTAATGTCTATTATCCTTGATTTGATATTTATTGTGTTGAACGAGAATATATTGAGTAGATTTCTTATTAGGTTTTAAAGATAGGATATAGTTTTCGAATTTCTACATGATTTGATTCTGGATTTTATTTAATAAAATTGATTCCTGACTGTTGATTCATGTTTTGAGTATTATTGTGCTTGTTATATGTTAGGCCTTACATAATTCGTACCGAAATTATTGGTTGAAGAACTGAAAGGTGAAAATCTGTAGTGGAAAATCAAAATTAAGAACTTGTAGGTTTAGACCTAGACATAAGCAAAAATCTATAAGAGGAATTATCAATTAGATAAAAATTTTAATAGGTTTTAGTTAATTTCATGAGCCACGATAGTCATGATTGATTTTAACTACAATACTTCTTTGACATCTCGATAGAGAATCATAGATAATTTAGATCTAGTTTCCTTCAAAGTCTAGAGATCAAGTTTTTTGAAGAAACCAGAAGAGAATAATTAGAAGTCGATTACGAAACTAAATTTGAAATCTGTCTTTTACATATCTAATTTATTCTTACAGTCATAAATTGCGCAGTTATTCTGTTTGTTTTAGGATTAGTTTTAGCAATTCATTCAACATTTAAGTGATCAGCCTAAACAATTGAATGGTTTTAGCCTAGTAATTGTTCAGTAACTCCCTGTTAATCAATACTCTTACTTTCCTATTTACTTGCGTGACTTGTACTTGTGGGGCCTCGGATAACCCACTTTGAACGCAAGGGAATCATAGAAACTGGTCAAACTGTCTGGAAAGTCTTTCTTTGTGAAGCTTTCTGAAGAGCACATGAAAAGGGGGTAGTTCTTTAGGAGCTTCTGTTGCAAATGTAATACGTAATAAAGACTTTATTAAGTACCCAGGATTTGAAAGTTTTCATTTCCAAGTTTATTGGTTATTACAGAAATCCTGAAGACATATTTTTACTCCAAAGTTATCCTCGAATGCAGGAAGTTCAAACAGTGGTGAGTAAGCTAGGTTTTTGTTCCAGCAGTTGCCATACATGGATCACAACCACTTGCATGATCAAGCAATCAATAGGATGAAAATCAATATCGCAATGTGTGTCAAAAGAACATGAAGCCTAATTAAACTACAACGTAAAGAAGTGATTCAATTGCTGGTCCCATTCAAAGACTAGTAACAAAGATTATTAAATACTACCAACAGATAATGAAGTTTCATGCTTCAACGTAGTAGTTGGGGTATCAGTTTGAATGTTGAATGGGAAAGGACAAGGTGGAATTGGAACTTCACAGACTCCGTCTAGCATCCGTATGACTTGCCTCATGTTGGGTCGAAGTGAAGGGTCTTCCTGGATGCACCAAATGGCAACCATTACAAACCTCTTTAGCCTTGCTCTGTCCTTTAAGGCCTCTGGTTCATACTCTACCAGAGCGTCCAAGCTTCCTTCACAGTAACAATCATAAGCCCAATCTGTCAGAATTGCTTTCTCTGGTACGCTCTCTGTACGTTC
The DNA here is from genome assembly GCA_025629825.1 of Erythroxylum guanchezii. Classification (NCBI taxonomy): domain Eukaryota; kingdom Viridiplantae; phylum Streptophyta; class Magnoliopsida; order Malpighiales; family Erythroxylaceae; genus Erythroxylum; species Erythroxylum guanchezii. The sequence goes on along the minus strand of JAOTAX010000196.1, from coordinate 564,413 downwards.
CACACTCCTTCTACAACAAATGATCTCCAAAAGTAGGACACCAAAGCTGTACACATCAACTTTAACCGTGACAGGCATGTTCCTAAACCATTCAGGAGCAACATACCCTTTTGTTCCTCTAATGGCGGTAAGGGTCTGGCTCTGATTTAACACCAGAAGCTTTGCCAATCCAAAATCAGAAATCCTTGCATTGTAATAGTCATCAAGAAGTATATTTTGTGGTTTTATATCACAATGGATAATCTGAGTACTGCATTCTTCATGCAAATATAGTAGTCCTCTTGCAATTCCAAAAACAATCGGGATCCTCTTGCTCCAACTAGGCCTCATTTCTCCAAAAAGAAAGCTTGACAAGCTTCCATTGCTTAAGCACTCGTAAACTAATAGATGTTGCTCAGCTTCATCGCAAAATCCGAGCAGTCGAACCAGATTCTTGTGATGTATCTGTCCTATCACATTTACTTCAGTCTTGAATTCCTTTAAACCATCTTCTTGCATAACATGATGCAACTTCTTCACTGCTACAAGAACACCTGAACCTATCCGCAATGCTCCTTTATAAACAACTCCAAAAGCTCCTCTCCCCAACTCTTCTTTGAACCCATCTGTAGCCTCTAAGAGCTCACTATATGTAAAGTATCTCAAGTTCGTGTCAACAATATTATCCTGATAGGGAGCTATTGTGCGTTTTCTTCTGTAGATGAAGAAGAACCCCAAACATATTGCACTTAGCAGTAAGAAGTTGACGAACGCAGAGCAACCCAAAAGCAGTCGTCCGATCAGGATTTGATCGTCTTTATTCTTCACACTTTTCTCTGGATCAGGCATGTAAGGCTTCCTCGGATTAACGTTACCTATCCTGACTTTGATAAGTGCTTTCCCGTTATTGTTCGTGACTACTCTACCATTTGACAGTGGCAGCTTCTTTTTCCAACACATATCACCTGACCTGAAAATAGCAACAGCACACATGCAGTCATGTAAGCAAGCTTGCCAGCATTGCTTTTCACTGAAAGGCTGCAAGAGGGCATAATCAGCCTCTGGCCAATCTATGTTAGTTAGCTCTTCAAGATCATACAAATTTTCCACTGGAACACCCTCATCTTCTCCACAGATTTGTGTGTGGTTTGGTTTACAATCACCATAAGAATCATTTGGATCAAGTAAAGAATATCCATCTGGGCAATGACAGGATGGTCTTTGGTCTTTTTGCAAGGTGCAGATACTGTTATAGCCGCAGGTACCACTACCAGTTGTAACACGATTGCTTATGCAAATGTCATCTGGTTCAGACCAGAGAGCAGTCCAATTTTGATCTCCTGCAGATGTTTTGGGGTAGTAATACTGAGTGAAAACTCCATCAAAATTGATACTTACCCTGTGATAGAAGTTTGTAGTTGGGGCTGCCACTGTTTGTGTTAGCATGACTTTCTGCTTGTTCTCTCTTAACACATACAAGTACCCTGACGAGTTAAATACCAGCTGGTAGCCTGGACTTGATATATTGGATTCACCATAGGTGCCACTTTCATAATAAGGTTGGTTGGCAATAGTAAGAGGCAAGTTTATAGTAGCAAGCACCAGATTCCCATCTTCTTGGAGTTGTAGTTGGAACCTACCCTTTGAAAAATTGGTTTCTGATTGTCGAGAAGAGAGTGTCATTCGCCTATTCAACACCTGCCCAGGCACTAGTGTGTCAGCAGGATCCTTGAAGCTTTCCCAAAGCATACCAGAACTACTATCTTGAAGCACAAAGTTTCCTGAATCACTCATGGAACCAGAAGCAACCCCACCACTGTTGGTAAGAGATGTCCATATTTGGTTGCCTCGGTCATCGTTAAGGACAAGACCTTGGCTGCTAGTGAGCTGAACTGTGGACTGTTTTGGTGCAAGAACACCTTCAGCATACCAAATAATTGTTTTCTGTGGTATTTTAGCATACCATATAGCAAGCAAGTAGAGATCTTTGTTGCTTTCAAGTTGATAAAAACCAAAGGCAAAGTCACCAGAAGGTGAAAGCCATGAAGAGTTTTCAGCAGCAGCAAGGGAATCCCCTACTGTAACATTTTGAGCAAGAGAACAACTTGGCAACAAAAATAGTAGCAAACAAAGGATCAAATGAAGAAGCAAGGAAGCCATTGTTAGATGCAACTTTTCAGATGAGGCTAAGAAGATAAAAAGGGCCTGATTAGCTGTCCCTATTAATAGATCCCTACCTTGTCGATTAACAGAGACTTTTCAGATGTTCGGGAGAAAAGTTTAACCCAACAAGGCCGGCATGGAGTTAAGTTTGAAGCTCAAATTTTGTGCCTTTGACATGAAACTAATCTTTTACTATTCTCTTTCAAAGTGAAGTTGTCCAAGATTGAAAGGTCGCAGAAACTTCTGATTATTAGGCCCTTTGAACTTTCAAGGATAGGTTCTGTACCAATGACTGGTTAAAAATGTCATTACAAGTTGAGAAGCCACCATAACCAACCCCTAATTTTCCACCCAAATTTGGTGAGAAACAGCATGGTACTTCAATGGTGACAAGGACTGAAACAGACAAATCGACCACTTCTGTGCAAGTCTTTGCAATCAACAAGAAGTTACACAGGCAACTGGAGCAAAGACTCCCAAGTCTCCTTCAAAGCAGAAATCTAATTGGCTAAAACAAGAAACGTGATTAATTTAACTTAAGGTACGTTAAGAAAATCAGTACCTATTTTTTTTGTTTTTAATTTTTATTTTTTTTAAATCAGTAAAAGTTTTTGGTTTTGATTTTTTTAGTTATTTATTTTTGATAATATGATTTAGTACCGACTAAATATATATTATTTAATATATTAATTTTTAATAAGAATTATGAATAATTTAATTTAACATTTTATATTTAATTAATTAACATTAATTGTTAAGAAAATTATTAAAAAATAAATTAAAGCTAATAATTATTAATAAATATAATTAAATTTGAAGTAAATTTTGATTTAATAAATAAATCATATTTAAAATAAATATTAGTTTATAAACAAATTTTTAATTTTTAAATTATTTGGTAATTTGTTAATAAAAATTATATAAGATATTAAATAAATTTTTAATTAAAAATAAATTATTTTTAAGTTTTATCTAATATATAATTATTACCATTTGTATCTAAACATATATTTATTTTATTTTAAAGAAAAAGAGAAACTGAAAACAAAAAAGCAAAAATTGAAAATCAAAACGGAAAAACAGAAGTAGATTTAAACAGTCTTTAAATTACTTCCATAATTTGATTCTTTTTTAATTTTAATTAGCATTTGAACAAAATATTCCAAAACAATTTATGTGATATAACTAATTTTTTAAAGAAGTTTCCAAAAGTATCAATTGCAGTAAGGGAAGATGATGGTCAAGTAAAAGTCGAACACCCACGTGGTGCCGGAAACCGGATGGTTTACACCCAAAAAAAAAAAAAAAAAAGGTAGAGACATGTTGGGGAACCTGTGAGTTAAATGATCTTTAACATCTGTTATTACTTTCCACACTTATAGACCAAGTCAAGATACCAAAACTGAGAAGACCAACTTGGAATAGAATTGTTTTGTGTTTTAAGCCATTTCACAGAACAAAATCCTATAAATAACTTCCTCAGCCACCAAACAAGGAGATATGAATTTTTCTTTCTCAATTTAAAGCAAAGATAGTTCTCTTATATCTGTTGAGGGGGCTTGAATTTTTTCATTTCTAAGTTTTTTGGTTCTTACAGAAATCCTGAATACATGGTTTTACTTCAAAGTTATCCTCAAATGCAGGAAGTTCAAACAGTGGTGAGTAAGCTATGTTTTTGGTTCTTACATAAATCCTGAAGACATAGTTTTACTCCAAAGTTCACCTCAATTAATGCAGGAAGTTCCAACACTCGTGAGTAAGCTATGCTTTTGTTCTAACAGTTCCCATATATGGATTACAACCATTGCATGATCAAGTAATCAACAGGATGAAATTAATATTACAAAATGAGTGTTAGAAGAACATTCAACTACGACATAAAGAAGTGATTTGATCACCCAGCCCCGTTCAAAGACAGAGTAACCGAAGATTAATAACTACTAACAAGAGATAATGACATTTCATGCTTCTGCTTAACAGTTGTGCTATCAGCATGAATGTTGAAGGGAAGGGACAAGGTGGAATTGACACCATATCAGTCCTAGTTACAGCGAATTGGCCGGTGAAGGATCACAAACGCAGAAGAAATTAAAAAAAGTTGCAAATGAATATTCATCTATTGCGTTTAGCAAACATACTAATCATAAGAGCAGGAAAAAAATAAATACCTAAAATGTGATGAGTAATTGATACAGAATTTTGAAAATACGAATTCTCTATGCACTCCACACTTAAAAACATGTCCTACTTTCAACACTTAGATTTAACTATAGTTAAACTTGAAGAACCCTTTCTTCATGAATGAACGGAGAAAACAATTTTCTCAACTTTTCTCTTTTTTTCGTAATTTTACATGCAGACAACGAGAGTATCCTTTTGTCAATCTTCTCTTCGCTTATTATTCACGTACACAAAAACGAAAACAAGATGAATGAATATCAGAGAGTTTTATTTTTCTGCGTAAGTGTTTCTTTTTTTTAACTGTTTGTTCACGTACTGCATAACCAACAGAAGATGATCAACGGATTGTCCACGCTATCTTCTTATTTTAAGCTACTAACGTTTTCCTTTGAAAGTAAGGAAAAACTATTCACATAAAAACAACGTTTCATTATTGTTTTGGTTAAATATAAAACCAAAACAATAACCACCAAAGGCAAAGTCACGATGTCTTCCTTGCCATTTTGTTTTTTTTTTAAATAATTCATTATTTTGTAAAAGAGAATTTTCAATATTAATTATATTTTTTGTGCTAACAAAAAATATAATAATATGTCATATAGATTATTTAATAAATTATCTCATAATAAATTAAATAATTATAAACAGAAAATATTACGCTTGTAAATGTATGACCACATAGGTTCATTACTAAATCGGTAGTAATTAATCCAATTAATTACTAATCAAGGTTAGTATCTAACAAGACTCCTTAATGACTGAATAATGTGAAGTAATAGCTTTACAAAGACGGAACATGGTTATGAATAATGTATTATTACCTGCTATCATTACAACTCCGGATTATCCTAAAGTATGGTTTAACTTTCAAACCCTATTAGATAACTAACTATATTATATATCGATTATTAATGATTGGTGAATGACTTAGAAAACTCATTTTTCTCTCTCATTCAATCACCCTGATCAAGGTCTTGAAACAACTATTAAGATTAATGACAACATAGAGTTCAAACTCATTACCTAGAGTCAATGAATCCCATTTTGACTCACCACTAATCAGATAGGTACTTAATCATATCCAATAATCATTTAACTAACATTTTTATACAATAGGTGTCCGACATCAAAACATAATAAGTGATCTATTGATTATTATGATGATCTCAGGTCAAAGGAAAAATATACATTTAAATCCTTATGATAATATCCCACTTAACAGTTCATAGGTAATATTAACCATTGAGAATTCTCAGTTTGGTCAATTCAATGATCATATCTCCATATGCATTATCTATATATGTAACTTAGTAAATGAGATCTACTAATATCAATGCAATAGATACTATTATATGCATATTGATCTAACCGAATCATTAAAGTTCGTATTTGATGATCCTATAATCAAGAACACTTTTAGATTAAATCTAAAGACTTGACTCACATTATCATAATCTCCATTATAATGGCAAGTGTATAAATTTAATCAAGGACTTATCATATTAGAATAAAAACAATAAACGTAATATGATAATAAAATCATTTCTCATATTATTAATCAAATTTAATAATCACAAAACTAAAGTGTTCAATCTATTACATAACGATTGAGTCATAGGCATAATTACAACAACCCGTGCACATTTTGAAAGCAAGGGAACCCTAAAAATAGGTCAAACTCTCTAAAGATCACATGAAAAGGAGGTAATTTTTTAGGAGCTCTTGAGAATATCAGAAGTCGCAAAATTAAAGTGTCAAATATATTCATGTCCTACTGGAGTTGGAATGAATTGTCCTTACAAGGTTGATGCCAAAGAAGGAAGTCTTAGTTTCTGTAAATGACCAAAAGAGCATACATGTAAGTTTCTTAACTCTTAATGCTAAGAAGGGAATCTGCATACATTTCTGATCCTACGAGCACAGATTTCTCATTTTCGCTTCAACATCAGCTGGATATCATCTAAATTCTAGCTCCAAGGCCTTCATCATGACATATAAAAACCATCCTCTACTTATTACAGAATAATTATAATCGCCTTGGCAAAAAAAGCTTATATATCTCTGTCTAGAGCACATAGTCAATAAGTGGAGCCTCCAGCATTGATAACACAGTCAATTAGTACTGATAACGCCTGAACCACCTCTAGCATTATTTTGCAAGAATTCGATCGTCTACAAAACTCGCAGGTCTAAAATTGATACTCAATCAAGTTGACTAAGAGAAGTCTACAGGTCTACACATATATCAGGTGCCATAAACAAAGCTGGTGGATGGAATTTGTAGGGGACATTAAATGAACAGATTAATGCACATACTTTCCACAAATCTAGACTGAGTCAAGATGTCAAAACTAAGAAGACCAACCTGAAATAGAATTGACCATGTGTTTTGAGCCATTTAACTAAACAAAATCCTGGAAATAACTTTCTTAGCCACCAAACAAGGAGATATATGAGTTTTTCTTTCTCAACTTAAAGCAAAGATACTTCTCTTATCTCTCTTCTCTTATTTCTCATATTAAATCTACTGAGGGGCTTGAAAGTTTTTCATTCTCGTAGGTTGTGTATAACTCCTTCGCTCAAACCACAAACTCAAAGGTGTTGCTGGTTGAAGATTTTCTAGAACAACTACTAAACTAAATGCTCCTTTTCATGTATTTCTGCGCCTGTTGCATTGTCTGCTGCACCTAATATATCGTCTGCTGTCTCTGATACCGACTGATACAAGATGAAGTAAACTAAAGTAAACCAACGTTCAGATTTTGTTGTTTCTGAATAGTTATCCTTGAAAAATGTAAAGACTACTTCCTCTCAAGTGTTTAAGTGTATAGTAAAAGATTTTTCTCCTTTAATTGTAAGCTTCAGTTGTCACTCGAATACGTTTTTCAAAACCAATGTCTGTGTTTTCCTATTCACTACAACACGCTCTACAACTCAACTTCAATAAACCTTTTAAAACAAGAAGAAGAAGGCACGATTTTTTTTCCAAAACAAAGATGAATTTTTTCACCCTGTATGAAAAAAAGGAAGAAGATGAGCTTTATATCTTTAGCTCTTCCAAGTTCAAAAAAAAAACATCTTAAATCAACAGCTAGAAAATGAAAAATGCCTATAATCTGAGAGACAAGATTTTAACACATTCCTTGTTCTCATTTGATCAACTAAAAAACAAAAAAACACGCATAACAATAACTGACATATATTAAAAGCTACTGTTTTGGATGCTACATGAAAATGATATTCTGATAATGGCAGAACCACAAGTATATACATGTGGTACAGATTGGACATATTCAGATGATCATGCTCTAAATTCTTTTCTTTCTCCAACTTTGGTAAAGTGTCTTGACAGCTTCATTACAACTTTTGTTTATGCTTCAGGATCATCTTGCAGGTTGGATCGTCTTGGACCGTCTTGTGGATTGGATTGTCTCACATGTACTCTCGTAGGTAGGATCGTCTCGTAGGTACTCTCCTTCGCGAACGTCTCTCGTTCACGAACGTCTCTTCTTCGCCTCCACCACAGATTACTTCAACGTTTTCTTCATTCTTCCTACCTTGATCTTCAATCATCTGAATTTCATTTCTTGAACGCATGGACTTCTGAATTATTCCTAAAATCATTAACTCTAGTTTCCTCAGAAGTCTAGGAACCTTCAGCTTGATCTTCAGCCTCCCTTTCCCTTTCACCTTGACTGCCATAGCTAGGTCCTCCACAAGCTTCAATACAGTAGGTTGCATAAAATAACACAATTCAATAGATCCTCCTTTGTTTTGTGAAACCTACATACCTATCAATTTTCTCAAAGCTTCAAATCTCCATCTTGGCAAAGCTTTGGTGAATAAGTCAGCTAATTGGAAACTTGATCTACAAAAAGCCATTTTAATCTCCTTTTCTTCGATTAGTTCCTTGACATAGTGATACTTGACCTTTATATGCTTGGTTCTTATATGATCCGAAGAATTCTCTACCATTGAAATTGCAGCACTAGAGTCACAGTAAATAGTTACACAATTGTCCTTTAACTCTCCCACATCAATTAGAATCTTCTTCAACCATTAAACTTGCTTAGCAGCCAAGTTCATTGCCACATACTCAGCCTCTGCTATTGATTGAGCTACACTCTTCTGCTTCTTTGAACTCCAGGCAAAAATTCCTGATCCTAAACTACGGCAGTATCCACTTCTGCTCTTACATTCATTACTTCCAGCATAGCTTGCATCACTAAAAACATATAACTCCACCTTGTCTCCTCTTCTAAACCAAATTCCACAATCAACAATATGTTTAACATATCTGAGTATCCTTCTCGTATAAACAGCATGTTGCCTAGATGGATTATGACAAAAACCAGTCATGACATTTATGGCACAAGCAATATCTACCCTAAATGCACTTAAATACATTAATGAACCTATCATGCTCCTATAATAAGTCACATCAAATTGTTCACCTGGTTTTGTAGGTTTCAGCTTCAGCTGATGCTCCATGGGAGTTGCCATGCCATCTTTCAAGTCAAAATTTTCAATTAACTCCTCTGCATATTTTTTTTGGTGTATAAAAATTCCATCTTCCCTTTGATCTATCTCCAAACCCAAGAAATATCTCATCTCTCTTAAATCTGACATCTGAAATTGTGTCTTCATCAGTTCTTTGAATCTTCCATTAACTTGTCCTTAGTGCCAATCATTAGCAAATCATCAACATACACTGAACAAATCAGTTTTTCTCCATCACTATTTTTGACATATAATGTAGCTTCACTCTTGCTTCTCATAAAACCATTCTGCATCAAGTAGCTATTGATTCTTGAATACCAGGCTCTTGGAGCTTGTTTCATTCCATATTGAGCCTTTACCAACTTGTAAACCTTTTGCTCTTGTCCATTTATAACATATCCTTCGGGTTGCTTCAAATACACTTCCTCATCTTGCATTCCGTTGAGAAAGGCACTCTTCACATCCATTTGGTGTACCTTCCATCCATTGTTTGCAGCCAACACCAACAGCAATCTCACAGTGTCTAACCTTACTACTGGTGCATAGGTTTCAATAAAATCCACCCCATATTCTTGTTTATACCCTCTTACAACCAATCTTGCCTTGTACTTGTTGACAGATCCATCAGGATTCATCTTTGCCTTGTAAATCCACTTCGATTTTACAACTTTGGTTTCTAGATTAGCAGATCAACTAGCAACTAGGTGCCATTTTCTTTAATAGCTTTTATCTCCTCATCCATTGGACCTTGCCACACTCCTTGTTTGATTGCTTGCTTGTATGTTTTCGGTTCAGTTCCTACAAACATGGCATAATCAAAAACCATGAGTGCCTCATCTGCTTCTTTTTCATCTACATCATTATACCTTAAATTAAACAAAGGGTTAGTTTCATTATAAACCGAGGCCAGGTCCCTCTCCTTGTGAGCACTGTCAGAGCTTGATGTCTCCTCCTGAGATTCTAAACTCAATTCATCATTTTTAGGGCTTGGTGAAAACTCCTCCTGAGATCTTTAATCTGCTGAGTTGTTTGAGTCGTCTGCAGCAGTCATCTCCTAATGTGAAGTCTCCCTCATGATTTCATCAACATTCAGTTCAATCAATGGAACTTCAATTTCTACTCTTCCTGATTTTCTGACTATAGGCTCCCCCCATTTCCAACCCTCATTTTCATCAAACTTTACAGCTCTAGACACCAACATTTTCTCAATTTCAGGATTATAGATTATGTACCCTTTGGATTCTGCACTATATCCCATCATAACCCCTTTAATTGCTTTCTCATCCAGCTTTGTTCTCTTAGCTTGAGGAACATGCATGTAGGCTACACATCCAAACACTCTTAGATGTTTCACCTTCGGTTTAACTCCAAACCAAACTTTGAATGGAGTTTTCTCCTTCAGTGATTTGGTCTTTAATCTGTTTTGCAAATAAACTGTTGTAAAGCATGCTTCTGGCCCAAATCTTCTAGGCACCTTCATTTCACACATCCTCGACTTTGCCATCTCCACAATAGTTCTATTTTTCTCTTTGAAACTCTATTCTGTTGTGGTGAGTATGCAACTGAAACTTGATGAAAAATGCCTTCCTTCTCAAAGTAATTCTTCATTTCATTTGAGACATACTCTCCTCCTCTATCACTTCTCA
>JAOTAX010000196.1:522255-533672 GCA_025629825.1 Erythroxylum guanchezii | reverse complement strand
TTGATGAAAAATGCCTTCCTTCTCAAAGTAATTCTTCATTTCATTTGAGACATACTCTCCTCCTCTATCACTTCTCAAACATCTCACTTTCTTTCGACATTGACTTTCAACTTCTGCTATCCACACTTTAAAGAAACCAAACACTTGGTCTTTGCTCTTCATGAAATAAATTCATGCATATCTCGACACATCATCAATGAATTTTACATAATACCTATTTCCTCCAGCTGATGGTGTGTCCATAGGTCCACAAACATCCGTATGCACCAGCTGAAACTTCTCAGTAACTCCACAATCACTAGTTGGAAAAGGAAAAATATAGTTGTTTCCCTTTGCACATGGTTCACACACTGTTTTCATCTTGCTGCTTAGTTGTGGTACTCCATGAACTAGTTCCTTTTTCTGCATATCAATAACGTAATCCAAGTTTGCATGTCCATACCTTCTATGCCATAATTGAGTCAATTATGTCACTGGAATAGCAACAAATGCTCCATCCACTTCTGTCATTTTAATCTTGAAAACTTTGTTCATCAGTGGAGTTTTATGCACCAATTCACCTTGTGCATTGAAGATTCTGCATATTCCATCTTCGAAGTAAACCTTGTAATTTTTCTCCAGAAGCTGACCCACACTTATTAGATTATGATCAAGTTCTGGAATATAATACACCTCTTCAAGTATGGTATTTCCAGCCTTTATAGCTAACTCAACATCACCCTTCCACGAGACGAGTATGAGTTTTTCACTTCCTATTTTAACCACAGCATTTATGCTAGAATCCTTCTTAACAAAAGCTTCTTTTCTCTTTGTCATGTGGTTAAAATGACCACTGTCTACTAACCACTCACTTCCCTTCTCATTTTTCGCTTCAGCTGCACAAATTTCATCAACAGAATTTACTTTCATGGTTTCTTGACAAGTTTCTGCCACAAACACACTCTCTTCTGTAACGGATTTTTTTGGTAAGTTTTTGGTCTGTGAAGGTCCAGGTTGAGTATTTGAAGTATTTTGTAAGTTATTTTGGGAATTTGTGTGAACTTTTGATTGTGGATGAGACAAGGTGTTGTTTATCGGGTATGTAATTTGAGGTTGTTGACTTGATAAGCTGGACATTAGTGTTTGTATGGCTTGATAAGGTATCTGATATGTCAAAGCTGGCTGAGATGTGCAGTGTTGAGGTATTTGTGCTTTTGAAGATTTTCCAACATAGTGTGCTTGGTGAACTTGTGATCTAGGAGTATTTTGGTAAGGCTGTGGTTATATTGGCATTTGGTTTGATGGAGTGTTTTGTCTTTGTAAAGGATGTGTTGGTGGTGGTTTCCCAAAAATGGAACTTTGAGGGTTTTGTTACTCATTCATCCACTTTTCATAGCACACTCTCTTCGAATGTCCCCTTTTTCTACAATGAATACAATCCATATTCTAATTCCAATAACACTCTTCAGCAGCATGATTACTCTTCCCATAGAATCTACAACTTGTAAACATTCCTCATCTTGAAGTTCTATGTCCACTTTGCAATCGATTGGAGTTGATTCCAAAATATTGATTGGTAGTTTGGAAATTTTGGGGATGGTTCAGATAAGCCATTTGTTGAGGGAATTGTGTTTGAGAATATATTTGGGGCATCTGACATTGCATTTGGCTTTGGTAGGACTGGTTTTGAGGATATGATGTCATCTGGTAAGGATTTTGGGTGTTTTGTGGCTGATTTTGTGAGTGTTGAGGCATTTATGGTTGCACTGCATTTGGTTCAAGGAAGTGTTTTGGTTCAGATTTTGTGTTTAGGTGTGGATTGGTGGGTTTTCTGGTACTTTGAAATGTTTTGCCTTCAAAGCATACTCCTCTCCTTCTTTTCTAACCCCATGCCTCTCCTCATGCATCTCAAGGACATTGATAACCTACTCCAAAGTCACTAAATCAGGGTCATTACTGAATTGCCACTCCACTGGTGCTATACTAGCTTCAAATCTCAAAGGCAATCTACTCAAAAATTTATCAACTAATCTCTCGGAACTAGTATTTTCACCAAACTCCTTCAACTGTTGTACTAGTCCTATAAATCTGGTTTTTGTTGCAGCCACATTCTCTTCATCCCTTATCGAAAAGTTTTCAAAATTTCTCATCACTACTTGTTCCTTCAATCTCAGTGACTGAGCTGAGCCTACATACTCTAGTTTCAGTGTATCCCACAACTCCTTTGCACTTTTACACTCAGCATGTCTCAACAATATAGCTTCACTAACTACAAATCTCAGAAAAATAAGAGTCTTAAAATATTTGTCTCTATCCTGACTTAATCTTGTCACTTATTGTTCTGTCAAGTCAATTATTCCTTCATTTTCAGCTACTCCTTTATTTATTACATCCCAACATTCACAGATCTTAAGACAATCCTTTACTCTAAGAGCTCAAGCCTTACAGTTCTCACCGGTTAACACTTGTATATTCGCATGTACAGTTTGCAAATTCATCATAGGAAAGCTTGTACCTACCATGGCTTTGATTCAGTCCAGGTATGGTGAACCGTACTGATCTGATACTATTCTCATAGGTTGTGTATAGCACCTCCTTTTTCACTAAAACCACAAACTCAAAGGTGTTGCTAGTCGAAGCTTTTCTAGAACAGCTACTGAACTAAATGCTCCTTTTCATATATTTCTGCGTCTGATGCATTGTTTGATGCGTCTGATACATCGTCTGCTACATCTAATATATCGTCTACTATGTCTAATTTATTGTCTGCTGTGTCTGATACCGTCTGATACAAGATGAAGTAAACCAACGTTCAGATTTTGTTGTTTCCGAGTAGTTATCCCTAAAAAATGTAAAGACTACTTCCTCTCAAGTGTTTAAGTATATAGTAAAAGATTTGTCTCCTTTAATTGTAAGCTTCAGTTGTCACTTGAATACGTTTTTCAGAACCAATGTCTGTGTTTTCCTATTCAGAGTAACACGCTCTACATCTCAACTTCAATAAACCTTTTAAAACAAGAAGAAGAAGGCATGATTTTTTTTCCAAAACAAAGATGAAAATTTTCACCCTCTATGCGAAAGGAAGAAGATGAGCTTTATATCTTCAGCTCTTACAAGTTCAAAAAAAAACATCTTAAATCAACGGCTAGAAAATGAAAAATGCCTATGATCTGATAGACAAGATTTTAACACGTTCCTTGTTCTCATTTGATCAACTAAAACACAAAAAAAACACGCATAACAATAACTGACATATATTAAAAGCTATTGGTTTTGGAGGCTACATGAAAATGATATTCTGATAATGGCAGGACCACAAGTATTTACATGTGGTACGGATTGGACATACTCAAATAATCATGTTCTGAATTTTTTTCTTTCTCCAACTTTGGTAAAGTGTTTTGATAGCTTCATTACAACTTTTGTTTATGCTTTAGGATCGTCTCGCAGGTACTCCCCTTCGCGAACGTCTCTCTTTGTCTCCACTGCAGCTTACTTCAACCTTTTCTTCATTCTTCCTACCTTGATCTTCAATCATTCGAATTTCGTTTCTTGAATGCATGGACTTATAAATTCTTCTCAAAATCATTAACTCTAATTTCCTCACAAGTCAAGGAACCATCAGCTTGATCTTCAACCTCCCTTTCCTCTTCACTGGACTGCCATACCAAGGTCCTCCATAAGTTTCAATACAACAGGTTGCATAAAACAACACAATTCAACATTCATTTCCAAGTTTGTTGGTTGTTACAGAAATCCTGAAGACATAGTTTTACTCCAAAGTTATCCTCAAATGCAGGAAGTTCAAACTGCGGTGAGTAAGCTATGTTTTTGTTCTAGAAGTTGCCGTTAATGGATCACAACCACTTGCATGATCAAGTAATCAATAGGATGAAAACCAATATCGCAATGTGTCTCAGAAAAACATGAAGCCTAATTAAAGTACAACGTAAAGAAGTGATTCAATTGCTGGTCCCGTTCAAAGACTAGTGACAAAGATTATCAAATGCTAGCAACAGATAATGAAGTTTCATGCTTCAACGAAGTAGTTGGAGTATCAGTTTGAATGTTGAAAGGGAAAGGACAAGGTGGAATTGGAACTTCACAGACTCCTTCCAGCATCCTTATGACTTGCCTCATGTTGGGTCGAAGTGAAGGGTCTTCCTGGATGCACCAAATGGCAACCATTACAAACCTCTTCAACCTTGCTCTGTCCTTTAAGGCTTCTGGTTCATACTCTACCAGAGTGTCCAAGCTTCCTTCACAGTAACAATCATAAGCCCAATCTGTCAAAATTGCTTTCTCTGGTATGCTCTCCTTAGGGTCCACACTCTTTCTACAACAAATGATCTCCAGAAGTAGGACACCGAAGCTGTACACGTCAACTTTAACCGTGACAGGCATGTTCCTAAACCATTCAGGAGCAACATACCCTTTTGTTCCTCTAATGGCGGTAAGGGTCTGGCTCTGATTTAACACCAGAAGCTTTGCCAATCCAAAATCAGAAATCCTTGCATTGTAATAGTCATCAAGAAGTATATTTTGTGGTTTTATATCACAATGGATAATCTGAGTACTGCATTCTTCATGCAAATATAGTAGTCCTCTTGCAATTCCAAAAACAATCGGGATCCTCTTGCTCCAACTAGGCCTCATTTCTCCAAAAAGAAAGCTTGACAGGCTTCCATTGCTTAAGCACTCATAAACTAATAGATGTTGCTCACCTTCATCGCAAAATCCGAGCAGTCGAACCAGATTCTTGTGATGTGTCTGTCCTATCACATTTACTTCAGTCTTGAATTCCTTTAAACCATCTTCTTGCATAACATGATGCAACTTCTTCACTGCTACAAGAGCACCTGAACCTATCCGCAATGCTCCTTTATAAACAACTCCAAAAGCTCCCCTCCCCAACTCTTCTTTGAACCCATCTGTAGCCTCTAAGAGCTCATTATATGTAAAGTATCTCAAGTTCGTGTCAACAATATTATCCTGATAGGGAGCTTTTGTGCTTTTTCTTCTGTAGATGAAGAAGAACCCCAAACATATTGCACTTAGCAGTAAGAAGTTGACGAATGCAGAGCAACCCAAAAGCACTCGTGCGATCAGGATTTGATCGTCTTTATTCTTCATAGTTTTCTCTAGATCAGGCATGTAAGGCTCCCTCGGATTAATGTTACCTCTCCTGACTTTGATTAATACTTTCCCGGGAAGGGTCATGTCTACTCTACCATTTGAGAGTGGCAGCTTCTTCTTCCAACACATATCACCTGACCTGAAAACAACAACAGCACACATGCAATCATGTAAGCAAGATTGTCTGCATTGCTCTTCAGTGAAAGGCTGCAAGAGATCATAATCAGCCGTTGGCCAATCTGTGTTCCATAGCTCTTCAAAACCATACAAATTTTCCACTGGACCCACCTCATCTTCTCCACAGATTTGTGTGTAGTTTGGTTTGCAAGCACCATAAGAATCATTTGGATCAATTAAAGAATATCCAGCTGGGCATTGACACGATGGTCTTTTGTTTGCTTGCAAGTTGCAGATACTGTTATACCCGCAAGTGCCACTACCAGTTGTAACACGATTGCTTATGCAAATGTTATCTGGAATTGACCAGAAAGGAGTCCAACTTCGATTTCCTGTATATGTTTTGGGGTAGTAATATTAAGTGAAAACTCCATCAAAATCGATACTTGCCCTGTGATAGAAGTATGTAGTTGAAGCTGTCACAAGGGGTGTTAGAGGGACAGTCTGGTTGTTCTCATCTAACACATACAGGTACCCTGACGAGTTAAACCCCAGCTGGTAGCCTGGACTTGATCTATTATAGTAAGGCTGGTTAGCATGAGTAGAAGGCAAGTTTATAGTAGCAAGCACCAAATTCCCATCTTCTTGGATTTTTAGTTGGAACCTACCCTTTGAAAAATTGGTTTCTGATTGTCGAGAAGAGAGTATCATTCCCCTATTCAACACCTGCCCAGGCAATATTGTGTCAGCAGGATCCTTGAAGCTTTCCCAAAGCATATCAGAACTACTATCTTGAAGCACAAAGTTGCCTGAATCTCTCATGGAACCAGAAGCAACAACACCACTTTTGGTAGGAGATGTCCACAGTTGGTTGCCTCGGTCATCGGTAAGGACAAGCCCTTGGCTGCTATTGAGCTCAACTTTGGACTGTTTTGGTGCAAGAACACCTTCATTAGCATACCAAACAATGGTTCTTTGTGGTATTTTAGCATACCATATAGCAAGCAAATAGAGATCTTTGTTGCTTTCAAGTTGATAGAAACCAAAGGCAAATTCACCAGAAGGTGAAATCCATGAAGAGTTTTCAGCAGCGGTCAGGGAATCCCCTACTCTAACATCTCCTCTAGTTTGAGCAACAGAACAACTTGGCAACAAAAATAGTATCAACCAAAAGATCAAATGAAGAAGAAAGGAAGGCATTGTTAGATACAATTTTTCAGATAAGATATGAAGATAAAAAGGGTTGGAATTACGTTTCCGTATCGGTGCCTCACTAACTTGTCACTAGCAAGACTTTTTAGATGGTCAGGAGAAAAGTTTAACCTGGAAAGGCCAGCATGGAATTAAAGTTTGAACCGTAAATTTTTCCGCCTTTGACAGGAAACTAATCTCTTTGAAAAGTCAAGTTGTCCATGAATGGACGGTCACAGAAACTTCTCAATGATAGGTTCTGTTACAATAGCATCCTTGTAACTTTAACAGATCACTTGACTCTCAATCGTTGTCAGCTCAAATAATTTATCCCAAATACATTGTTTTCGAGTCCCACTTCCTCTTTTTAACTTACCCACCTTGTGACGAAACCTGGAGCTGTCTATATGCTTAGTATCCATCTTGGTGGAACAAGTTAGTAGACTGATCATGACAAGCCACATAAAAAGTCCACCAGATTTGGTAAGAAACAGAACGATTCTTGAATGGTTACGACGACTAAAACAGATAGATGGACCATTGACTCCTGTGCAATTCTTGACAACTAACAAGAAGTTAAAACAGACACCTGGAGCATTTACTCTCCTTAAAAGCAGAACTCAAATTCGCTAAGGAAAGAAAGGTGATTAATTTAACAGGTGGTCATTAAAGTACCTATATAATTTGATTTTTTTTCAATTAGCATTTTTTGTTTCCCTTTGAAGAAAAGTGATAAAACTAACTACCGCGTGCTATCTTCTAACTCAAAAAGTTTAAAGTTCAAGTTGCAGTAAAGGAAACTGCAACTCGGTTCAATCTTTAAGATGATGATTAGTTAAGAGTGAAGACACAGTGGAATTTGTAAGCACCACTTAGACCGAAACCATTACTTATGTTTTGAGTTACTGACTTATCTAATGATTTATCTAAATCATTAAATATTAAAAAAATGGTAGACATTCTGAAAAGAAAAGTTAATGATGTAACTATCTATTATTTTAGTCTAAGAAGAAGAGAGATCAACTTAAGGTTTGGGACCATATCAGTCCTATTTACAGGGAATTGGCCAGTGCCCATTTTGAAAGCAAGGGAATCCTAGAAAAAGGTCATAACTCTCTGAAAAGTATTTCTTTGTGGAACTTTCTGAAGAGCAAATGAAAAGGGGGTCAGGAGCTTCTGATAGTAATCAGAAGTTGCAAAATGAAAGAGTCAAATATATTCATGTCATAGTGGAGTTGGAATGAAGGAAGGCTTAGTTTCTGTAAATGACCAGAAGAGCATATATGTAAGTTTCTTAACTCTTAATGCTAAGAACTCTGGAATCTGCATATATTTCTGTACTTGCAAGCACAAATTTCTCATTCTTGGTCGAACATCAGCTGAGTATCATCTAAATTCCAGCTCCAAAGCCTTCATCATAACACAAGAAAACATCTTCTAATTATTACAGAATAATTGTAATTGCCTTGGCAGAAAAAGCTTATATGTCTCTGTCTAGAGCACATAGTCAATAAGTTGAGCCTCCGACATTGATAACATAGTCAATAGGTTGAGTCTCCGGCATTGATAACATAGTAAATAAGTTAGTATTGATAACAACGGAACTACCTCCGGCATTATTTTGCAAGAATTCATCAAACAACGCAGGTCTGCAATTGCGACACAATCAACCTGACTAGGAGAAGTCTGCAGGCCTGCACATATATCAGGTGCCATAAACAAAGCTGGTCAATGGAATTTGTAGGGAACAAAAAATGAACAAGTTGATAAACATACTTTCTACACACCTAGACCAACTCAAGATGTCAAAACTCAGAAGACCAACTTGGAGTAGAACTGATTTTGTGTTTTCGGCCATTTAACTAAACAAAATCCTGGAAATAACTTTCTCAGCCACCAAACAAGGAGATATGAATTTTTCTTTCACAATTTAAAGCAAAGATTGTTCCCTTATCACTTATATTAAATCTGCTGAGGGGCTTCAAAGTTTTTCATTTCTAAGTTTTCTGGTTCTTACATAAATCATGAAGCAGAATACTTTGAAGTTCACCTTGTGGGACACAGCGAGTGTATTTTGTGAAAAAAGAAAAATAAAATGAGCAAAATGAACAGAAAATTTTTAACGTGGTTCACCCTTAATTTTAGGCTATGTTCGCGGACAAAACTCAGAATAATTCTTCCACTGTTACAAATAGTAGGTATACAGAGATAAAACTAAAATAGTAACTCGCAAGGTGTTTCCCAAACAAAAAATACTAACTTCACTATTTTGGCACTCACCAATCCTTTAGGAATATATTTCCTAACTTCAGGGTATTTGCTCTGGTTTTTCTCTCTATATTTTTCTGTGTTTTTTTTATGAAGTAGGGAGTGCCTTATATAGGCACTCTACCCCGTAAGACAACTGTCTGTTTTCATTTATTTCAACTAAAGCAATTTTGGACATGAAATCCCTCCATATGAGAGGGACACATATCCAACAAATCTCCTCCTCCCGATTACATGGAAGGCTTTATCAAGTCTACTATTGATCGACAATACTCCAACTTGCCTTTTGATAGAATCTTGGTTAACAAGCCTGATCTATTTTTATCAGTATGGATCTTTTCTAACTGTAATTATTTCGTCTCCATCACATCTCTGATCCAGTAATATCTCACATCAATGTGTTTTGATCGTGAGTGAAAAGAGACACTCTTACCAAGGTGAATAGCGCTCTGACTGTCACAAAACAGCTGATATTGTTCTTACTTGATACTGAGTTCATTAAAGAACTTCTTCATCCATAGCAACTCCTTACAGGCTTCTGTTGCTGCAATAAACTCCGCTTCAGTTGTAGAAAGTGCAACACACTTCTGTAACTTTGACTGCCATGTCACAGCTTGTGTAACTAGCTAACAAGGTTCTGCTCTTCCAAAACATAAGCATATTTTGGATGACCCTCGAAGATACCTGAGAATCCACTTGACTGCAGCCCAATGTTCCTTTCCAGTATCACAACTCCAACTGCATAAGTAATATCTGGTCGTGTATATACCATGACATACATTAAATTGCCAACTGCTGAAGCATATGAAATTCTGGACATTTCTTCCTTCTCTTCATATGTAGAAGGGCACTCTTTGGAACTAAATTTAAAGTGATTAGCAAGAGGATAACTAACCGCTTTAGCTATGCCTAGTTTGAATCTCTGAAGTACTTTATCAATGTACTTCTCTTGTGACAACCATAGTTTCTTGGCGCTTTTGTCTTTGATAATCTGCATGCCAAGAATCTGCTTTACTGATCCCAAGTCTTTCATGGCAAAAGACTTATCTAGTTGTTTCTTCAAATTGTTGATTCTAGAAACATTCTTACCAACAATCAGCATATCATCCACGTAGAGCAATAAAATAATGAAATCATCATCAGAGAATTCCTTCACAAATACACAGTGATCTGAAGTAGTCTTCTTGTAGCCTTGCTCTCTCATAATAGACTCGAACTTCTTATTCCACTGTCTTGGTGCTTGTTTTAAACCATATAGACTCTTCTTTAGTCTACAAGCATAGTCTTCTTTCCCCTTTTTTACGAAACTCTCTGGCTGCCCCATGTATATCTCTTCTTCCAAATCCCTATGCAGGAAGGTAGTTTGGACATCCATTTGTTCAATTGTTCAACCTCCATATTAAAACTTGCAGCTAGCCCTAGCACTGTACGTATGGATGTCATTTTCACCACCGGTGAAAATATCTCGTCAAAATCAATACCCTTCTTTTGGTTGAATCCTTTGACTATTAATCTTGTTTTGAATCGAGGATGGTTGTTGTTTTCTTCATGCTTGATTCTGAACACCCATTTATTCTTCAATGCTCTTTTGCCTTCTGGCAACTTCACCAGCTCGAATGTTTTATTCTCATGCAAGGATTTCAACTTATCTTGCATGGCTTCTTTCCATTTCTTCTTGTGTTCATCATTCATGACTTCATCAAATCTTTCTGCTTCTCCCCCGTCAGTCAGCATTACATACTGATCAACTGGAAATCTAGTAGATGGTTATCTATTACTAGATCTTCGTAATGGGACTGGAGAATATTCAGGTGCTAGTGGTTGAATGTGAACACCATTATCATCCTCTGGTTCAACTTCAATGGGGGCATTTGCATTATTAGCTTCTAGCTGATCATTCTGCACTTCATCTCCAACTTGTCTCGGCACCACTGTTGGAGGACTTAACCGGAAGCTTGTTGAGTCATCATCGGAGCTTGGAACTTCCTTCTCTGCCTTGTAGATATCTTCAATAGTTTGATCTTCAATAAACATAGCATCACGACTCCTGATAAATCTTTTCTGCACCGTATCATAAAATCTATAGCCAAATTGATCTTGACCATAGCCAATGAATACACACTGTCGTGTCTTGACATCAAAATTTTTCCTTTCATCTTTAGGAATATGGACAAAGGCCTTGCAACCAAAGACCCGCAAATGATCATAAGAAACATCCTTTCTTGATCACACCTTTTCTGGAACTTCATACTGGAGAGGAAGACACGGTGAACGATTTAATGCATACATAGCTGCAAGTAAAGCTTCACCCCAAAATGTCTTAGGCAACTTTGAATATGAAAGTAGGCATCTGACTCTTTCCATCAAAGTCCTGTTCATCCTCTCAGCTACACCATTCAATTGCAGTGTTTTTAGTGGTTTTATTTAATGTCGAATACCATGTTCTTTACAGTAAGCATCAAATAATCCAATGTACTCTCCGTCATTGTTTGTCTGGATGCACTTCAGCTTCTTCCCAGTTTGTCTCTCAACTGAGGCATGAAATTGTTTGAACACATCTAGCATTTGATCTTTAGTCTTCAGAGTATAGGCCTACATTTTCCTGGAATGATCATCAATAAAAGTTACAAAGTGCTATGAGTTACCAAATGAATTTGGCAATGGTCCGCACAAATCTGAGTGAATCAGATCTAGAACATTCTTCATTCTGGATGGAGGAGAACTCT
>JAOTAX010000196.1:483787-520706 GCA_025629825.1 Erythroxylum guanchezii | reverse complement strand
TGATCAGAGCTAGATATTAAGAAGAATTATTGAGGGTATATTAGATAGTATGTATTTATTACGTTCCATCCTAAACCTTTCGAATCGGAAGTTTCTTATTTTTACTGTTTAAGATGGAATAGAACATAACATGAAACCCTCCACTTCCATCCCAGTCCATTCTATTTTATCATGAAACCTTCAAACAAACGATGGAAGTGTTTAACGTTCCGTCCCATCTTATTATTAACCCTCAAATCAAACATAGCCTTGGTGGTGACAAGAAACATACAGATGATCCACGGACTCCTGTGCTAGTCTTTGCAAGCAACAAGAAGTTAAACAGACAACTGGAGCATTGACTCTAAGTCTCCTTAAAAGGCAAGAAAGGTGATTAATTTAATCGGTGACTACTTCCATAATTTGATTCTTTTCTATTTTAATTAGCGTTTAAACAAAATATCTGTTGTGCCGGCGTCAGGAATCTTGTCAAGGGTCTGCACACGGCGAAATCCTTCAGAAAGGTGGACTCTTTACTGCCGTTCCTGCCTTTCTTTGAAGACCCTATTGTTGCGTTTTGTTGATAAGGGCTTGTTAGATGAGAGAACCCTTCGATCTCTTTTGTGCACAGAAGTGTGATTAAATTAATGTTCCTCAATATATGGAGGAAGAGATACAGCAGATAGAAAAAAGAGGACTAATCTTATTAGGAATATCCTAACAAACTCATTTGAATTCTCATTTTCAAAGGAACATCAGCTGAATATCATCTAAATTCCAGCTCTAAAGCCTCATCATCGCACAGACATATACTTAATGCGGTAAAAACGCATTCTTTAGTTTTATAAAAGAATAGGGAATTATCCTATGAACATGAAGTTTCAGGCAATAAAGATAAACCATTGGTTGGAAGTACATAAAAAAACAGTGAAACTAAGCAAGCTTCTGTATGGAACATGCTAGATTAAGTTTCCTTCATATAAACTAAACAGTTAAAATGTAATGAAAGTGATGGAACTTCCATGTAGTCATGCTACTAGCAACTCAGTTTAGCTGGCACCCCAAATTCAATGAACTACCAGCATTGGTAAATCCAGAGTACGGTTGGATCAGAAGTCTTGCAAAATACTGTTTAAGTTGTCACATAAACCATGCACTTGAAACAGCAATAACTTGAATTTTGAGATTAGCTAACAGTTCATCTTTGTATGTGTTGCCTTCACTTCTCAGCTTTCTTTTATACCAAACCCTGCACCAATCCACAAGTTGTTTTCAACTGGTAAGAAATACAAAAGCAAACTGGTAACGTACATGACTCCATCAACCGAATAGGAACATGCACAGAGAATAAGCACCTAACATTCCCATTGATGGTTGGTCTATCTTCCTTGGCCTCCCTCTTCTCCGCTTTCGTATTCCCTCTTGCCTTCACGTTAAAATGTTGTCATCCACTGACACTTTAAAAAAACGTGGCACATATATGCATGTTCTCACACATATAGAAATATTATGTGTGAGCAGAAAGTTGAAATACCATGTAGAAATTATTCCATGTGCTCTGCAACTTGTTTCAGAACAAGCTATTGATGATACTTATCCACTTTAGGAAAAAATTTCAAGGGAATATGAAGAACCATGTAGAGAAACTGTCTGAAAGCGAATAAAAACAACTTGACTATATTTAATAGGTATTCTCTTTCAATGCTCATCGTAACTTAGGAAAATCCTAGTAGCCACCTCTCGAGTAAAACAATCACCAAAGCAGGAAATGACATGTCAAATAACAAATTGATTATATTCAATATGTATTCTCTTTCAATGCTCATCGTAACTTAGGAAAATCCTAGTAGTAACTTAGGAAAATCCTAGTAGCCACCTCTCGAGTAAAACAATCACCAAAGCAGGAAATTATATGTCAGATTCTCTGTTTGGTCAATTGAATATGCATATATTTTATCTGCATGTGTGTGCATTAACCTTTTTCATGGACTCCACCAAGGTCAATAACTAGGCTCCTTCATATGATTTTACCAAGCAAAAGGAAAATTAAATATAATGATCCAAAATTAACCTCACAAAGTTACTCCAATAAGCAGTTTCATCTCACTAGGGACATACAGCATTTGATGACTTCAGCTGCAAGGGATACTTACATGATTGCTTTCTCCAAAGATGGAATTTCATTTGTTCCTTTCCTCTGCGAACTACCAACATTTGGAGAAAGGATGGATGACTCAGTATTTACTCCACAACTCATGATGCCCTCGCTCCTCTGAGTATTGTCGGTTATTATTCGTCTACGTCTATCTATCTTCACCTCAGTAGCAGCAAACAATGGTTCCTCATTCACATCTCTTCTTGTAACTATTGGCTGACGATACAATTTTCTTTTCTTGATAGGCATGTGCCTCTCAGGCCCTGTAAAGTAATATTCCTGATATGTAAAATGAGTTGACAAAGAGTTTTCACAGCACTTTGGGCAATAAAGATCAAATGCAAGTGAAGCCATCTACAGTGGCTAGTGAAGGTTTTTTTTAACCTGTCCAGTTCTTGAATGCATAGCTACATACTATTCCAGAGTTTACTGTTGACTAAAAAGATATAAACGAACAACAATCATGTTCTCACTGTACTAGAGCAGCTCATTACTTAAAGATGGAAGTTTTCATATTATTTTTCAAAAGGAAAAAGAATTAAAGCATAGGGAGCAAAAGAGTTGTTTCACTATCTTAATGCTCTGCCTTTAAAGCAGTCATCTTCAAGGTAGCTCATGTTGCCACCCATATTTTTTCAATCCTAAGCAAGTCCATCCTTAGAGGAGTACATACACGCTACTGGTTTAGCCCATATCAGGAAGCATGGCCAAGTTAGTGTCAGGAAATTTTTTACAATCTTAAGTTTAAGAAAACACATCAAGAAGTAATCTAAATGGAAGAAATAAAAGCTATCAATCATCCAATTCCCTAAGTTCAAACTGACCCAACAACTCTAATTCGGGTTTAAGACAACTACAAACCTGAATAGCTAGCTAAAAGTTGATTAGTAACTTTTTTCTACCGACTTACAAAGATTTTCACCCCTATTCTTTTGATATAGGATTTGACACTCACCTTCCATGTGAGACGTTACAATCTCTCATCCTTGAAACTTTGATGTCTTTACCAAGGCTCAATCTCCAATTCACAATCCATAATTTCCCCACTCTTTCCACTGTAGAACTGGACTAGTTAGTTAGAAGCTGCCTCTTGCTCGGTCCTGCTGTCGACGCAACTCTCCACTATCATCACCCAATATTTGTATTAGTATGAGGTTAAACTGATACTATTTGCAGAGCTCTAAGTCTAGACAGACCCAATAAGAATTTCAATTTGGATTTAAGAGAACCACAGACCCGAAAATAATTAGCCACGCGTGGTTAGTACTCTTTTTTTATAGACTTCTAAAGACTTTCACCTCTCATCTCCTTTCTAATATGAAGTTTGCACCCACTTAACACATAAAAATCTCACAAGTCATGAGTAGAGGAACCACAACCGATGGCCTTCAATAATGACATATAATACTTTCATATCAATTTTCAGAAGAGACATTTGAAAACTGAAGAAGTAGCCAGAGGGAATTATAAAATTTTAGTGACAGTATGCAAATTAGCAACCTATGCAAACCTATCAATAGGGAACTTTAGCCAAGGGATACTGCAACAAAGCAGCAGATCTTGCTCTTTTACTTGTTTGAATAAGGCCCCTTTTAAGTACAGAAAAGTCACTCCCTGGAGTGATCAAATGGGCTCCTGTAATCATTTCAATCATTACATCTCATGGACTTCTATTTTTCTTTTCAATTAAAATATTTTCAATATGAACATCAAGTCCTGCACTAGTTCAGGTTGTCAAACCATGCACATATCTTTCATTGCGAAGGCAGTTGTATATCAAAAAGAAAATGTTGAACATCACCTGGTAGAGGGGAAAATGCTGGCAATGCAAGCACAGTAGGTGGAAACGTGAACTCATGTCCTTGCCTGTCATCTCAAATTTAAAAATTCCTCAATTAATCTAGGTGACTTCAAAGGGCATTTGAAGAATCACAGAAACTTGAGGTACACAGGGACAAGGGTCATATGGAGAAACAAATTGAGAAAAAAAATTTAAATTCAAGTTAGTAAATAACTACAAATTTTGCCTACTGTTGAGATAATTCAGTACTTAGATTCATTAATGACAGAAGTAGAAGATGCCAAAAGAGTGGAACAAGTTACCGTTTTGAAGTCCTAGATATATTTGATTTTCTACCTCCGTTGTCCGCTTCTTCAAGATTTTGGAATACCTAAAATGTAAACAGAATTCACAATAAGGAATTTTTTTTAGCATCATAATATAGATTCCCAATTAAAATAACCCCACCGAGCACATTTAACTGATGAAAGTTTGAGATGTGATGAAACATAGAGGAGGCTTTAAAAGTTTGATCAACAATGAATCCCTAAAAGGAGGAAAGAAGGAGAAAATGCTAACCGGAATTGAAGTTTCTTGCATGCCAATCTGTCTGCCATTCTCATGTTCCGATTTGTTCAATGATTTTTCTCCACTTTGAATTTCCATATCCGGATTGTTTTGCAGCTGTGATACTTCTATATCTGAAGTCGACTGTCTTGATGCGCAGCACGACCACACAATTCGACGATTCTTTTGTTGAACATTGAAATTATCCCCATAAGACAGAACACCTTTTGATTGAAAACTAGCAGATCTTGAGATAGCCTCAGGTAGTACATTATGAGGAAAGCACGGTCGGCTATTTCGAATTCTCATGTTGAGAGTGGGGAGGAGATTATGTGGAATGACGGATGGAAAAGACTGAAACAACAGCAAATGATACAGTGAAGGGCATTGACCCTTTGTCTTGAATCTAGCTGTAAGAACAGGAGTGACAGTTACATTCCGGTCTTCAGGACATCAACTACGTGGAACATTGTTCCATTGTATTCATCACACGTGCATTAGTAAGACATCTCGGTTTCAGTTTTCCAGGTGAATTAAAGAGTCCACTATACTACGTGTAATCAAACTCCATAAGTTTTAGAAAAATAAATCTTATTCACTTCTCAGGACCACAACCTGCTAAATGTGTTATTATTGCACCTGCCTTTTATGCAGAAATTACTTTCCTTGTATAATACAATACTTAAATATGGAAATAGTAAGATGCAAATAAAAGTAAAGGAGAAACACAGTATTAAGAAAATTGCTTCATACACGAGCATATAAATGGTATTAAGAAGTAAACAGTTCTGCTGGAAGTTTTTACAAATTGAACAAGAGAATGATCTAAATGGCTTGAATGAGGTAAAGAATAATGTGCATACCAAATGAAAACTCTGTCATGGATTCAGGTCGCATACATTTTGGAGAAAGACTTTTAACCTGAAACAAAATGTTATATTCTGTATTGTAATGCAAAATTCTGAGAACTCCATACCTACATGTCTATTTGACGGTTCAGAACAGTGGCATGCAGCGATGCAGTTGCTTCAGAAGGAAACTGTGTGATATTGCTTCGCATCTCAATAAATCATATGCAACTTGGTACATTTGCAATACACAAGGAACATTGCTAAAGAATATGTTTACTTATGACAATTTGACATCATATATCTGAAATTTAGTCAAATTTTGGCTATATCTACTCTGGTCCTTCTCGTTGTAGATATAACTACCAATATGACGAGAAAAGCATTCGACAATCAAATGAAGCACTTTAAGTGCATAATAGCACTCTTAAATGATTTCATAAAATTTGACTCAATAAAAACAAGGAATCTCCATAGTCAGAATGAAACAGAGATTCTTCTAGAAATCTATCTTTAATACAAAATGGTTATGGGCAACGGTACCTGCAACTGTCTGTAAGTGAGTGTATCAATTAGTTTACTAAAATCAGCTTAAAACTGTGTACATTTCATTCTTCAGTCACAAGGAATATCTCCTATGAGTACATAATGCCAAAAGTTAGTGAACAAAGAATCTGCTGATCTGTATAGATGATTGAACAGTGGTCCATCTTCACTTTTCATTTTGAAATGAAAGAGAAGAGATGAAATAATCACCACTCTTATACTTGCTTCATTACAGCTCTATTGACTTCGAATTCCTTTTTAGTCCCTTTACCATAATCTTCCATCAAAGAAAGGCTATCAATTCCAGGTGAGAAAAGTTAATCACTACATTTAAATATAAGACAAGGTAGATATCATTACAAGACATTAAACTGAGCATGCTGCAAAAGACCATGTTTAACATATTTTCCTGATGATGTTGTACAGGGTCTGAGGAACTGCTAAACCACAATGTGCCTCCATTTTAGAAAATCCACTGTTCCTAAATGTCTCCAGTAGGACGTTGGCTCCCCTAATGCTGCAGCAAACTATTAGAATTTGGATATAACAAAAATAGAAGGTAATAGAATGAACTCAACAACATATACACGAAATGAAACCAAGTGAAATGTACAAAAGGTTGAGAGAGCATTTCACTATCAGATTCGACTGTAAAAGCTCTAATTGCTTATTAAAGGTAATAATGACAATAGCAGCAATCTGACTATAAATATGCAGCCCTGTTTCACTTGCAAGAGAATTCTACCACCTCTACACTGCTTGTCATCTGAAGTTAGATAAGAAATGGTAAGACACAGACAAAACAAGATTTGGGTATGTCAACAATTTCCATATTCTGCAGATTTTAATTAAAAGAAGGGTATGTCAACAATTTCCGTATTCTGCAAGATTTTAATTAAAAGAAAATCAGGTAAGCATTGTACAAAAGCCAAATGAAATTACCAGAATAGAATATGATTGCAACTAACCACACGTAAAAATAGTCCAACTAAATCAACAGTTTTCAATCACTAGCCAACAAGAAACGGGCAATTTTCTGAAACATACCAAAACTATTTCTACATTTGATCTTACATCAATCCTGCAAATATAGCTTCAGCTTATATCCTCTGAAGCCTAACATCAAGACAAATGATTGCAGAATGTTTAAAAAACTACAGACTTGTACCATGTGAAGAAATGGAAAAACAAAACCCACAAAGATAAAAGAAAATTTATATGAAAATCCCATTTGAGAAGGAAAACTGCAAAAATTGGGCAAGAGCAAGTTTCTCTTTCTTTCGGATATCCGTGTGCAGACAAAGTTGAGATCACTTGCTCTAATCGGCGTTTGAAATTTTGGTGATGCCTTGTTTCTACAGCTTTCTTTGGATCATAAACAGCTCCACTTATCTTGCTTAAAGTTGACGAGATGTAGAAGACAGAAGCTACCAATATTCTAAGTTGAAATTTGTCTCTTGAACGGATCTTTATCTCATGGTGGCTACAATGTGGAGAAGAAAT
This sequence comes from Erythroxylum guanchezii, assembly GCA_025629825.1. Lineage (NCBI taxonomy): Eukaryota > Viridiplantae > Streptophyta > Magnoliopsida > Malpighiales > Erythroxylaceae > Erythroxylum > Erythroxylum guanchezii. The sequence goes on along the minus strand of JAOTAX010000196.1, from coordinate 513,328 downwards.
GAGAAAATGAGCAAGAATTAAGGTAAAAGTGTATTTATCAGAACTCTATAGCCACTTTTCATGCTGTTCTCTTAGACAGAACACAGCAGAGATGTTTTCAAGCAGGCCACAAATATCCATTGGACATTATATAACATCGGAAACTGATTATCTACAAATGAAGATTGACCCTTCCAAATACTTAACAAGGCATACAAACGGTTGAAAGCTCAAGGTACATCACTTAAGAACACAAATTACCCGCTAAATCTTTCTGGGGTCTAGTTCATGCAGCTTGTAGCTTTCACTTTTCTGAAGAACAGCTGTGTACATAGCCAAAAACCCAATTTTCAAAACAGAATAGTAACTAGCTCTCAGAGGTACAATTTACATAATAGTGCTCTTTCAATGGAAAACCAAGAACACCCACAAGTTAAAGAAGAGTGTGCATAAAAAAGGACTAGAGGAAAACCACCCTTAAACATCAAAGATGAGAACTTTAGAATGAGAAAGAAGAGAAGATTAATAAAGTTTCGATCTTTCAAACACATTCCAAGCATTTATACTACACCAAAAGATGGAGCAAGAGCTCAATCACGTAGAGATCAGATCATGTGAACCAGAGACCCAAAGGCGATGGAGAGGAGGACGAATTTGGAAGCTTGGCAATCCTGAAACGACATCGTTTTGTGTGGCCCACAAGAGATCACTATAATTTTATACACTTATATCTTGATAATTTATAATTGAAGAAACATCCTCTCTCTATTAGGTAAAGCTCCCTATTAACAAAACTGCAAATATCGAACCTTCCTAGATCCGAAACTTCAATTGAACGTTTTGAAAAAAATGTGGAGCAAAAGACTATACGTCATAAAATCCTAATCTGACCCGACCCATCATTTTATCACCCTTTGTTCCCTATGATATCAATCACTGATGATCAACGAGTGAGAATCTTAATGAGATGAATTTCTCTAAAAAACAGCAAAACTCCACCTTTATATTCTACTGTTTTGAACTATGAAGTTCAGACATTACATGAAAACTTGTGTTAAGTTTATGATGCTACAACAACAATCAAATGTCCCCAAATGAGGGTACAGAAACAAAGGTATACATGCTCATTATTGTATTGCATAGTGACGAATCCGATTTAGCTACTATATACAAGAAGCTGATTTCTGCAGGTATTTGTAGCTGAAGCAACTCAAGAAGAGCAAGAAAGCATGCAAACGCCGGGCCGATAGGCCCACGCCGGTGGCAGTCGAGCGTATTTTTCCATTCCTGGCTGCTCATCGAAAGGCCTCTCCATCAACTTAAGCAGCCGCCTCACTTCTCCAAAGTCACCCATCTCAGCTGCATCAATGGCAGTTTGGCATAAGTAGTTCCGAAGCACATACTTCGGATTTACTGAATCCATCTGGGATTTCCTCTGTTCATCTGACATGTCATTACCACGCAGCTGCAGAAACAGAAAATTATGATACCAGATAATAAATACTAGGCAGAAATATATCAACTCATTTTTCATCCTGTATCATTTCAAAGGTTTTTTCTCTTCCTAGCTTTTCGGTTTTTTTAGGTACAAGGTGAAGATTGGTTAGTGGACGTGATTTGGAACAAAAAGGAAATGGTAGGATATCAGAAATAGAAATAATATACAAAAGGATCTTTCTTTGTGCCCTGATATTAGAAAAAACGCGTCTAAACTATTCCAGAAATCTTCCTTACCTCCTCCACATATGATTGCACCCAATTCCTCCATGCCTCTTTGCGTTCCTGGCCAATATCCAATAGAACAGCCTTCAGAGTAACTAGCAACTCTTCTGGTGGAATATTTGGATCTGTTTTGATATTTGAAAGTGACCGGAAGAAATTCGTGTAATCAACCTTATCTACCGCCATGTTATTAAGGAGTTTACTTATCAACTGTTTATTATATTTAGGAAGTCCAAGCTTTTTCACCATTATAGCTTGATACTCGTCCATGAATTTGGTTCCATATCTGCAAAATTCAAGAAATATCAGCTTTAGAAAACTGCAACTAACCAAAAAAGCTCTCTCTTAAATGTTAAGGTTACAATACCTTTCCATCGTATAATTTGCCTCTTTATCATTTATCAACTGGGCTGCTAATAGAGTAGATGCAAACTGCGCAATATTCCACAAGCCAATATCTGGCTGATTCGCGAAACAATATCGTCTACCAGGAAGATCAGTAGTATTTGGAGTATAACTTGGATCAAAAGCGTCTAAAAACCCGAAAGGACCATAGTCAATGGTGAGACCTAATACACTCATGTTGTCAGTGTTCAGCACACCATGGGTAAAACCAACACCCTGCCAACGTGCAACCAAGGAAGCCGTGCGTTCAGCAACCTCTACTGTCCAAGCTGAAACATCAAGCAAATAGAGTTGGGAAATAATTGGTTTCTGCCACAGCCTAATATAAAATGCTGAGCATGAAAAGCCAGACTAAGCAAGTTCAATAAGGTAATAGAGGTGGAAAAGCTGTTGTTAAAACAGTAGCCTGCTATGGAAATCGAGGAGCTGGATTGTGCACTTAATATACTTCTCCCTGGAATGCAGTATACCAATAATTTAATTAACATTCTGGAAGATTGTGACATACACTACTTAGACTCTTCAATATAGGAGACAGATGCTACTGACGCAAAAATTACTTTGCTTTATTCAGCTTAAGTATGCACTACTGTAGATACTTTTAATTTAAGCTACTGGTAGATTCTCTTCATTCTTAAAGTAATTTTGATTCTTACCAGCATATTTGTTCGAGGTTAGATCTACTGCTGAACCATCTTCATCACCTGTACTAAACGATACACTTTCACTTTTAGTCATGTTCTCAATATGAGGAAAATGATGTCTAATGACATAGTCAGCCAGAACGCGAACAATCTCAAAGTCATCTTTCCCTCTAGAAGCATGTATTTGGTATGAACCAAACCGAAGAAATGATTGTGCAACTCTGCAAGCAACTGCTCCAGGTTCTTCTTTTGCATTGCCACTGCATGAGAGGATATAAAAATTCTTTATCAGCATCACCGGAAAGCATCTCAAAATCAGAACCCAAATTCCTTTTGCCACATTAAACTGCGCGACCATATTTTTCAGCATTTCATTATAGAGTTCCATTTAACACCAAAGAGGTCAAGTCAAGCATAATGCACTTGTAAAATCCAAAATGGTATTATCATCCATGAAAGAACAGATTTTATTCCAACAAAAATGAAAAATAGAATTTAAAAGACGTAAATAAAGACCAAAACGAGCGTAAAGACAACTAAGTAACTCTGACATAGATATAAGTGTTTGCAGCTTCTTTTATCACTACTTTACAATTGCCAACTTACTCATAAAACATGTCTCGAGTGACATATTTCCCTGTTGTAACGAGACATAGTGCACGAGTTGTTGGAATCCCTAGAAAATGCATTGCTTCACTACAAAGAAACTCTCGGATGCTACTACGTAGGACTGCAAGACCATCTGCAAATCGGCTATATGGGGTTTTCCCAGCACCTTTGAGCTGTAGTTCCCACCTTTCAGACTTTGAATTCAGAATCTCCCCCAGCGTTATTGCCCGACCATCACCCAATTGGCCAGCCCACATGCCGAATTGATGTCCTCCATAGCACTGAGCATAGGGCAACCTGTAACAGAGAAGATAACAACAGATAAAAACACTAGAAATAATGAAACACGAAAGGAATGGATAGGTCAACACGTGAATGTGTCACAATCTTAATTCAAGTCAGAAAACTTACCCTCCAACCAAAGGAGAAGCCCCAGAAAAGAAACGGGGAAAATCTGGTCTTTCAAATCTGCAATCCAAATAAAATTACTACTATTTAGTCTAACAGCATTGAATTATTATGCTGAAAGAAAAAAAGAACTTGATGAAGTTAAAATTTTTCTATTTCTGAAAAATTTATCAGAGTTACTCTGACTGAATATCAGCCAGGCATAAACTATCAAGAAGACAATGAAAAATAATTCTACCCTCTATAGAGCTCTTATCATACCATGAGCAAATTCCATTGTGCATCAGTTCACAATATTACAAAGAAGCAAAATAAAAGCCAAGACTCACTCTTTAGGGTCCAAATCGAGCAACTCAGCAACTGATTCTGACCATGCAACAAGCTGAGGATTCTCTACTTCAGCTGAAGGTGAAACTTCTGTGTAACAAGCATGCAGAACCTGAAAATTATATAGGAAAAGTGAACTTGAGAATTCATTTCCACCATAAAAACTCCAACCCTTGATAAAAGGATCAAGAAAATAAATCAAAACTCATACAAAGAACAGATTTTTGCATTATATAAAAAAGTAGAAACGGAAGAGATAACCGTAAAAGTACCTGACGAGGAAGATTAATGGTTCTAGAATCACCAGGAAGCTCTCGGACAAAGGAATGGTCCCAATTAAGCTCTTCAAGCTTCAATTTTGCCCTAGCATCAGTGGAATCTAAGCTCTGGTTCTTCAAATCGCGCGTCACGGAGTCGATGCACGTTTCCGGCGATGACGATTCCATCTGTGGTTTCAAACGAACGCTACCGTAGGAGGAGGAAAGGTTACTGGAGCTGACGCCGCGTGCGCCGGTGAGACGGCGGGGGTAGAATGGGGATTTGGGGGAGGCTGAGGGGTAAAACGGGAATTTAGAAGAAAGGAGAGACGATTTGGTAGAGAAATAGGAAATGGAAGAGAACATCCTTAAAAGCGTTTAGTGTTTTTTTAGTGTTTGGGTGTGTTTGGTTACTGATAAAATATTTTCTCACGGTTCAAACTTTTGACAAATTTTCTTTATATATATATATTATTTTATTTTATTAATTTTGAAATTTTTTAAATTTTTTAAAAATCACATGAAAATAGCATTTGATGAATTTTTTTGACTAAACTAAATTAAAAAATATATATGAGAGGAATATTTTTTAACAAAAATATATTTATTATAAAAATTTTCATATTAAAACTATCAACTTTTAGTTATTTAATGTGATAAATTTGAAATAAATTTTTAGTAAAAATATTATATATATATATATATATAAGAATTTAAATAATTTTAAAAGAAACTTAAAGAGAGAAATTATATTTTTTAGAAAATAAATTATTTCTTATTTATTGAAAATTTTAGTTATAATATTCTTATTTTTATTTAAATTATTTCATATAATAAATTTACAACAACATATGAAGTCTAATAATACGCGATCTTATCTCTAATTAATAAAGATGTTATTTCCAAATAACTCACTTAATTAGTAGATTTATCATATCAATAAGATTTATTGTGACTGTTGTTGTCGTTGTTGTTATGGTCATATTTGGCAAACAGCAGATTGTATTAGTTGTTAGCTAATTCTATTAGCAGTTAGCTGATGACTAATTATTTCAGCTAATTTGATCAGTTAATAAATTAGCTATTTATTAAATATGTTTGATAAAATTAGTTGTTTAGTATTAACTGGTGATATGTAAAATAACTTATGAGGACATGATTTTAAAAAAATTATAAAGGTATGAATATTATATTTCTTAGTATTATGCTGAATATTCTTATAAGAATTTAGATTTTAAATATTTAATTTTACAAAAATTAAGTTTATAATTTTAATAAAAAACATAATAATAATAATAATGATAATGATAACAATAATAATCCAACGTAAAATTTTCTATTAATATGAATGATGCAGCGAATTATATCATATTACTATTTTTTATATAATATGTATGAATTTTGTTATTTAATAAATTAAAAAATCTATAATTATAGTATGACAAAGATATAATATATATCATATCTCAAAAATTATTTTAAAAAAGAGGGTATAATTGATTTTTTACCTATTATTTTTGGTTGATCATCTATAAAGCTCCTCTTATAGAGTTTTTAGAAATCATCTTATTAAGGTTAAATAAGCTAATTAATAAGTTATTCACTAAAAACATCAATAATTTTTTAAGATGATCAAAAAAATTAACTTTTAGTTAATAAGTTAAATACTGACAAGTTGTTTGCCAAACAACTCTTATAGAATTTTTTAATAAATATTAATAAAATGGAATTATTGTATTATTTTGAAGAGGGGTAAAAGAGAAAAGAAAGGCTGTTCGGACCTGAAAGTCCACTATTAACTGAAATTAAAATGAGAGGAAAAGATTTTCAAGTCCGCGCTCCCTCTGTCTCGCCAATTTCTTCCCAATTGCACAATTCAATTCGGACTATCGAAATCTCTCTTTTTTCAATCCGAAAATTCGTCACTAGAAACAACTTCCCAGTTAGCAGAATGCTCTAAATTATCGCTCACAATCGGGATATAGTAACGGAGAGGAGGAGGAATCAAGCTTTGTCTCAGGTTTTATCACCTTCACAATCTCTCTTTGGAGCCCTAAAGATGGGTTTCACTTGTTTTTCGAAGATTTGGGACTCTATATTGAAGTGGGTTTTTCTTGAAATCAATTAGGAGCTTTAAAGTTGGAGTCTTTCTTGAAGGTGTAACCTTTCGTCTTTAACTTGGGTTTTGTTTTTTTCGTCTCGATTTGGGCACGCTTGGAAAGTTGAAAAGTTTTTTTAACTAACTTTGTATGTTTCTTGTTTACTGCTACTAGGTTGTTTCTGCTTGTTGGTTTGAAGGATTTGGACAAGATTAATGGTTTTCAATTTGTTTCTATCGTTTTAATTTTCTTACAAGGTTGTGGTTGAAGTTGTGAGCTTGTGAGCTTGTGAAAGATTTGGTATTCTGTAGTTAGTGTAGTAGCAGTTTTTTATTGGGTTGTTATCAACTTTAGTCGCTTAATTTTTGGCATTAGGGTTCATAAAGCTAAATGTGGTAACAATATGGTCGATTTTAATTCAGATTTGTAGTTTAGATTTCAATGGTTCTCTATGATATCAGGAGCTAAATATATTGATGTAAGCCTAGAGTTTGGCCAATCCGGCATTAAACTGCTTCTTTGATTTTATTCTCTTAAATCATATCACATGAGATGTAAAGAAGTTTGTGACTAGTTTCAATTTCTTATAATTTGTTGTCAGGTAGTAGTTGCTCGCATTTGGGGATATTGGTGGCTTCTTTGCAGTTTGACTGGTTCTTTCCTGGGGGAATAAGGTTTTAGGGGCTTGATTTTGAGAAGAGTTGAAATGGAGTATGGCCTTTCTGATAGCAGTGGTTTGTTAATCCTCTCTTTTTTCTAGATGATGTACATAAGTTAGCAGTGGTAATGTTTGAATTAATCATGGTGTTTGCTATATCTTCCATCTCATGCATCTGAGTTTAGCTTACGAGGATCATCATCTTCAACTAGCCTTGCAGAAGGTGTTTAGTTTGATTATTTAATCTGCAGGAACTGATGATGACCTTCCACCATCACATCGGAATAGATTCCAAGGTGGGATACGAGCTGTTGGAAATGGTAGAACTGCAGTTGTTGGTTCTGCTCCACTATCTAGGATGCATGGTGATATGGAAACTCAAATCCACAATATTGAGCAAGAAGCGTACACTTCAGTTCTGCGGGCTTTTAAAGCTCAATCTGATGCCATCACTTGGGTATCTCCCCGTAACTTTGTATGATTATTGTCCTTTCACAAGCTACTGAAACATGAGACTGAAACCAATGATTCTTCTTTTACAGGAGAAGGAAAGTTTAATTACAGAATTGAGAAAAGAATTGAGAGTATCCGATGAGGAGCACAGGGAGCTTTTGACCAAGGTTAATGCAGATGGCATGATTCGAAGGATAAGGTCTGATTACATGCTGTGCATTTCTAATTAATAAATTCCTATTAGTATTTTTTACATCAAGTAAAATTCTTATGACTCTAGGGAATGGAGGAAGACAAATGGGGTTCAAGGTGGCATGCCAAGCAATGCGCAGCCAGCTCGTGATCCTATACCTAGTCCCACTGTATCAGCATCGCGTAAAAAACAGAAAATATCTCAGTCATTGTCCATGGCTGCCCCTTCTCCTGCTATACAACCATCCATGCAACCATCCACATCAGCCCTGAAAAGAGGTCCTCCTGGTGGGTCAAAGAATAAGAAGCCAAAATCAGTAAGTGATATGATTTTGGACTGTCATTGATATGGTGAATTGGCAGTGAACTTTTGACAGTTATCATACAATTCTCTGGTTCTCATTATTGTTCTGCTGTTGCTTGGTCAATGCAGTCTATGCAGTATCCTTCCACTGGTTTGACAGGAAGGAATCAAGTTGCTAACCGAACCAATGAGCCAGTTGAGGCTACAAGTTATGATCCATTGATTGGCCGGAAAGTGTGGACTCGGTGGCCTGAAGATAACCATTTCTATGAGGCTATTATTACTGATTACAATCCAGTTGAGGTACATCTTGCTCTTGGTTGTATAGTATTTGTAGTTAAAGGGCATATATTGACATGATCCTTTTTTCATTTATTGACAGGGAAGGCATGCCTTAGTTTATGATATGAACAGTGCTGATGAAACATGGGAATGGGTGAATCTCAAAGAGGTAAGTATTTGTGACATTATAGAATTATTTTTGTGATTGGGGCGTGATCTTAAAATGCTGAGCATCATGAAATAGGTTAGAGAAATGGTGGCTGAAGATTTTCTCCTTTTTGCATCATTGAGGTTGAAGATTTTCATCGGTTGACTTATTGTATTTTGTTTTGGAACTGAAAATCTTGTCTTTTATTGAACACAGTTAAAGTATTTTGTATTGCCCAATCATGCATTATGTGACAATATCAGCAAGGTTCAAAATGATGGTTGTTCAGTTGATCTCATGCCTTTAACCCAAAGTTAAATTGTTTCCGTGTTGGGGGTGATAACTTGTATTTGTTCCTAAAATATGCACTTGTTAATGACAGATATCACCAGATGATATAAGGTGGGAAGCTGAAGAACCAGGAATAGTTCGTAAAGGTGGCCGGCCAGGTCCAGGCCGTGGGAATAAGAAGTCCATGATGCGAGGTGGAGCTGTTGCTCGAGCAGGGAGAGGTAGAGGGACCGTTACGGGTCAGTCCAAGAAGGACTTCCCTCTATCACAAAATGGCATTGGGAAAAAAGCTGTGGGGGATATCGAGATACTTCATACTGAGACTTTAATCAAGGAGGTAAATTGGCACTGAAAATGTTTCTGCATATCGCAAATGACTTGATATCTCTCTGACGTTGGTGGTTTTGATCAGGTGCAAAAAGTTTTTGGGGCAAGCCATCCTGACCCTGTAGAAATTGAGAAAGCAAAGAAAGTGCTGAATGTAAGGAGCAACAATCTTGTATTTATAAATTGTATATTGTTTTCTGTAGAGTGTTATATCCTCTCTGTAACACAGGACCATGAACAAGCCCTGGTGGATGCAATTGCAAGGCTTGAAGAAGCATCTGATGGTGAAAGTGGTAATAACTAACTGCACATGTTTAATACGGTATTGCTTTCAACAAGGATGTTGTATAATCTAATTGTAGTGTTGGAACCCGTAACAATTGTGTACTATTTGACCATGAAGCTACTAGAATGTTTCCTCATCAGTGCAAGAGAATGGATATCAAGTTTTCACCCGGAAGCTTTCCAAATAATTTAGTCGTTTCATTTCATCGTGTACATCTTTCTGTCATGATCACTTATAACTTGTATCCATGAAAGAAACAGTAGGGAACATCAGCAGAGTTGCATTGATGATTTAAACAATGCAAATTGTTCTCTTTTCGGGTTTCTTTTAGTCATTTGGATTAAATGCAGATGAAGGTGAACAACCATTTTCACATGCACAATCAATGGACCAAGATCAATGGAGAAAACGACCCTATGATGAGATGGTTGGTGTAGGTAGAGTAGTTGAAGGTTCAGATGGCAACAAGTTAGCAAGAGAGGGTAGACATGGATCTCATGATCGACATGAAGAGAGCCACAATGCATGATAGTTAGGATTTGTTACTGATACTTGATGCTCATAGTATATGCTCTGTAAGTATATGCTCTGTAACCATGTGACGGGCCAAGTTCATGAGACTCCTTGGCTTATTTCGTATTGAATAGTGTTTGTAGCCTTGGTTCCTTGTAGTTCTAGTTTAATGACAGCTAAAAATTGCTCATGTAAATTATGCCACAATGAGAATTTATGAATTCTGGAAATGACTGATCTCTCTCTCTCTCCCCCCCTCTATATATATATATATATATATATATATATATATATCTCAGACATGCACACGGCTTTTTTGACGTTACATATGGCTTGAAGTCCTGCAATTTTAAACAAATATGAGAAATCAGCAGATACGAGAAGAACTAGAATTATGCGCAAGCTTTCCTACAGGGATTCAATGAAAGCAACAATAAGGTTCACCATCTGTGCATCAAATTCAGGGCCCTCCATTTGGAAGTGGCTTGCTCCTTCAATTAAATGAGTTTCATTTCGTCCTGCGGCAGAACTTAGCTTGTTCTGGAGCTGTTTAACACTGGTAAACCCGTCCTGAGTCCCCATTACAAAGAGCTTTGGTTTTGGAGACTGCAGGATTGCCTTGTGGTGCCTTCCGAAAAGAACCGAGGAGATCATTCCGAAAGGGTATCCAATACTTACATAGCCAACAACTTCTTTAATTTGATCCACTGAAGAACCTGCAATTGGTGCTCCTGCACCAGAAGCAACAAATTTAATAGTACAAAATTAGCTACTATAATCCAAGTTCTTGCCATAAATCCTGTAACGATCTCCTAATCAGTGATGTCATTTCAAAATTTGTATTGATAAAGAATGACAATAAAAAGATAAGCTGGATAGGCACCAAACAATTACATGCATCATGGATTGATGGCATTCTTTCTTTTCCACATTTTCAGTGCACACAAAACTCATGGATACATTTGGACCACAAATCTAATAGAAACTATAGTCTGACAGAAGATCAAGCCCTTGCAATATTTTTCCTGGAATTGTATTTCTTACACCTTTGAAACAATCTTTGTTTCTCGAGAACTTTGTGGTTCATTAAGTAAAACTGAATATCAGCCCGAAGCGATGAAACTAGTAAATTTACTGATCCATCTCAAGTTAATTACCATATCAAATGTTTGTCTCATCAATACCTTGTAACTCAAATCACTTATATGTCCCTACAACTATGCTTAGATTAACATTTTTTGGTTGATTGATTCAGAAATTTTGTGTTTATGCAGGCATGTCCCTTACCATGTTGAAACAAAAGAACAAGGGAATCCGAAATTTTGGAGTAGGTTACATTTCTTATGTAATCAGAAAGCAAGATAAGGAAAAATACAACCCAGTTGAACAATAAATTGAAACTACATCAAGTTGCAAAGCGTAAACAAGAACCAGAAATCAGAAATCAGAGAGCAAGATACGGAAAAGTACAACCTAGTTGGACATTAAATCAAAACTAAATCAAGTTGAGAAGCTTAGAGTAGACAACAGACACCAAATTACAGAATTAGTCAGCACCTATTACTTGCCAATAACAAGAGTTCAACAATTCCTTAATATCCATAAAAAGGTATGACAAATTTATTAGTCTCGTAAGATGTTAAACATAGGTTGAGAGTGACAACTCATTAAACTGACTTAGTTCTGATGCTTGCTAAGATCTATACCTGTTATTGCCTACACTTAAATGTTTCTAAAGGTACATACTCAGCTTATCATGAGTAAAACACGTTTTAAATGATTGTTACCGGTTACTTGTTTAACTGAATCGTGCTAAACTACGGTCAATCCTAGCCTATGTTCTGGAAACATTGCCAGACTAATCATACATATGACAAATATTCCTGTTCAGGGAAGCATATGATTCCCCAACATTAAGCAGTTAACGGAGAAATCCCCAACTTACTAAGCTAATAACTCAATATCTAATAGCGCACACTCATATATATGAAGTGTAATTGACATCACAAGTAACGAAATGGCTCTCCAGACGAAAGAAGAAAGAAGAAAGAAAACCTTAACTTTTGGGTGAACAAGAAAACACACTTTGACCTGACTAATTCAGTTGAAAAATAAACTTAGAAGCTAGACCTTCAATTTTCCAAATGGCTTTTTCCTTTTGCAAAGTCCAAAAGAGAAAAGCATGTGTTTTACAGTACCTTTCCCACCCTTGACATCCGAATCAGACATGTCTGACCAAAGAAGACTATTCCTTTCCCCATATGTAATGATGAGTACAGAAACATTTTCTTCTCTGTATGCACCACACTACTCTTCGCCAACTATCTTAAGTCCATGAAGTAACACCCTTTTGTTAGATCTAAGAAATCGCTTATTCATACAAAGAAACCAAATAATCGTCTATCTAACCACAACCCAGAAAGCTTCAAACTTTCACAGAAAAAACTCATACATGATCCATTAACTTAGTAAGCATCAAACAAGAAAATAAATAGAAAAAGATTGAGATCTTGTACCTGCAGAGGAACCCACCAACAAAATCCTGTCAGAGTAAATATCATCACAGACCCACTTGCAGACCGCAGTCACATCCTTGATTTCAGCAAAACCAGTGAGAGAAGGCCTCCCCGTGGACTTCCCAGCACCTCTCATGTCAAAAGTCACAGCTCTGTAACCTTTACCAGCCAAACCATATGCTATTCCTTTCAATAAAGCTTGACAACCACCTAAGATTGAAAATGGATGAACAAGAACAATCACCAAATTGTCTTTCATCTCTTCTTTTGGCTTGAAAAGCCTTGTGTGCAGTTTCACACCATCACTGGTCTCTACTGTGCTGGACTCTACTGTATAGTTTGACATGTTTAGCACAGAAATAATTGAACTTTACCAGAATTTGGAGTCAGAAATGATTGTTTGATGAATAAAGAGACATAGAAACGAAGAGGACGAAGTGGGTTTGGTTTGGTTTGGTTTGGTTTGATTACATGGGTTGGACAAAAACTAGAAGAAGAATTAAAGACTCGGGTCATCCATAAAAATGCAAGTTGTTTGTTGGGAAAAGCTTTCGAGCAAATGGAGAGGCGTGTGACTGTGTTAAGGTTGGGGTATGGTTCAGGCCTTAAGAAGTGTTAGAGTCCAGTCCATATTTAACCTTTATTATCATTTATTTAATAATATTAAAAACAAATATAACTCATCAAAAACATTTTCAATAATTTAAAATTTCAACCAATTCGACTGTAAGATATAAACCGATCAATTTTTTGTTTGATTTTTAATTTTTTGGTTCAATTTATTATAATAAATTTTGTTGTTAAAATTCTATCAGTTTATTAATGAATCGATCGATTTTTTGAAATGAATAAATTCTTATAAAATAAAATAAACTAATTAATTTATATTTAACAATATTCTTTTTAATTAAATTTTAAATTTTTTGATGGGTAAGAATATTTTGTTTCTTCAATTTTATTCAAACTTTAACAAGTTTTATGTGGATCTCGTATTAGTCGAATATTTTAAACCATAAACTTCTTGTCTTACTGATTTAACTTTCGGTCTAATTTCTAAAATATTATTTTTTTTGCTATTTATAGGAACAAAATTATCAATATCATCAACACCAAGTTAAAATCCTATTGAGGTGTGAGGTATGAAAAAATTAGATAATACGCAGCTTTAGCTCTAATTAAAAGAGAAATGTATTCATAAAAACAAAATATTAGCTAAAAAGATGTCAGGTTAAACAAATTTCAATTGATTCATTTGTGTTAACAGCTATGTTTTCAAAAATAAATTCTTATTAAAAATGATAAAATTTAATCACTCAAGTCAAATTTAATTAACTAAATTTTAACTTAATTAAATTTAAAATTACAGACTAATTTAATTGATTAAAATAAAAGATATTATTTTATTATATTTATTAAAGAAGATTATTTTAATTAATAAAATTTTCAATTATTTTAACTATATAATAATGTTGATTTATTTAAAAAAAGTTTTCAATTATTAAATATAATAATTATGTTATTTTTTAATCTGTCTATTTTGGAATTTTATAAGAATCCAACTCTACATACATTTGAATTGATGAACAACCGAACCTTGGACCCTCTTCAACTCCAGGATGTGACAAGTCAATATCAAAGTGACAGACTTTAGTGTCATTTCTGTTTTAAAAACTGTCTAGCTACTTCCTCCTCCCGAATGAAATCATAACTAGGGATGAAATTTGAAATTGGGCCTAGCTTAACCCAATCTAGCCCAAAATCAATTGATCAAAATTGAAGCCCAAAGCCCAACAACTATTGAAAAACCATTGTTTGTTGTAAAATGACACCACTCTGCAGAAAATGGCATTGTTTTAATTTTTTAATTTTAAAAATATAAAAATCAAGTCTAACTAAATTAAAACGAACTCAAACCCGGCCCAGCCGAAGGCTCATTGTCATTGTCATCCCGAATGATAATAAAATCTTACCAGTTCCTTTCCTAGTTGTCTTTAAATGAAAAAAAAAAATTCAAACATTTCTTTCAAATTTCCAGATTCTTTTTTGAGTTTCGGGTTGAATTGAAACCGAATTCGACTCGATCAATTTTGTTCATGCAATGGATTTCACCAAGCATTCTACATTGGCATATACAGCTCTCATTTTCTATCTTATCTTTTAATTCTACCATAGATATCATATAAAGATCAGAAGCTCACTAAAAAGGAAAACCTATCAAAGATAATTTACATTATACAAACAATCTATCATCATTATCATAAAACTTACCTTCTTGGTTTCTTTCTTCCTCTTCCACTACCTCTACCTCCACCTCCTACCTCAGAATCAACAATATCTCTTCCCCTTTTTCCTGTTTCCTGTGCCTGTCTCTTTGGTGGCCTTCCAATCCTTTTACTCTTCCCAACTTCTCTTGTTCCTCTTCCTCTTGAACTCCTTGTTACAGCTTTTCTCACCGCATCTGTTTCTTTTTTTCTTTTTTTCTTCTTATCCTCTTTCCCTTTACCTTCGTCTTTTCGCTCCTCTTCTTCTTCTGATGAGGGTGATGAAGATGAAGATGAATCACTCTCTTTCTCCGTCAATTCACTCGAGTTCTGCTTCATTCTTTTCAAGAAGCTTGCAGCTCCTTGTCTCTTCCTTCTGTAACCACTCTTCTTGTCCACTTTCATATCAAAATTGTCATGTGAACTAAGTTCATTCCCACCATACCGATGCTGCATTTCCTCACCATTGCCCTTGTTGTTTGCTCTCAAGTTCCTACAACCCGAACTAGAACCCGACCTCGATCTCTCTTTAGTCCTTTTCTTCTTTATACTACCATTCTCCTCAGCCTTTACAAGTGTTGCTTCTATCTTCTTCTCCTTCGGCTTCAGTGTTTCTTCAACAACCTTCTCCTTTTTCTCCTTCTTTGTAACCGCATTCCCAGGTTGTGACCTGATATTGCTCCTTGTGGCACATGGTACCAAAGCAGGTTTTGAAAATTGGGTTGTTCTTGGCTCAGTTTCCACTCTTACAACCGCCTTGTGGGGTTTAAGTTTTGGGAACTTCTCCGCCTTCTGCTTCAACACCAGAGATCGGAGCTCAACAGCAGCGAGATGCTCAGGTGAATTCTTTCGAAAGAAAAAGATTGAATTGTTGAATAGAAGAAGAAGATCCCTAAAGAACGTATGAATGGCATTGGAGTAGACCCCTTTGTCGAGCCTAAGTTGAACAGTCTGGAGATCAATGTGCTGGCGAACCAAGTTCTTGTACCTTTCTGATTCCTGCAAAACAATATACGAGTACAGTCTCAAAACCCACCTCAAGTCCTTTTTTAGCCACAACCCATCAATTTTTATGCCTTCTAATTGATTCCATTATAACCAATTGTAACAATTCATGTGTACAAGTTAGTGTTATGAATTTAGTGAATACATATCAGTCATTATCCATCATTATGGTTAAAAAATAGTACAAATTTATCTTGTATCGTATTGGAGTCTATCACCAAAAATTGAGTCGTACTGATCATTATATCCAAATATTAAAAATATCAAGTTAAATTTATAAACTAAATGTTAAATTTTATGTATAAATATTTTTAAACATACGAATATTTTTAAAAATAGTTATTATTTATAAAATAAAATATTTTATGTTAATTTAGTAAGAGAAATTATTGCGACAAATTTTAATTTTAGTTATATAAAATTATATTATAATTTTAAAATATAATCTGAAATAATATTTAGAATTGACAAGTAATGACATCTAACCGATACAAGCTCCCGTATTTGCAACTGTAGTATAAGTTACTAAAACTCAAAAAAAAAGAAGGTGTGGATTAATTATCCACCCCAACATGCGAAGATAATATTATTAGTTAATAAGAAAATCTATAATATTGGAACTTTAAAACTAAATTAGGCAATAACATAAAGGTTGACTCATAAGTTTATCAACAAAAGACAACTTGGACTTTCTTTTTAGGTAAACAATTCTTACCAAATTAAATAATCTTTAGTTTTCTAATTATCTCAACATGCTAATGTCAAAAAACTATCTAAGAAACAAATAATTGTTGGGCTTTGTGGGGATGATAAGTACACGTCTCAGACAAACGTAAGCAAACTTATCATCGTGAAAAGGAAAGATAATTCCTTTCTTTGCTACTTTTAGAATGGACTTCACTACTTAAAACCCCTTTGTCCTTAGATTACAAGATAGCAGATAATTATATATATATATATATATATATATATATCTTTTAGATTCACTAAAATATATTATTCTTATAAAATAAAAATATTATTATATTATAACGGCTAAAAGTAAAATAACATTCCACAAAAAAGGCTAAAGGTAAAATAAAAAGAAAAAAAAATCTTATACCAAATAGATTTCGAAAACCCTTTTTCTAATAAGAAACCCTTATCTGATAATAATATATTTTCTTTCAAAACCCCTCTTTTGATTTGATAACATTTTAAACAATTATGAGTCTATTACTCAAACTGTGAAGCCTTTTTATTTAAACAGTAAATAACCAAAAAATTTCAGTTGGTCTGGTGGGGTGGTCTCACACGTGTAGGTAAGAACTTATAATGAATTGACAATCAAAATATTCAATGATAATTAAACCACCTAAGAACACGTGTGAACAAGGCAAAAGAGCCTCATGATCTTGAGCCGTCACCACATTCTTAAGCCGAACAGAAGCCAGACCAGACCTTGACTGACTCTAACTAGAATTTATTATGTGACTAAGTTGTATAAAATCACTAAAACTATAAATTCTTAAATGGGTAAAGATTATTGTAACCAAAATAGAATTTAATAACATTTATATTAGCAGTTTTAATAGCCTTAACAAATCATTTTATATTATCTCTTCTTTTCCTTGACAGTCCTCCTAAATATTCATTACTATTTCTCATGTCATTTTCCAAAACAACAAAGGGAAAGTGACAATTTCCAAAAAGTTAAAATCATTTTAAAATGATAAGCACCACAAATTAATTCATACAACTCAATCTAAAATCAAACAACTAAACATAATTTAATCTGATTTAAATTTAATTTCAATTCAACCTATTAATCGTGTTAAATTAATCGACCCGAATCAATTTAAACTTATCAACTCAAATCAAATTTAATCAAAAAAACAATGGTTTTAACCAATACCATCAAAACTTTGGTTGGAATAGCAGAAAAGCCATTAATTGATTAGGTAGTGTGCATTATGCAAAAATAAAAAATCATCTGAAAAAGTATCTGACTCTATATTCCATTATTTTAAAGTAAAAAGTCATGTGCAACTAGCCAAAAGTTAAATTCACTTTTAAGATTAATTTACTTTTAATATTAATTCCATAAAGTGAAAATTTTAAACCATACTAAAAAGAAAGAACGAGAATTAAACTGGAAAATAATTAATTTAATATAAACATGATGGCCTAATATTAGAAAATCACTTTTCACTTAATTTATCCACGTTGGACCCCAACGGATCACTTAATCACCCACCGTCCGATTTCCATATTTTAGATTTAGGATCCACGTACATGTAAGGACACGCATGCATTATCACCGTGTACGTGCAGTACGATATTTCATCTATGATGTGGCAAGTGGCTATTGGCCGGTTAGGGAAATTAAAAAATATTTATTTATTTATTTATTTTCCATTTTGAAATTTAAGGAAATTGAATGAGAGTCTGAGAGAGCTTAGAGTGGAGTACCTGGCTACGAAGCCGACGTTCAAAAGCCGAGCCGAGCCGATGAGAGCGGATGATCTCGATGATCTTAATCAACGGCTCACATTTGACGGCGGATAACCGCTTTGTGGAGGGAGACACCTCGGGCTCCTCCCCGCTACTGCTCCCAACCGCCACTCCACCGCCACTCCGAGCTCTACGACCCCGTTTCTTCTTTTTCAACGTCAAGCTAGCTGAGCTTTGCACGTCACTGTTTTTATCCTTCTCTTCCCGCTTCGACTCCCCCACCGACTCGCCTAACTCGTTCGAGTCACCGACTCCACCCGCCTGACCGGGTCTCATGGTCATTTCTTCATTTTCGTTATTGTCGTCATCCTTGTGGGACCAATAAGGGTCGGACCTCGGGCTAAAGGAGTCCGGTTCGGGCTCTGGTTTCGTAACCGCTTCTAATGTTGCGGTGTCGTTTTCTTCCTTAGGCCTCGTCGCTTCAGGCTTTTGTTGTTGACTCGTCGAGTTAGATTCATTAAACGACCGATCGTCGAGCTCGTCGCCGACGGCGTCGAGCATAGTCGCCGGAGTAAGATTTTTCTCCGTCGCCAGATCTGCCTCCTCCTTCAAGCTTCTCTCTCTCTCCTCCGTCAATCTCTTCACTTTCAATTCAAGCGACCTGTAACCAAAAACAAAACCGTGAAAACAACAACCTCTCTCAGATCTCAACGCAAAAGAGAAGCCAACCGGATCTCGAGTTTTTTACACGATCGAAACGTCACGTTGTTGAACCTCGCGTCGGAGCTCCTCGACGCGAACTCGCCTGAGCTCGTCGACCAAGCTGTGAGTAATACCGTCAGTAACATCGTCGTTATCGCTATTGTGGTATCGCCGCTTGAGGTCGTTGAACTTGTCCATACAGTTCTGCGAAGTGAGACCACCGAGGCCGGGCGTCCGGTCCTTGACCTCTACCGCGACGGAGTCCCAACTCTCGGTTCCGTGGCGGTTCACAGCGCACGCTAACAACAGCTCCTCCGAAGCGCCCCACCGGTGCTGCTCATGGGCAACCACCAACTCCGCCACCTTCTCGTCGTCGGTTTGCTCACTTCTCCCCATTGAACCACCTTCACAGCTTCACTCCCTGTCTTAACAAACCATCATCGTCGTCCTCAAGATTACATTCGTGGTCATATTCAACAAAATTAGGGTTTTCCCGTTCTAATCAGAATTACGTTCGTTCTTAGAAATTCTTCGTTTCGATTTTTTTTTTTTTTAGTTTAATATCATACAACGAAATGAACGAGGGTTTTGAGGTGGTCTGTTGTAGTATTTATATATGGCACAGCTCTCTCTCTCTCTCTCTCTCTCCTTCGTCTCCTTAGGGCATAGTTGACATTTAATATATACAATTAAAATTAATCAAGTTTTAAATAATTTTAAGTATAAATAAACTTAAAGTTTATACGAATTGTCATAATTTCAAATAAAAAATAATTGTCTCAAAACTTTTTAAAAATAATAAAAATTTCAAAAATCAAAATAACATTAGAGATGAATTGAAATTTAAATTTTTTAGAATTATCAAATTTTGGAATATTTGAATTTGAAATTTTAAACGTTTTATTTACAATTACTTATGCGCCCTTAAATTTTACAGTAAAATGAGCCAAGGACTATGTTGTCATTACACACTCGTTTTTTAATTTTTATTTTAAAGGTTTTTCTTTTTAGATTCCGATGATAATTTTAAGTTTCAGGTAAAAATAAGACTGTATATTATTAAACCTCTTTAAATTTTGCACATCAGTATAATTTATACTGAATGTTGTTGTTGTTATTATTGAAGGGAGAAAGAAGCAATGTTAGATGTGCATAACTTAAAAGTGATAATTTAATTGGATATATAAATATTGAATAATTTATTTATGCAAAAATAATAAATCATAAATAAACTTAAATTTAAGAAAATTTTAATTGAAGCTACAACACTTGTAAGAATTTCATGATATATACAAATAATTTTAAATTAGTTTAAAGTAACTAATTATTAAATATTCTATTCATAATTTTTTATAAATTTTATAAATTTTAAGTATGTAAATAAATAAAATATTAAAAAAAAGTTGCATACAATTAATAACCCTTATCTCAACTTTACAAAGCAGGAAATCTTATACTTTTTTTATCCTATAATTAATGCATATAGGTTATAATTCATTGATTTAAATAAATTATTTAATAAATCAAAGATTTAAAATTAAATGATAAATTCAATCTGCCGTCTTTTTAAATGATTAAGTGTCATTAATTAAAAATTATTAAACATATTTTAAAATCAATTAGTAAATAAAAATAATTTTTTATTAACGCTTGAAAATTTTTGTCTCTATGATTTGTTGTCAGGATTCAAGCAAGTAATTCTGAAATGGTGGAAATGTTTCTGTTAAGGTTCTGCAAATTGGTTCCTGTTACAAGATTGACCTGAAACTGGGTTTTCAGGAATACATGGAAAGTTTTAGTCTTTATGGTTTGCTCTCAGGATTGAAGCAAGTAATTCTGAAATGGAGGAAATGTCTCAGGTCAGGATCTACCATAACGTGCAAATTGGTTCCCGCAACAAGGTTGTCCAAACTAGAAACCGGAAACCGAATTTTCAGGAATGCACGGAGAGTCTGGTCTTTATGGATAGGCTAAAATGGTAAGAATGTTTCCGATCAGGATCTACCATAAAATGGAATTGGTTGCTGCTACAAGATTGTCGGGAAAAAGGAGAACCGAATTTTCAGGAATACTCGGAAAGTTAGGTCTATATGATTTGGTTTGCTGTCAGGATTCAAGTAATTCTGAAATGGAAGAAATGTTTCTGGTCAGGACCTACCATAAACTGGAATTGGTTCCTGCTACAAGATTGCCGGAAAACTGGAGAACCAAGTTTTCAGGAATACACGGAAAGTTCGATCTTTATGGTTTGCTATCGGGATTCAAGTAATTCTGAATCGGTAGAAATGTTTCTGGTCAGGATCTACCAGAAACTGCAAATTGGTTACTGTTACAAGGCTGAATTATCATGAACATAAAAGAAAATTGTTCCTCAGATCTTAGCCACGAAAAGTGATGCATCAAAACTTTCCGCAATCTTTCTCGACGATGCTTGGAGATTTCCCCTGAATGATTTGTCTTTGAATGATTTGAATCACCTGCGGATAGTTCTTTCTGAAGAGGTGCATTTTCCACCATCGCATTCAATACACACAAAGATTAAATCTTTCAAAGACCCATCGTCATGGATGATGGATTTAAAACCATAGTATGTCGGATTTCAGAACTCAATTCCACCTTTCTGCTAAAGTATCTCAAAACCAAGAGTTTGGCATAACAAGAGCATGTTCCTAACTTTGAGCAAGTAAAAAGAACGAAGCTTTGTTGGATGCCTCCAGACTTTGATATCCCAACCACTCCTTCAAAACAATTAAACCAACAGAAGCTAAAAGCCATCCAAAGATTAAGGAACTACAAATTCTAAGAGCAGTTTCAGTCATTCACAAGAACAGAGATAAAATCCCAAAAGCACGTAGAACCCAGTGATTCACGGAAACCAATTAGCTAAAATCTCACGTCAAAATGCAAATCCAATCTCACCTTCAAGCAAATCTTCAATAAACCAAAAAAAGGAAAGGCAAAGGAAAATAAAAATCCAAGCTTTTATATAGAGAAAACTGACCCCAAAAAAAAAGTGTTACCTTGGCAAAAAACAGACAGAACCAATGTGGGCAAGTGGGAAGAAGAAATGGGTTTTGGCTTAAAAGAGCTAAACAACGGATCTTCAAGGTCGAAGCTCACAGACTCTTTGGTGGGTTTCGATGATCCTGAAGGATTTCACTCTTTTGAAGACCTTTATAACTACAAAAAAGTGTTGTAACCAAACTACCCAACACAAAGGCTAGTAACTGTTTGCAGTTGTTTGGTATTTGGTCATTGGTATTCTCAGTTAGCATTACTTTTGAGCAAGAACACAGAAACCAGTATGAGTTTTGGGCTAGGATGTTTCTGTCTATGATCATCCTCAAAAGGTTGAAAATATTCTCTTGAATCTACTGATATGGGCAAAGCTCTGATTTGTTTTGTTTAGATGTTAGTCTTCGTTGTTCTACAAGTCCTTAGCTATTTTGTTTACATGTTAGTCTTCATCACTTGATGATTATATCAGTAAATTTTATTCTACTATTGGGGCTCGTACTTGGCCCAAAGTCTTAGGCAACTTAGTTTGATTTTTTTTTTTTTTTTTTGTCTTTGATCAAAGTATCCATCGGCGGACTCAGTGACTAATCCCCTCGCTGATAGGAAGGCACCTTACAGGATGGGACAGCTGACCCAAGGATTTATAGCTGCTCCATACCTAAAGCCAAGGATCGAACCTCAGACCTTTGGTTAAGGGTGGATGAGTCCCTTACTACTCAACCACGCTCCTTAGATTTTGAATTGTTTTTTTAATTAAAATTAAAAAACGACCTCATCATTTTGTTTATAAGTGTCTATATATATTACATACATTGAACATTTATCATAATCATCTACATAGAACATGTAATAACTAAACAAATTTAGTGAAATATAGTTATATTTTTAAATAACAAAATTAAAATTAAAATTATATCTTCTATTTTTTATTTTTTATTGAGATAATAAAATAAAATAAAATTGATTTTAGAGAAAAATTAATTTTAGAGGATTTATTAGTCCACAAAACGTTGTTATTTAGAATTTACTTTTTAAAGCAATATTATTTTAGATAATGAATTCTTAATTCACTAATTAAAATAAAATTGTTTTAATCTCAAAATGAACTAATTTTAATGTAATTGTGGGAAGATTTAGTAATTATGCAATGAAATGCTTAATGAAGCTTTGCAATTTGCTATTCTAATAATATTTAGTTTCTTTGATACAATTGAACAAGTAAAACCTAGTAATTTCATCAGCATCAAATTCCTAAAGATCTAAAGATAAGCTTTTCAAAAAATTCTACATCATCAAGAATAATAACACATAAATCCATGTCTAATAGAATCACATTCAAAAAAGATTTAACTCAACATGTTCTATCCAATCCAGGTAGAAAAAGATCCCGACTCGATCTTCTTTATTTGATCCTAACCCCAAAGAGCCTTAAACCAGTTTCTTCCTATTTGGTTTCCGACTTCATTTTCTTTATCACCTTCTCTTCTTTTGGTCTCAAAGTTAACTCCAACTCCCTCTGAGCTTCCTTCATTTGTGTAACTTTCCTAACAGCCATGGATTTTTGGATAGTGTTTGGTTTTATGTCAATTAAAGTAAAATGTTGGATTTCTTGTGTACTATGTTGAACATTTGTATAAAATGAGACAATGTCCTTCTCCTTCACAAACTTGTTCCAACCCCTTGTGAACGCAAAACTCTGACTGCTTCTCCAATAGCAGTACCTGAACTTCCATGTCTTCATTAACCTGTCATAGAACACGAGTTCTAGATCGTTCGAAACCTGATCGTCTTCGAGGTTTTCGTAGATTTTGGGGAAGTACTTAACTGTAAATTTCTTGGGGATGACAAGCCTGTTAAGCTTTCCAACAGCACTTGGTGTTAGTTCTTTCTGAAACAGCTGTGTGCATGAGAATTGGTCATGATGATCAATCCTGGAATTTCCTTCTCCAGGATCATGACCTCCTCTTTTGAGAAAACCGGCAAACTTTGCTTGATATGATCCATCTTTGATCATGGTCACAGCGTCCCCTGTGGAATGCTGGTTTTGGAAGTCAGGTTCTTGAATGTCGAGGTCCGTCCATGGGAAGTTTCTGTGTAAATCACCATTTCTGAGCTTGATCGAAGCACTGTCATAAGCCATTGCAGCTTCCTTCTCAGACTTGAATGTTCCTAACCAAATCCTGTGATCGTTTGCGTATATCTGAGCTCCACAACGTCCATTCTACTGAGGCACAACCTCTTTGAACTTACCTACACTGACATGATCATCGACCCTAGGACGTTTCATTATACGAAATTCATTTGCATCTGAAACCTCTTCTGCGAAATTCATCATCTTCTTGGCATTACAAATCGTGTTTGATGATGAAACTTCTTCCATGCAAGCCTCCAATGGAACAGTAGATGATTGACATAAACAGAAACCCCACAAGAGGTCAGTAAATATATCAGAAATGGTCATTCGTTGCATGAAATGGTTCGAGGGTTTCTTTTTAATTCATGATTCAGTTACTTAGACACCATTGAAAGCCATTGATGAAACTTCTCAAGCTTCCCAACCACAAATGTCTTCCAATGCTTAAAGCATCTGCCATGGAAATAGCTTGAAAAGCTAGTAAGTTAGCAAGTTGGAACTGATTCTTTTGAGGGTAACACTATTTTGAGGGATTACAAGATCAAATATGGGTATTATGTGGTTGAATCAGTTAGCTAAGATTTATGGTTGACGCGGATAAGACAACCTTGTACCAACACAGACATGTTCCTTTCAAAGACAGAAGGATTGTACTAGATATAGACTCTAGTAATTAGCTAACCACCATTGTTCATTAGTACCAAGTTCTGTACATGTCCTCAGGTTTCATATTATAACGCACGTGCCAATCAATTATTTTCGTGCCAATTTCAAACAAGAACCTACGGTCTTGGCCCGACCCAATGGGAAGCCTGGGCTTTCTTGCCCAAATCCTTTCCCGCTTCTTCAACAAGACGTGTGCGTTGACGCTTGTAAGAGCTGAAATCACTAAATCCCCCCAAAACCCAACCTTTACTTCGGCTACAGCTAAACCAGTCTGCAAGATTTCCAAAATACCTATTTGAAAAGGGCCAAAACCCATCAATGTCCGGTCCTCCACCGCCTTCTCCCCCGGAAACGGTGGTCAAGAACCGATATTTAGGGTTTCTGATATGGCAGTCAATAACCTCCACCGCTGTTTACTTTCTCTTCAAGGCCTTCACTTTTTCGTCTTTTGCTACAAATGCCTCGCTCAGCAACAGTAAAGTTCAGTTCTTTGCTCGGTTTCTTGTATCCCTTTTCGCTTTCTCAAGTTTTCAGCTGTCTCAGCTCCTCTTCTCCGCCGCGCTCGCCGCTGCGTCGTTACCGAAACCCCTTCCTTTCGCTTCTCCGTCGCAGCTCCTGATCGCTCTCCTTCGATTGCTATTTGTCACCGGAGGAGAGTCCTTGTCATCTGCTGATTTTCGTTGTCGGGTTGAGGTTTCAGCTGGGTTTGTATTCTTTTTGACGGCGGCAGCTGTTTCAGGATTGATTTCGCTAGTGTCGTTATGTGGCGGTAGCTTGGTGAAAGAGGATATGGTAGTGAAGCTTATTAGAAGAGTAGGGTTTAGAGGTTTTGTTTGTGGATTGGTGTACGGGCTATTCTATATTTATCAACGTCGATGGGTTTTAGCGTTCCCTATTGTTCAGGTAATGCTTATGTTTACTCTTGTATGTGTTTGTAAGTTTAGTAGCTAAACTTATTTGACAGATACTCTAGACTCGAAATGACGGCTTTGTGATATTGGCTTAGGGACAACATGGTTTTTTCAGAATTTGTTAACCTGAAGCTTTAAATTTTGGTATCAATGATGCACTTTGACATATATCGATAAGAGGGAAGAGCTCCTCCTGGATAATGTTCATACAATGAGAAGTCTGATCGAAATGCGGGGTTAATTTTGATAATTACATTACGTAGCTTTGAAGTGAATTAGATATCATGCAAGGGTTTCATTTAGATGAAGAGTTAGATTTCTATTAAATTAGCTATATACCATCAATGATGTTATTCCTGTACAAACTCATTATTCAAAGAAGATTTGTCTTTCTTATTCATACAGTGATTCTTTAGCGCTCTTTGAATTCTAAAAGTTCCTTTATCAGGAAGGGGAAGGCATTGATGCTACATGTTGCTTGTAATTCAAGGTTTATCTAGTCATTCTGGTTGCTGTTGCTATTTTGATATTGTTTACGGTAGTTAGAATGAGTTCTTGGTGTTCACATTGGATCGTAGATCATAAAGCTTGAGACGTTAGTTAACTTGGCAAGAAAAAGAAAAGTTTGAATGGTGTGGACTGTGGAGTACTAAACCTTATCTAGTGAAATTAGTACACATTATGAGTCTATGTGTGATTGGTAGTTTTCTTCCTACTATACCAGTACGATTGGAAGGTGACGTATATGGAGTAGTTACAAAATACATATAGATTTGGATAACTTTTTTGATTGGAGTTATTGAGGGGTTAACTTTCTCGACTCTTATTGTAAATCTGCCAATTCAGACATGTAGCTTGCTTGGTGTATTTTAGTTTTTTTTTTTTCTTTTGCCCAATTAATCACTTTTTATTTATAACATTGCGACTGATTCTTTTGCGCTGTTCATCAGCGTCCACCTTTCTTTAGCTTCAAAATGGCGCTTCCTTCAGCTATTAAGCATGCTTCAAAGCTCTCAAGTGTGGCTTATCTAATTTCGGGTGTGCTGCTTGTGTTTCTTCTAGAGCCGTTCAAAAGTCAATTGACAACAGGGAAGTTCTTCTCTGAGCAGATCATCCTTTACGTTGGGAGCTTTTCAGTGTTTCTCTGTTGGGAATTAAGTCACCATTTACATCGGGTTGGTTTCTGACTTTCTACACATACACACTTAATAGTTGTGCAATATCTGTCACTGAAGTTTTTCGTTTCATCCTTCCAAGTAGTCAGTGCAGCTGCAAATTGTTCGTTCTCAAACTTCTCCTCAACCCCCTAAATTATGATTTTATAGATCAAGCATGCTAGAATGTAGGACTACTTTTGACATCTTGATATTTCCATGAAGGTACTACACACAAAAAGGTTTATCTTTGCTCCACCAAAAGGATCTGCTGCAGCAGAAACAAATCCAAGTGAGCCATTGCTTGCAGCTCTAGAGGAGAGTCCTCCTGATACTCTACCACAGTATCTTGCATATCTTGATCTTTGTATGGTTTGTGAGAATAATGTTGATACTTGGAGACGAGCTGCGTTTTTCGAAGAAACTGGTGAGACTTATAAAAGGGTGATTGCTGTATGCTTGAGGCCACTGGAACAGCTTACATCCATCTTGGCTGAAGGCTTGGAAGGTGTTTCTGCTGACAAGGGATCCAACCTTTCCGCTCAGCTGCACTTACCAGTGGAGAGTCTACATTCAAAATACTACAAGGTGTTCGACAACTTCCAGGTACTAAGCAAGTCTTAAATCAATCATTGTTACTGATATGTTTGGCTTGTGAAGTATGCTGTGGATAAAAGACCTTTGAAATAGCCTAGAATGAATTATTTGGAAAATTTCTGATTCTGCTGTTTGCTTGTCATTATGATGATCGAAATTTCACACTTGACATTTGAACCAAGATAAATGTTTTTTGTTAATCACTGCAGCAATATTCATGGTGTGCAAGATCAGCTGCTGATTTGACTGCATGCTCTTACAAAGAGGACCGATATGGGGTTGCTCAACTCTCTGGTAACAATACTGCGGTTATCTCTACACTTTTATCTTGCTTACTGGCGGTCGAAGTGGCCATGGGGAAGAAGATGAACTTGCAACCCCTGAATCTGTTGATGGGGCCGGCTAATATCAAATGGGCAACAATGAACACAAATAAGAGGGATATTGCAATGGCTAAGAAGAAAGATGGTGCAATACATTCAAAAGCATTTGCCATAGCTGATGTGCTAAAGACCTCGATATACATGATCGTGTCCGTGTTCCAGAACGAGATGATTACCAGCGCGGAAGCAGGCCTTCTTGAGAAAGATTGGATCATCAGCAGTAAGCCTCCTTATGGAACTCAAGAACTTCTTCAACAGAAATTACGTCTTTTCCTTAATTTTCAAGCTAGCTAGCTAGCAACTGGCATATTGAGGTATCTTGTTGAACTGCTTCAAGCATCTGAAGAAGGAGGTGGTGCTCCCGGAATGATGGGGCCTGCTTCTGGATCTACAAGCCCGAGTTTGGCCTTGGAGACTCAACTGTAAAAGTGAATATTACAGCTACTATGTGGTTGGTCAGCCTCACGGATCGCTTGTACTTGTTGAGTTCCCAAATGATATTTCTCACTTTGCAAATGTTTTGCAATTGGTTTAAGCTGCTGTTTAAACATTCTGATGTGTTGGGTTTAGGTGATGTAAAAATTAGTTCGGTCCAGCTTGAAGTTAATGAATTAGATCTAAATTTTGGATTAGATTCGAATTGGAGGTTCAATCGAAGTCCGGCCCAAACAGCTTGAACTCATTTTCATAATAAAATTTTTAAAACGGCATCGTTTTAGTTTTAGTCTAATTATACCTAGCTATTGTTAAGCTTAATTAGGTTGTTATAGTTTATAATGTTAGAGTTGTAGGGTGGTTATGAGTGAGTTTATGGATGGTAATTGACCGGTTCGGTAGGTTTAGGTTTGGCTTGATTTTGATCGAACTTCGGATTAGACTAAAAAATTTGAAATTTATTATGATATTTTTTTTAGTTTTTAAATCCTTTTTAGGTTTTAGGTTGGGTCAAAAGTTTTAGGTTTCAAGCTTAAGCTTAAGGCTAATTGGATCTAAGAAATTTGAATCTTGGCCTGAATTAAATTTTTATCTATAAAATTTTAAAATAAAAACAAGATTGATTTACTTAAAATAACATTATTTTATTTATAATTTTGAGTTTCGATATGAGTTAGATAGGGTTTAGATAGTCCTAACTCGAACTTGAAAATTTGAAGGAAAAAAAAGCTTATACTTAAACTAGTCAACTCAAAAGTGTACCATTTTCGTAGATGAGATTTTCTCTTTGATCTCACTCTCAGGCCAACTTCTAAAGTATTTTAAGAAAAATCAAATCCTTATAAGATGAACTCATATTAGTCATGTCCTAAACGATCATAGAATTCAGTTGTTGAGTTTAGTATCTATATCGAGCTTCTTGTACTAAGATTTGAGTGGAAGTAGTCAGAACTATCAATCGAGTAGCCGAAACTATCACCCTCCCTAATTGAGAAATGATGGGAAGATTCGAAAAAGAGCAAATTAGTTTTACCCTAATTGATAATGAAATGTCGTTAAATGTTGGATTGGATGCATTGTCGTTTTTGTATGTGTCTGAACCTGTGTTTTAACTTTTAAGAGGATTTTTCTTAGGTGAGAGAGATCTCTCCTGTATTTGTAACTTCTCTTTTATAATGAATAATTTTTTTTAATTTTTTAAAAAAAATCAACATGATTTATTAATTTCAGATTGGACTAGATCGGACGGGCTCAAGTGCCACGTCTGACCTTACTCACCCACAATGACACATCTAGGCTTTCGTTGGGTCGGGTTCGGGCTCATGTGGCATTTCTAACCTCACCAACGTACAATAGCACATCTCGGCTGTCCGATCATAACACGTGATGACATCCATGTCACGCGTTCCCTCTTACTCTTTT
>JAOTAX010000196.1:434820-482087 GCA_025629825.1 Erythroxylum guanchezii | reverse complement strand
GGCATATGTAAACTGAAGAAGTTTTATGGAATCTGAAACTTGTCCATGTTATAATGTTTACGTGTAGTTTGTCATTAAATGATTTGGCATAAAATGCGCATTTGTTAGCAAGCAAATTGGCATCTAAAGTTTGGTAAATCTCCATGTGTCAGTTGATCAAGAGCATAGAATGGTTGATTGTCCTGAGGCTTGATATGCATCTGCCCATTTTGTTTTGGGTTCCAACTCATTTATGTCGTTGTGAATTTGATATGTTCTTTTTCTCATTTATGTCGTTGCGAATTTGATATGTTCTTTTTCCTTCTTCTAG
Organism: Erythroxylum guanchezii; assembly: GCA_025629825.1. Lineage (NCBI taxonomy): Eukaryota > Viridiplantae > Streptophyta > Magnoliopsida > Malpighiales > Erythroxylaceae > Erythroxylum > Erythroxylum guanchezii. The sequence continues at coordinate 481,777 of JAOTAX010000196.1, read as the reverse complement.
TGTTCTCTTCTTCCACTCCTCTCTGTTTGCTTATTGTTGCTGGGACATCCCTCTTTGCTGTTGTATGTGGGTTATCTACTACATTAAGATCATATTTAATATAAGGCATGGTTTTAAAATTGTATCTTTTTAAAAACTTATATTTGGGTTATGAAATGCTTTTGTCCCCTTGTTTCATAATCTGATTTACATCAGTTACGATCATGGGTATCAAGCATCACAAAGTTCTTAGGTTTTAACTTCTCTGCATGCTGGGGAATATTTTTAAAGTAATTGACGTGTGCCTAATAACATTGCTCTCTCAAATTGCACCCCTGAGGTCTAATAATGTTGAAAAAATTCGTATGGCTGTGTAGTTTGAAAGTTTGAGGATGGGTCGATTTTTTCTTAGTATTATTCTAAGGTGTCGTTTGATTTTTTGATTTGTATATATGAGTTGAGATACCCACATTGTACTTATCTGAAACTGTTTTTGTTGGAAAACATCTTTCTTGGTTGTAATCAGGTTTATTGATTATGTTTGTATTTATATTTGATACTTGGAGGGTTTCAAAAGAAAATGAAAAACAGCTTTTCACTTCTTTGCTAAATTGTTTCGCACACTTTTGGTGCACTTGTAGCTTTCTCTTTTCATTTTTATTTTTATTTGCATTAATTATGCTTTTATTTGAAGATGCTTAATGTAGGCGCCCTGTTCTAGTATCTGTTGAATATATTTTGGATTTATTGTTCAATACATTTATGCATTTTTGTCCTTATTATTGGGTAACTCTTTGTGACAGTTATTTAATCTCTGTCAGTTCTGTGTATTTGAAGTGTGAAATGGAAGAGTAGATTCTCTAGCTTTGAGTCTTGCTGGAGAATAGATGTTCTATACAACTTGCATGGCTTTAAATTGCCAAAAATATTCTCCCAGCTCTCTCTGTTGTTTGTTTGATGCATTATTGGTCGCCGCCATGTGTTGTTTTTCAGTAAACGTTACTGTATCTGACTGTCATTTAGCTGATATTGTTAAAGAATATTGGAATGAAATGTTTGCAAAGATTGATGGTTGGATGAACAGAACATGGTATTATAATTAAAAAGAATCCAGCAATGTGGTTATTTTGTTTTCTTTCATGTTACTTCAGGATCTCTATGCAACATTTTGTATAGATGATGTTGGTTTCAGTTGGAGTTCTTATCTTATTTTCATCTTGATATTGTCTTACAGTACTTCTGGGTGCCCATTTGGCGAGGGATGCCATTTTTTGCATTATGTTCCTGGAGGCTTCAAATCTGTGTCTCAGATGCTTAATCTTGGTGGCAGCCCAGCTGGTCCACCGGCTGCCAGAAATCCAGGAGTCCCACCGTCTTTTCCTGATGGATCATCTCCTCCTGCTGTGAAGACTCGATTGTGTAACAAGTATAACACACCTGAAGGGTGCAAGTTTGGAGATAAATGTCATTTTGCACATGGAGAGTGGGAGCTTGGGAAGCCCACAGGTCCATCCTATGAAGATCCCCGTTCTATGGGATCGATTCCAGGCAGGATGGGTCGACACATGGAGCCTCTATCACATGGCTCTGGTGCTGCTGCTAGTTTTGGGGCCTCCGCAACTGCTAAGATCAGTGTTGATGCTTCTCTTGCAGGAGCAATCATCGGGAAAAATGGTGTGCATTCAAAGCAAGTATGTCGTCTTACCGGGGCTAAACTTTCCATTAGAGAACACGAAACAGATCCTAACTTGAGGAACATTGAGCTTGAGGGTACATTTGATCAGATTAAGCAAGCAAGCGCCATGGTACGAGAGCTTATCGTAAACGTTGGTCAGGCCTCTGGAGCTCCAATGAAGAACTCATCTTTACACACTCCAGGAAACAATTTCAAGACCAAGCTTTGTGAGAATTTTGCTAAAGGATCTTGTACTTTTGGGGACAGGTGCCACTTTGCACATGGAGCTGAAGAATTGCGCAAGCCAGGGATGTGATTTCTTAGCACTGGCTTAAAGTTTCACTTCCTTTAGGCCATACTCCTGCTAGCCCTTTGATCTTTTGGTTTGTTTTACCAAGTATTTTTGTATTCATAGAGATTTTAGAGATTTATATTTCAATGTATGAGAATATCTCAATTTTCCTGTGTTATTCATCTACAACTCAATGGTAAACTCATGATAAGAGCTGTTGTTAGGTTGAAATCGACTCAAATTCTCAGTTATTATCATATGATTGACACTGCTTTGGTTTTTAACTTCTGATCAGAAAAATAATGAAGCGTGCTTAGTGGAGTTTAGCGGCAGACGAGTGGATTCTATATGCTAATAACACTAGTGAAAGAAGCCATTACCCTCTATGTAAATGCTTCCTCTTTGTAGTATATTGATGTTTTACTCTCACAAAGTTTCTTATTTTTGTTGTTTATGGAGTATTTTCTTGGAAAATTATCTGTCTACGAAACCCATTTGTATAATAGAACCTTTCACTTGATTGGAAAATAGGAGGAATTATATAAAGCATTATATATAACAAACACACACTACATTGTAGTAAACTTTTAAGGATTTTCTTTCCATTTTCTTTCTCTTCTTTCATCCATTCCTAGATTGCTGCCTATTCCAGTTGTTGGTCCTTTCTCTTGCTTTCCTCTCTTCCTCTTTTCTGAACTTAATTCCACATGCATTGCAGAGAGTCTGAAAGTAACCAAAAACTAGAGAAAGTTAAATGACAAGGAAGTTATTTGACATGTAAACGTTGATTCTTTTCAACAGCTTGAGTTCTGAGTTTCCAATGGAAAGTTTGAGGAAACATGTCTGATAATAAGCATGAAACTCTCCATTACCTTAGGACCTTGAGGGCCTCTACGCCACATTGGTGTGTCTCTTGCACCGCAGAAACAATTTGTACACCTTTTATTGGGGTCATTGTACAAGTTCCTACGGTTACTAGAGGAGCTTCCACTATCACGAACACCATTTTTTGGAGTGGAGTTGAGGGGTGTGTGGTTATTATACACCATTGGTGTCACCGGAGAACTAGTTGCAGGTTGGTTGAAGCCATTAATGTTGCTGTGAGGATTGTTAGGAGCTCCATATCTCATAGCAGTATTCATACATACATCAACGTCACTTGAATTGATGAGTTCGTTAGGTTGGTTTTTGGTCAGCTCCGATGATGGCCATGGATTTTCGTAGCCATTTGAGCTTACTCCACCAGGAAGATTGGTTGTGTAAAAGTTCCTGAAACCCTGCACTCCTTCGGTGCTACCCTGTGCAAGCAGGCATTATTTACAAGCCACAGGTACAGAAAAATCAGGTTGAGGGAGGGCTTCCATGATTAAGAAATGAGTGAAGAACTTAAATATCATTGTTACAAGAAGATTGGAAAGGATTCTGATGCAGAAGAACTGCAAGAAACTGACATATTTACCTGATGGTTGTAAAGACCAAGGTTCAAGTTTAAGTTGAGATCAGGATCAGAACCAACATGTTCATCACCAAGTTGATCTTCACCAGAAAATCCTAGTTTCAGGGTTAAATCCAAACGGTCTCCAATGTCCTCCTGGTTGCTACTGGAACTTCCTATGTATTCTGAAGTTTGATATAACCATGGAGAATCCATGAGTCCTCAATGTAATAACCAATGGAGTTTTGTTCTAAAATTATATATACTGCTAAGAGAGCACATGCACACACTGACACACACACACACGCTCTGTGCTTATGTGTGCATGAGAGGAAGAGAAAAAAATGTGGGAGTATAATCATGGAAGAGAGCTTAAACTGTAGTAGTTGATGGATAAATGAAAACAGAGAATGACCTGGAACACTGACATATAGAACAAACTTGCATGCTTTTTATGTGATGGTTTAAATAGTCATCATTAGTAAAGAACAGACGAGGATAATTTTGAGCTGGCATTGTATTTTGATGATCATAAGTTTTTTCCTTATTATAACTGATAAATCTTTTGATCTAACCATCGATCAGTTCTGAAGATTAAAAAGATTCACATGCTTAGCCCTAGAATCAAGATGAGCAAAAAGGGCAGATTATGTTAGAAGTGACCATATTCTTAAAGACCATATTCTTAAAGCGTCTCTGTAATTTTGTTGTTAATCAAAGAAGGTTCTTGTTCATACCAAGTTCTTAAAAGGGTTAACTGTTATAAGAAGGAAATTAATAGAAGGAAAAGTGAATTTCACAAGGTTAATCTCTTGAGTTGATTGTTAGAGATGCAACTCCAGAAATGTGGAAGGTGATTAAACTCAAATGGGATGAAATCCCATTCTAGCATTTATCAAATCTAGTTCTCCGATACAATAATTTGTTCGTCCAAATAGCTGATCTAAAGAATACAAAGAACAAGAAGAAACAGAATAGTTCATAAACGATGCCATGAACACAAGAAGGCAGGCCAATAACTTATCTCATGCTTCATGTACTTCTCTTCCTTTTCTTTGACTTGTTTGCATTAGACTGTACACTCCTACTCTTATATGTCAAAACTGCAGGAGAATCTCGTGTCTTATTCTTGTTCAGCAAAGGCTTTGTATTGTCGACTTTAGAAGGTGTGTAACTTGCGGTTGCAGATGATGTCTTCTTGGATTTCTTCTGCCGAGATTTCTTCTTGGACTTGCCTTTTGAAAGTTTCTGCTTCTTACTGTGTGATTTAAATGCTCCTGACGTCTCATTGTTGGCTTCATCAGCAGAATTAGCAAATTCATCTTCAGATGCATCGTCTTCATCGGAACTAAGTACCAGGTCCTCCACAACATCTTCATCAAAAGCTACCTGCCCTTGGACTTGCGCCTTTTCCTTCCTTTTCTTCTCTTCCTTAGAAGGATTAGTCCTGGAAAAGAGGCAATAACCTTCAGATTCTGATCCGACAAGGCATAGACAAGGATTAACAAGTGAAAAATAATGCCAGGGAGTCAGGCAGGTCTATTTGCATGCAGATATTATAGATAAATCCATAGAATGACAAACAGTAGATTATGATGGAAATCTGCAAGATTGTGTGTGTGTTTGTCTCTGAGATAGAGAGGCACTGTTTTTGACATACTTGGATTTACCATCAGGTAACCAGGAGGAACTAAAGACAGCTGCACCATTGTCGATCTCAGGATCATCATCTTCATCACTTTCTGTAACCCTTTTCTTAAAGACGGAGGCTTGTTCGCCCACAAGAACACTGAAATTCATTGCATAAGAATCGTGTTATGCCTTGGGCATCATTATTATGGAACATTAAATGGTGTTAAATAAGAACCTGGATTCCATCAATGAATCATTTCGTTCTTGTGCTCTTTGGCGTAAAGTTGCTGTGTACTTGGATAGTGGACTGCCTCCTCTCTTCTTTTCATCCTACAATAGAATATAGAACATCATTCAGCATCTAAGAACCTAAAAACTAGAGCGGCCGATATAAATTTTCTTGACTGAACCCTTGTTCCAATGCATTCTTACAATAATGACTGATCCTCCTAATGTTCGCAATTTATCAGTGACAAGAGACCCCACCACTCAAATTGGTCAGAATGGAAGCTTGATAAGATGTTTAAACTAAGAGAAGCATACACAAGAGAAGCATAGAACTCTTTTCAAATCTCTCAATCAATGATGGATCATAATATTCACTTAGAACATGAGAAAGCATAAAGCTTCAGCAAAGTTATAATCTAATAATAAAATTTTTAAGTACACCATTTAATGAGCTATTATACCATTCAACATCAAAATAAGGACACAGAATTGTTGGAGGTCCAAAGAACTTCATGTCAAGTAATGTGTAACTCAAGAGAAAGAGGAAAAACACACAAAGGTCGAAAAGAAAAGAGATAACAAATTTGGCAAGAACTTTCATAGGGAGAGAGAAGAAAGCACCAGCATTCAGACCTCCAGAAATGACGATGCTGCAGGCTCGTTTGGTAGAAAAGTGACTGACTTACGACTCCCATTTGTGAATGCTGAATTAGCCTCGATCTGGGACATTAATGAACCGAACATTAGTCACGATCCCCCAAGTTTTACTACAAGTATGTGACTAATTATGCAACAAGCAGACACATAAGAGGACAACAAAGATAAATTCCTCCCTCATCAATAACCCTCTTTTATTGAAGCAAATTTGGTAATCATTCAAATACCTGGCGAATGAGCTGCCTCATTTCTTTCCGGAATCTCTCAATTTTTGTATTTTTACAAAAACTACGCAATCGTACCAATGGAATAAAGGACAATTCAAAGAAGGCAACAGAATAGCTCCATTGAGCTAGATGTTCAGCAAGCTCCTCAACAACAGAAAATACACATGCCTCCTGGAAAGCTCGTGTCTTCAGCATAGGTTTGTTCACCTATCATACAAGTTACCCAAATTAACATACAATGATGACATCCTGTTCAGGGTCATTTTAGCTGGGTATATTAATATTGAATTAGAAACTCATAAATTCACAGAAAGAGATCAAAGGAAAACAAGACTAAAACTGTCAAATATACCTTCAATATAGTGCACAAGTCAACAGATTTTCCAATACCTCCAGTGGGGGATCTATGTAACTCTTTCATCTCCAACATGTCCAAAAGGAGCATAGAAACAGGGATGAAAGTACCAGTTGCAGCAGCAATCCGGTTGAGCATTTTAACACACCTCAATCTGAGGGGAAAGTACCTGGCAGTTGGAACCAAACGTGCAACCCCTGAAATTATCTGAGCCAAAGGGTATGCAAGGGGCTTAAGATCAGCTTCTGAACTATAAGCACAGATTGCTCCAGTCCAAAGCTCAAGGCAGTTCATGAATTTCCATTCATAAACTTTCCGAAATGACTCCTGTGGATATCAAGAAACTGGGGATCAGATTGAGGACACTGAAAGAAAAATGGATATAACTCAAATGGTTAAAAGCAATGAAAATCGTATCGGAGGTCAAAGAGAAGCAGGTTCTTTCAATCTTAAACCCATAGTATAGAAGATTATTTGTGCAAATATAAAGTAAACCCACTTCCCTCTCTAACTGCTCTTTTTGTCAATTGTAAGTAAAATAAATCATTGAAAAGAGAAAGAGGTATTATGATAGAGGCAGCTACTCTGGTGCACTAAAAGTATCCATAGAAGCGACAATGCATAAGAATTTTCCTTACAACTCCTCCATTAGATGTGCTAGTTTAATGCGGGGATTATGGAAGTAACACAAGATATCAGCATATGCTTTCCCTGCACAAGAATTCACCATAGAAGATCTTCGGTGTCAAAAGAATACCTTAGTCTTCATAGTAATTGCATCCCGCAAAATCACTGCCAGTTGCCGAATTAAAATAAAGGCGTGCTGATATGCGGTTGGAAGATCCACACCAAGAATTTCTATGACACAATTTTGAAGGAATTGGATATGTTGTAATTTCACTGCATTTATAAACTGGCAATTCAATACATAGGCCTTGTATATCCCTTTGAAGCATTCATCTAGGCAATCAGAGCCCAGCCTAACGCATAAATCTCGTAGGAAAAGGAAAGAGACAACTGGGAGAGCACCTCCTCCTGTACCCCAAAAGTGAAGAGCAACCTAAGTATATAGGAGAAAAACAAAAGGAATTACCTCTTTGTTGTTAAGTAATGACAAATATGGGCAGAAGAAAAATGGAAATATCTTAAATCACAACCAAGATAACTACATGAAGAGGAATCACACCCTGCAAATTCAAGGCAATGAAACAGGCTGTTCCAATCCTCATAAACAAAAGGATAAACAACAATAATAGTTCATATAAAATTAAACTCAACAAATTAAGATTAAATGATGAATGATGACAGCAGGATCAAGAATGGGCCACAATTTGAACAAAAACAACTCGCATAGTAGTATTTATAATCACCACAAAGTAAATCTTCACTTCTAGAAAATGATTCCCACACCTTAACGTATTTTCTTAAGAGACTTGGAAAAGCGGCCAAAAGTACAGATGAGCATTTGAGACGACGTAGCGTAAACGATATCATTTCTGTATCTGTCATCTGATTCAAGACGTGTAAGGCATTTCCAAGATATGACTTTACCAAGTGGCTATAATTTTTCCATTTTCTTGTACCCATCAGATTAATAATAATTTCTTTTTTCCCACCTGAATCAGGAAGTCCCAACAGTTGACGAATTACTCTGTCCATCTCACTGAGGACAAATAACATTATCTTATTAAAAACACTGCTAGACATTATCATGAAATTTGCTGAAGAGTCATCTCCACCATCATCACCATAGTGGCAGGCAATTCGAAAAGCTTTTAAAAGAGAACGAACTGCGCCTATCTTTCCACTTTCTCGGACTGTATTGCACCAGGACTCAACCATTTCAGTAGTAATAACATTTTGAGGTGGTTTCTCTTCTTTTTCAGCAAGCTTGTGATCTTTAATTTCTTCATCCTCTTGCAATTCAGTATCATCAACATCAGTGTCCACTTCTTCCTACATAAATTGAAACCAGACAAATTTGCACTTTCAATCAAAATATCTGCTTTCTATGACTTTAGAAACTTGAAAATATATTTAATTGTTACCTCAATGTCCTCTTCATCAAATTCCAGAAGCTCCTTGTCATGCTCTTGCAAGAATTGGTAGAATTCAGGATCCTGCAAAGATGAATATTTTGATAAAGATCTCTTCTTGTGAAGTTTATAATCATGTTTAGATCCAAAAGTATACTTCAAGTGGAGCAATCAATCAACCACAATGGGTGGCAATAGGGAGTAGCCATCTCAGAAGACATGCCCAACCCTTGGTCCAAAGTGCAAACATTGCAGAGGAAGTGTCTTGCCATATAGGTACTGCTCAATGCAGAGTGCACATAGACAAATTTTATCAAGCACTAGTGATTAATTTTCGCCCAAAGAATTACAATTATCTCAACGGCCACTCCTCGACCATTTCCTAACTATTCAATTCAAAAAATGAATAACAGCACAAAAATCAGAACAAACTGAGGGGAAAACAAAAAGTTGACCTTTTTCTTAAGTCTTTCCAACTGGTCCTTATGTTCCTTCGCTACTTTCACGTCTTTTTCATCTTCTTCCTCCTCCTCCATTATTTCCTCATCTAAATCCTTAACTGAACATTAAATCATGAAGAATTTCAACACAATAAAAAGAGCACTCATCAATTAAACTCACCCGAAGCGCAAATAAACAATCAACCCTAGAACAACATTTTAAAAATAAAAACCTGGGTATTCCACGTCCATGTGGAAACTGGCTGCAGAGCTTGATCCGAAGTAAAATCAGGGCACAAAACGTCGTAATCTGAATAAAATTCGAAGAGTAAATGATCATAACCCTAATGAAATTATTCTCTGGATACCGTAAAAACACCAGTAATCACACAAAATGATTAGAGCTGAGTAGTATATACACAATTGGGTATCCAAATATTTGGAAAAGATGAGGTTTTGATCACTTGCTCTTTGTGTGAGCAGCCAAAAACCCTGATTTCGGTTTCAAGGGTTTTGACTTTAATGTTTGACTCTTTCAAGGTTTAGAAGCATGACTTGGGCCACTATATTATGACTATAACTTACCAAAGCCCAACTCACTTGATGGGAACGGAATATAAACAAACGCTTTGAAATTAGACGGGCGTAATTTTATATTTTTTTTACGTAAATTTTTACTGAATTGTTGGTGTTATTAAATTTTTAGTAAATATTTTATTTTAGTAAAAAAGGTTTAAAATAATTGGGTTTTTTTTCAAGTTGGATGCAATTACTAATTTATAATCTAACATGTATAGAATGAAAACTTCATTATCGATTTTACAAGAATTTTTATCTTAATTTTTGAGGTAATTCTTCTTCTAATTATACTTTGAATCGAAAATGTCTTTTAAGTTTCATTTGAAATTGTTTTTAGATAAACTATTGTAAAGATTTCTAAGAAAAATTATTATAGTAAAAATAACCAACTACTTAATTATTATAATAAAAAGTTATAAAATTTTCATTTAATGTAATAGATGTTTAACAAAACTACTTTATATATAATTGATAGATATATGTGGATTATAAAACATAAAGGAAAAAGTTTTTTGACTAATTTTTTATTTTTAAATTTTTTAAACGAAGGAATCCGCAATCACTACCCTTTAAATGCTCACTAGTAAATTTTCGGATTGACGCAATAGCTTGCAAATTACGATAACCGATACTCCGTACTAGACAAGTCCTATATGACAGGCTCGATCGAGAGAGCGTAGATATGAGAATTGAACACAGGACCTTTTGACCTCATGTCCTTCTATTCCACCTACTCGACGGCCTTGACTAATTTTTGATGGTCATCAATGGTCAAAAAATAATATTTCAATAAAATAAAAACATTCTTTTATATTAAGACTACTAATGACCACTAAAAACTTGTCTTGTAGTTAGAGTTTAAAAATAAATAACAAAAAAAGATTGAAAATATGTGGTATTAAAATTGGACAATTAATATAATTTATTTCTTATTTTTTCTTAAATTGTGGTTTAAGAAAAGTATTGAATAAGGGTTTTAAATAATGTATAATCTTGAAAATTTAGATTAAATACTTTTTGAGAAAATACATTTGTATGAAAAAATTAAACTTGAAATCATAAAAATTTAATCAAGATTGAGTTAGTTTAACCTAAAATCAACAGACTGAATGAAATTTGAGAGCAAAGGAACCCAATTGGACACTAATTATGAGTAGCCTTTACAAATGAACTTTGTTCTTACACTTCAAATATTGGATTCTAAAATGACAACAAAGGATTAGCAAATGCATTGGTCTCTCATGCAGAAGGCTTTACGAAAGATGTCAGGATATTTTATCTCTTATCCTATCTTATTGAATTTATTCCACGTAAATAAATGGCTGAAATTTAATAGGACAAAATTGAGGTAGAATCCGCACCCTTTCGAAAGCGGTCAAATAAGCATTCACATAGTAATAATGGCGATAAACTAACAAACAAACTGCTCCTTCACGAATTTCAATAATTACTAACAACATTGCAAATAAACAATCCCAACTAATAATGTCTCCATTTTGCCAAATTCAAGAGGCTTTCATTGACTTGCCATAAATGGGAAACGCATTCAAACTCTTAATATGAAAACAAGGCTCAAACTCATTAAATGATTGTGCAAATTGTAGCCTCCTTTGCCTTGTCTCTTTCGAGATTGCCAGATACGATCTTATCTGGTGCTCTAATGGCTTCCTTTTGCTTTTATTTCAGTGGTCAAATCTCATTGTTCATGAAACAATCTCACTGTAATAAATGTTCAAGTGCTTGAAAATGGCACAAAGTTTGGTTATATAACGGACTTGCACTCCACCAAATGTAGCTTGCAGTAATCTCTTGAAGCTGTATCCAGACTTTCTCTTAGTTCTCTTCCATGGCTAACAGCTACTTCAATGCTTTGAGCTCTGACCCTTTTGGATTCAACCTCGAAGCTGACTCCTTAGACAGTTTTTTTCCACCTCTAGGGTCTGGTTTAGGTCAAATGACTCAAACTCAAAACCATGGTTTTAGAGACAATAGTTATCTTCATCATCATAGTCAGCTTCTTGCTACAAACCCTAATAATCATGTGGTTTCCATGTCTGATGTGATGACCACCCCCAGAAGCTGCCCATCACTCAGTCACGGCCAACTGGGTCTGAACCAGAGAGTGACTGAATTGAGAAGAACCCTAGTCGGTGGTACTCCACATAGGGTTCAAATCCATGGCATTGTTGAGTTCAACCCTAGCCAAAACCAGCAACAATGTTTGTTCCCAACAGGAGAGGTCACTGTCACTGAGATTGTGAGAACCACCAAGTTTCACACCCCAGCTTCAACCTTGGACCGCCATTTCCAAGCTCCATGCTCGAACATCAATAGTTTTGGCATTGAAGACCATTACAATTTCTCTAACTTCAACGTACCATCAAACTATGGCGTTTTCTGTGAAAACCAGCTCTTGCCAAATCACAACCTAAATGACTTGTCCAACATCAACCTGCAACAACCAACCATGTTTGACACTGCTCCTGTTACTCAGCATCATTGTCCAAATCGATCTATAATACCTCCTCTCATGGCTGCTATGGATTCTGGTTATCTACCTAACCATCAGTCCATAAGAAATAGACTGGTTCTTGAGCCTGAAGAACTTAAACCAGAGACTGTGTTCGTACCTGTAACTAATCATCACCAACAACCTGATGAAATACTGACCTCCGGCGAATCAAACAACCAAGGAATAAGCTACTCCGACGATGATCTGACGACGACAGATGAATATTACTCCAGTGGAGATGAAGTTTTTCTGGGAAAAGATGGGAAGACTCACAGCCTCCCTCACCAGAAGTACGGTCCTTACACGTGTCCTCGTTGCAAGAACAAGTTCCAAACCTCACAACTTTTTGCTGCACACATGTTATCTCACTACAAGAACGAGACCATTGATGAGAGAAAGAGAAGACTCATAGCCAAATACAAGAGAAAGAATCTTCATCTCTGCAACTTGCGAAGAGGGACGACGAGTCCGGTGCCAAGATTGACGACTCTTAAGATCAAGAACTTGGCAATGAAGAAGCTTGTAGTTCGAAGACATGAAATGGGAAACAACATGCAGACTCAAGATTGTGGAGTTGGAGAAGGAACTTCTGGTTCGAAAAGCAAGTATGTGATGATTAATGGTTTCAAGATTAAGAAAGAACCGTAGTGAAACAACTTGTTCTAAGATATGTTTTATAAGTTTTTCAAGAAATCTAAGTCTAAACTTGTAGTTTGTGTTTTGTTTTGTAAGAGTCATATGTAGTATATATTATTTCAATTTTTAGTGAAGAATGAGGAAATAAGTAACGATTAAAAAATTCAACTCGTTTCTATCGGCTCAATTAAATTTTGAATTGTTTAATTTTTAATTTTTTAATTTGATTTATTTTAATAACTCTCTTTGTTGTTAAAAATTGATTAGTTTATTAATTAACCTATCTTTTTTTGTAAATTAATAAGTTTTATAAACAAAAATAAGCTAATTAATTTTTATTTAATAATCTCTTTTTTCAATTAAATTTTAAAATTTTTAATTAATAGGGATAATTTTTTCAATCATATTTCAAATTCTTTAATTTTATTTAATTTTTAGTTGATTTTATAACGGTTTAATACTAATTGAACTCTGTAAACTTTAAACTTTTTATCTTATGATTTAACTCTGGACTGTTTTTAAAACATTTGATATAACTCTTTTGAAAATTTCAATTATCTAATTTTTAAAATTTTCAAAAATTTTTTAATTTAATGCTAATTTAATACTAAAAATTTGATAAATCAGCCTACTAATTTAGGTGTTACTTTTATTTTGTAGGCATATCTTAGCTCAATAGCAAGTCAATCTAAAACCCTTTTTTCCATTTCTACATTATAAAATAAAGGATGCTAGAAAAATGTAAATTGGTTTCTCATTGTTCTTTTTGCACTTTTGTTATGGAGTCTTTTGATAAAAAATACTGTTTCATCTTTCTACATGTCCATCCTTATATTATAATATTTATCTACTTATCATATAATTTTTTATTTTCTATTAATTTTTATTTACTTGCTTAACCCAAAGTGAAGTAATGTTGAAATTTCTTAAAATTCTAATAGATATCAAAATTAACTTAATATAATGAAAAATGCTGTGTTATTTCTAAATGATATTAAAAGGAGATAAATAAAAATTTTTAAATATAATGTTTAAAATAAAAATGAATCAAAACATAGGATAATTTTTTTCCTCAAATTTTAATCTAATGATTTGACTTAGTTTAACTTATTATTATCACAACTAAATTTCATTCTCGATTAAAATAAATTTTGTTTATTTACTTGGATTGATCCGAGTCAGGTTTTTTTGTCATCTATAAAGATATCCGTCCACTAATTTTGAATTACATATAGAACAAGAATAACAATATTTAGTGAGAATCCCATTAAAAGGAAGAATTTAGGAAGATCCAATATTACGCAGCCTTATATAGTAGAGAGGCTCTTTTGAAGTTTTGAACTAAGTAGAGAATGTAATACCATTGCTAGTTACTGCAAACAAAGAGGAAAGGAGGTTATGTACAGACAAAATACTATCTTCAGTTCCAAAAAGGTCTCCATTTACTTGTATGTTTACTTCAGAATTTTTCTTACAAAACATAATTTACACTATGTTCTGAAATAAAGAGGCATTCTTAACAATTTCAGTGATCACAGGAATCTTTAAGTTCCTTGGAAGTACTGCGCTTTTCATTTCAGGGTTCAGAGCCAATGTTCAACCCTTCCATGACCCTGAGGCATTCACTTCATTTCCAGCTACTCTGATGTAATAGAAAATGGAGCTAAAGATCTTCTCCAGAAATTATGGAATACAGTTGTTTTGCTGTCCAAGCTATGTCAGATAGGTGTTTGAGTGGAACTGCAATCTCTTCTGCTATAGTCATTAAAAGAACCCTACATTCTGCAAAAAAAAGGAAAGCTGATGCAGTCACCACAAGAATCAAATTTAATGCTTCTATGCTAGAGTTCAATCCAGGAGATGGTTTCCTAACCTGGAATTTTGCTGAAATTGAGAAGAGACATTGAAGCAAGAACTTGCTGCTCTTTCGTACCATTGTCTAGAGTATCTTTTAGCCCAGAAATGAGTGCAGAAAAAGCTGAGAGCTGGAACTCAACATCAGATTGTGCAGAAATCGAAGAACTTAACCATCCAATTGTAATGAGGCATGCCATTGATAAATCCTGGATTCCAGAGCTGAAGCTCTTGGAAAGGGTCTGCAAAACTGACATTTTTCCATCACGAAGCAGTAACATTGACAGGTTCCTTAGCCACTCTTGCTGAGCCTTCTCTTCATCCTAAGTTCAGTAATTCATAATCCATATGAACAATTTCAACACAAAAAGGATTGCGAAAATCAGGAGAGAAGAGTTCATTGAACTTACGAACGATATAGCTTCATCAGAACTTAAACTGTCATCTTCCTGAGAAATGCCTGCTTGTTTCAGAATCCATCTTTCAGTCAATAGCTTCCCAGAATCTGAAACGCGTCCTCCTAAGACAAGGAGTGATCTGCAGCACATGTCTTTAACCTTCTTATCAGTTAGACTGGTTTCTAAGGCCACTGCAATGGCATTCACAGCTTCCTCTCTATATAAGCTGTACTTTCGAGGTTCAACCTGCGTTAGATATCAGTCAAAGTATAGATTGTTCATACATCCTGAAAATATTTTACCATCGGGGATCAAAAACTATGAAGATTGATACCAGAAGATCTAAGTGCAATATGAGGACAGCAACTAAAGGTCTTTGTTCAGGAGGAGAGCTCTGGAGATACAGGAGCAAAACGTGCATGGCGTTCATGATCTTCTCACTCTCTATGCCACTGAAAAGCATTGTCAAGTCTTTTCTCCTGTAATGGCAGAACCAACAGATGTGTTGGAAAACAGCCACATTCGTATCCTGGACTTGCATGCAGATGCAGAGGAAAAAATGGAAGTAAAAATAGAGAACATGTGGCTCTATTTAACCCGAATTGGAGTTGTTGTTATGTCAGGATAGACTTGAAATTACAAATGGTATCATAGCAAACCTTCATACTAGTATGATGTTGAGTCGGGATGACAAGAGTAGAAGAGCACTGACTGCAGGACCATGAGCAGTGGATGGCTTTTTTCAAACTTATAGTTCGATTTTAAATTAGAAGAGGAGAGGAGATTATGGATTATAGATTGAATTTTGATGAACATATCAAGAGTTCAAGGAGGATAGATTGTAAGATCCGACATGATTGCAAATTGAACCTTAGAAACATCAAGAATTGAAGGAATAGACACCATAAGATTCCACAGTTAGGCCATAAGATTCATTAGTCCCACTTATCACTTCTTCAATTGCAAAGAGACAGCCAAAAAAATGTCATTAAAAAGATCGAAAATGGCTTACCTGCTCAGGCAAACTATTTCAGTCAACAGAAACACAGCATTCCTTCTAGAACTGAATTGCTTCCTGTGAAGCAACTCCAGGAGACCTTGTTTATCGATTCTTTTAGCTATCTGCTCTCTGCAGGATATGTCTGCTTCTATACAACAGGACAAAATAGCTGCTACACATGTTTTCTCTTCCAAACTTCCACGTTTAAAGCTTCCAACCAGAAATTCCAAGCCTCCAAGAGCTATAAGGTGCTTGGAATTTGCTAATCTTTCCTCGCCGTTCAAAGTTGTAACAAGCTTCTCTAACATAAATATAGCTGTTTCCTCCCTTTTTCTTGGCTTACAATCTGTCAGACTCTTAGGATTCTTCAACCTCCAACTGTCAATAATCCGCTTCAGAATCAGGTTTGTTAATGGCAATGTCACATTCTGCATAGTTCTTCCAGTTACAGGACATGTTCTATGTCCCTGATTGAACCATTCCTTGATGGCTTCACGTTCATATGTTTGTCCAGTCTCCAAGGTCACTGGATCCTCCATAACCTGTCCTGAGAGAGGGCATACAAATTCCAGGGGAATGTTTGGTGAAAAAGATTCTTCATCAGGATATTCACAACTTCCCTGAAACTCTGCACTGAGAGAATTCCCTCTAAGAAACCAATACAATATGAAGTAAGTTTCAGAAGTAGCAACATAGTACCTTTTAACTTACCTTCATAAGAAGCCCTCCCTTTTATTGGCTGGTTTTCAGGAAATCAGCGTAAGGAGATTATTACAAAAACAATGTCAGGATTCCACAAAAGAATTGGAATTGAATTCAGTGAACTTGTACCTTAGTGGGGTATGAAAGGGAAGAGATATGAAGATCATCAGAATCCTCACTTTCTTGTAGGTCAAAAACAGATAATGCCAGGCTCTTGAGGGCTAGCTCGTTTGCTTTTGTAGGTGAAGATGCATTTTTCAGATCAACATCTTCTTCAGTTTCTCGCCTTGCATCAGAGGTACCTTTCTCATCATTAAGATCCACTTCTGTTGAAGTACTTTCTTTATCCACTTGCCAATCTTCTTCTGATTCTGATAAATGGTTCTGAACCTGAAGAAGTGTTCAAATTCCAGGAATCATTAACTAATTCATGACATTTGTGTGCATATATAATACAAAAGGAATACTTACAGGAACATGGAGGAGTTCATCTTCATGTGCACTGATAAAGGAATGTTTCTCTGATTCTTGATCCAGATAGTTGATTTCAGAAGAGCATGTTGGGTGCTCTTTCACTTCATCAGGAGAAGCATCAGATATGGCAACTCCAATTGCATGGTTATCTATCTGCAATTCATCTTCAGCCCCAAAAGCTTCGGGTTCACTGAAATGGCCGAGCAAGGCATCGTACGAATTCTTGCTTGGCGAGAAAGGACTTGCCAGACTATCTCCCATGGAATGAACATGTGAATCCTCCTGCTGGGCTCTCTGAACAGAGACTGAAGGAATATTAATCAGAGGAACTGAAGGAGGTTCAACACCTTCTGTGAGCCAGTCCTTGTAGTAAGCAGCAAACTGGTAAGTACCAGAATCCAGTATCTCATTGTAAACTTTTTCAAGAAGTTTAAGTTTCCTTAATCTGTTTGGTGTGCCGGGTAGGGAATCAGATTCCTGATTGTACCAAATCTTCAAATGTGAAAGATGTGGGAAGAACAAATAGTCCCATAGATAAGGTAACAGAACTGTTCTTGCAAGAAATGGAGATTCACAGAACACTTGCAGAAGATGTTTAGCTGAAATCCTGTCCTTCTTCTGCAACTTGTATATCACACTGAGATAGAGATGAGCACAAGCTGACAACCTAGAATTTGAAATTCCAGAGGTATATCCATCTTTCAGATCATCTGAACTCAGACCAGTGATCACGCTAAGCTGCAATGAAGCTTTCTTCAAATCCTTTGGACTTGCTTTTCCTTCTGCAGCATTTTCCACTACTTCAATTGCTTCCTGAAGATTCAATATGACTCTTCCCTCAACACTTCGATCTTCTACAATCTCAGAAAGATCAAGAGAAGAGAAAAAGCTCTCATGAAGTCCTTCTCTGAGTTCCTTATCCCCGAGGAAACTTTTGACATAACTATTTAAGATGGAGATCATGGCTTGAACAGCAACTTCATCAAGAGCCAGTCTAGAAACTGGAACTCCAACATTCTCAACCTTTCGTCTTTTATCTTCTTCTTCAAATCCTTTGTAATTCTTTGAACTTTTTGAAGAACTTACTTTAGCTGCGCCGACCTGCTTCATGCTCATTCTATTGTTCTCTCTAAACCCAGTCTGTGTCTGCTGATTTTTGTTAAGATTCACACCGTACCCCTCATACACTTGTTTTTCCTTCCCCTTATCTTCTTTTACACCAACCTCAACAATCTCACTTCCATGGACATTTTGTGAAGAATCAACATGATAAACCCTCTTGTCTTGCATGTTATATGAACTCAAGAAGTCTTTTCTTTCAGCTTTAACCAGACCATCCTGGTACCTCCCACTTGAACTACTTTCAAATCTCAGATGTTCGCTTTTCCATTTTCTTGGTACATTAGAGACTGTCACGTTGGTCTTAGTTCTAGAGGATGATGAAGAACCTGAATCATGGCGTTCATGTGAAGGATTATGAGTTCTAGTTTCTGGTTTGAAAGAAGCCCATGTCCTTATCCTTGATCTTCCTCCTTTAAATCCATCCTCTAAAAGAAGCTGTGCCAAAGAAGACGCCGTTTCCATTGATCAAATAATCTACTCACTGCACTAAATTGAATTATATGTTATGGGATTGAATCCAATCTCATCCTATACCTCAAATATCTGAAACAACAGTTCTATAATTTCAACTCAGAAACCGAAAACACAGGTTAATCAGCTTCTTCCAAACAAAAGAAAGAGAAATCGATGGAGTATGTAAAGAGAAGGAATCCATAAAAAGACAAAAACATTACCTCAGTCTTTTCTGATAATCCAACTTGAATCAAATTCTGCGGAAAAAACCATTCAGATCTTCTGATAAAAATTTCTAGTTCAACTTCTTTTCAATGAAAAAAAAGTTAAGAATGTCAAATGAGATGGACTTCGAGGTGGCAATAATTAGCAGATATCATTAACAGGATGCTTGATTTTTATTTTTATTTTTTTTGCAATATTATACTACGTGGGAAACAAGTGAGCAAGAACCAAAAGGACAAAGAGAAAGCTAGAGAGACGAAGGAGAGGGATCATGAATAGGTAACATACGAAAAGAACGAGAATGGAAGCTGACAAATGGAAGTTGACAAATGAGTGAGTCTATGCATGGAATGTTGAAGGTTTCAGCACGTTCGTATTCATTATTTTACGGTCTTTTTTCTTTAACGCATATGCTTACACATGTAACCATATAAGTAAGGATGGAAGTGGCCCGGCCTGTCCAGGTTCCGGCCTGCCCGTCAACTTCTGCTAAGGTTGGGCCTAAGCCCGAACTTGACTAGGCATTAATTGATCTATTTTTTATTTTTTAAAATTAAAAATGGGAAACAAAGCTGTTTTTATATACTTGTCAGGTCTCGGGCTAAACTGGACTTGGACAAATTGAGTCCAATCAGAGGCCTGTTTTTCCAAATAAATTAAGCTTAAGGCTCAATTAACCCCAAACTAGCCAGTTGACCTCAAGCTAGAGTAGGTCAAGCCAAGGCGGGCCTATGCCCAAATGTTAACCCCACATATAGTTGATAAATTAGGTTTGGTAATGAATCGGGTTGGGCTTGGCTTGATCCTCTCAAGTGAGGCCTGAGATTCGGTTGAATTTGATTTATGCAAAATGACATTATTTTATAAACTTAAATACTGAAACGATATCATTTTATAGAATGAGTTTTGATTATTTAGGGTGTTCGAACTGGATCTACAAACTCAAGCTATTAGTTTCTTAAATATAAAGAACATAATGACGTCGTTTTATAGAAAAAGTTCAAACCGTTATAACGATCGAATCAACCTATCAAACCCTGACTCAGCCTAGGGACCTATCAACTCAATGGGCCCGAATTTGGTAAGATTATGAATGATTAATTTAAAAGAAGTTAAGGATGATAATGGACCAAGTTAAATCGGGCCTAAGACATGATCAAGTTTCAAGTCAAATTAATATGATGTCATTTTAGTTTTTCTTTTCTCTATTAGTCATATCAAACTCTAATTTAATTCAAAACTTAAATAACTCAAACTTTTATCGATTGATTTAAATTAGATTGATTTGTCAATTCAAAGTTAAGAGTTATTAAGGAAATTTGCAAAAAAAAGCAAAAAAAAAACTATACAAGTGGTTTTTATATAATTAAAGATATTATATATCAACTCAAAACCTTAAGATAATTAATAATAAACCTTATCTTATATATAATTTACTTCAA
Source organism: Erythroxylum guanchezii (assembly GCA_025629825.1). NCBI lineage: Eukaryota > Viridiplantae > Streptophyta > Magnoliopsida > Malpighiales > Erythroxylaceae > Erythroxylum > Erythroxylum guanchezii. Next base: position 461,424 of record JAOTAX010000196.1, on the reverse strand, counting down.
TTTTATGTTTTTCAACAGTTATTTTTGTATATAATTTACTTTATTTTATGTGTTTTTTGTTTGGGGACAAACTTATTATATATAACATATTTGAAAAGTATGAGTTTGTTTATTAAAATTATTTATATAAATAGATATATATTATATCAAGTAAATTAAACTTAATTTATTAAGTTTAAATTAAATCAGGCTAGGGAAGTCAAAAGATTGGACTGACTTAAGTCGAGTTCGGGTCCAAGTCGAAGCCTAATGGACCCAAGGTAGGAGGCTCGAGTTCGAGCCCAATTGAGTTTGGGTCCAACTTGATTATATTTTATTTTTCAAAATTTTAAAATTTAGAAAGCAATATAATTGTCACTTAAAACTTTTGAATTTTTGGATGAATTGGATAGCTTGAGTCTGTACTAAGCCTAAAACCTAAAAATTTTAAAACATAAAAACTTGATTGCATCTTAAATCTCAATCGATATAAGTCAAAGTTGTTAACTTTAAACAAGGCCAAGTTAAACCCTAACTTAAATTTTATCTCTAAATTAGGCTTATGCAATTCAAAATCGAGTCTTGTTGTTACTACTACTAGTTAGCTTTTCTATTTACAAGTCAAAATGTAACCTAAAAATGAGATTAACCTAATAAGTTAATATAATTAGGTGATAATGACAACTTTAATGTGATATAAACAAACTTAATTCTTCTATGTAAATAACAAATTTTCATATTATGACTTATCCTTTCATTTACCAACATTTGGTGATTTGGAAATTTATAAAAATGTAAAAGATATTAAAATTTGGAAATGATAATTCTCACTTATCACCTTTTTACTTTCCCATTCTTTATCAAATTTTATCATAAACCCTAATTTCCTTTCTAAAGTTGGTGTATAACACTTTAAATTAAATTTAGAGTTAGTACGTTAGTCTGAACTTGGCTCAACCAAAAGTTTTAGGTCAATTCAGAATGAATTACAAGTTTCTTGTTTAGAAGATTCGACCCGAACTTAGTTCGAACGTAGTAAATCATTTAATTTACACGTTTATAGTAAATTATTTAACGAACTAATAGTTTAGAGTTAAGTAATAAGTTCGATTTAAGTGACACTTCTATTTCAGTATTAATATTATTGAAAATTAGGAATGACAACATGATATGAACTTGACTTGTTGCAAAATAATGGAATTTCAAACTATTACTAAGGAATTAAAGTTGTTATTTAAGTTGATCCTCTAAACTTGAGTTCGATTCAAATTTTAATTAACTCAAACTAAATTTGCTAATTTCAAGTTGAACCAAATCAGGCTTTAATTGGAACTCTATTAAAAAACACTTACTAATTTGTATAGCTAGGGGCCTAAACTAAAGTCCATGAGTTTAACTTGAGTTTGCCGAGCTTTGAATCGAACTTGAACTTTTATATTTTTAAAATTTTAAACTTCAAACCAGGTTCAACATTGGATTGGTCAAACCAAAGTCCAATTTTTTTAATTGAAACAACATTGTTGTTTTTATTTTTAAAATTTTAAAAAGTATGTTTAATCTAATTTGGACTTGGACCTCGAGCCTCAACCCACATGGCAAAGCCTATGTATAGTTGAATATGAAAATATAATAGCATTTTTTAAAATATATTATGAACTTGGTACTTAACATAGATCATGCAACAAGTAAATGATGGATTCAATTCTTTCTTACACGTAGTGCCGACCCACTTGCCTAGGCCTAGATTTATAGGGGCCCATTTATTAAAAGAGTTAAAAATTAAAAATTCTATTTATTAAAAGAATTGAAAATTTAAAAGTTAATAAACATATTCATTAAAGTGGGTAGAAATTGAAAAGTCAATAACTTTGCTTCAAGATGTTTATATATACCAAAAAGTTTCTTAGTACTTTATCTTGTAGAAATTGAAAAGAAAAAATTTGTGGTTGAATTTCTTATTATGAATTTCAAGTTTGATTGAATAAAACTAAAGAGGATTTAGGTTCCAACCATCAATTGAGATATATGCTAACATTGATATATTTTATTAATAAAATAATATTTGATCCTAATATATAATTGAAATTTTAATCTTTAACTTTTCGTTTAAACTTTAAATCGCGTGGGGTTGATAATTTTTGGAGAGTAAAAATTTTAAAATATTTTAAACTTTTAAATGATTAAGATAAATGAACTAAATTATAGTGAGCCCTATTTGTCTCAAAGTATACACTAAAATTTTGAAAAAAAAGATTAGTATGTCATTTTCGTAATATTTGATATTTTCTTAAAAGAAACTATACATTCATTGGCATATCATACAATGGCCCACCTCTATTTTAAACACTTCTAGCTATTGTTGATGTGACAATTGCTTTGTTAAATAATAAATTTAAATAATTAACGACATTTGAAAGTATTTTTTGATTTTTATTTGATTCAAATAAATTGAGGTTGTTGGATCATACTGAACTAAGATAATTTTGCATTAATTTTACAACTACTATTTCTCATGATAATATGTCGGATGTAGATTTAGATTATCTTTTTTCTAAATTAAAACTGTTACAAATGGCTTTGCTAAATAAGTTAATGTCTTGAAATTCTTGAATTTATTAAAGTTGCAGGTTGTTATCCAAATGTTTCAATTGCGTATCAAATTCTATTGATTGTACTTGTTAATGTAATATCAGTTGAGAGAAGTTTTCTAAAGTCAAAATTATTGAAAACTTGCTTGAGATCATCATTGTCACAAGAAAGATTGAATGATTTAGCTATTTTATGTATTGAGAAGGATATATTGATCTTGATACTATTATTAATTATTTTACATCTAGAAATGTGGGGAGAAAGTATTTTTCATGATATCTGTGTTGTTGTTAGTGCACTTCTCTTGATGTTTTGCAATTTGATATTACTGTTAATAATTTTATTGCTGCTGACATTTGCAAAATGTTATTAGATGTTGTTATGATCATTTAGTATTGTAAAATTATGAATTGAGTTACTTAAGTATAAATATGAAATTTTAATAAAAAATGCGTTTTCAAAATTTTATGTATATTGTGATTAGTTAAGGCTTCTTCTTTTTTTATAACTTTGTTCGACACGTTAGGAATGGCCCTGCTGACCTTGCTTGAATGGATTCGATTATTCTTCTTCTTTGAATTCATATGAATGTGATCTTTCTATTGGGATCGCAACAATTCTAATTGCACCAAGCATAACAATAATAAATGCAGCAATAAACAAGAAAACCAAAGCAATAACAATGAATAACAAGTTTAATGTGGAAACCTAAGAACAGAGAGAAAAACCACAGAAACAATATGCTAGAAATTTTCAAGAGTGAGTAGATGGTGATTACAAGGCACATAAATCTCTCTTTGTAGCCTCTTGTTAGCCCTAGAAAAGATTTATATGTATTTATATTGTAAGCAAATACATCAAGAAAAGGAAACTAATTAAAGTGGGTGGTAGGCCCTACCATGGGTTGATCGTGGTGACTTTTATTGCTCGCACCACGACAATCACGCCTTCTTTCTCTTCTCCTAGTCTCCACACTCAACATCCTCCCACGTGGAGACTATAATACATGAAGACACACAAAAAATGCTTATACATCACCATCAATCACACACTCACACTTAATGCATCAAACACCTCCATATGCAATTACCTGAGACCAACTGAGGTCTGACACAATCTCAGTTTGTTCACACTCACCCCCTTTAGTAAGCATATCCTCTGGGTTCTTAACAACCATCACCTCTCAACACAACACACTATCTTCATCCAAACTCTAAATGAAATGGTACCACATTCTTACGTGCTTGGTTTGAGAATGAAACATGGGATTCTTAGCCAGCTAAGTTGCACTCTGACTATCACTAAAGAGAACACATCGATCCTGTTGCTTACCCATCTCCTTTAGGCGGTTATCGAGCCAAACTATCTCCTTACTAGCCTCCGACATAGCCACATACTCAGACTTGATTGTAGACAAAGAGACACACTTATGTAGCCTATACATCCAGCTTACCATTGTACCATAAATGGTGAAGACATACCCAGAAGTACTCTTGCTTGTATCAACATCCCCACTGATATCAATATCAATGAACCTCTCAAACTTCACTTCTTTCCTCTTGAAGCAAAGCGCCATATTTAAAGTACCTTTCAAATACCTTAATAGCCATTTCACAGCTTCCCAATGTTCTTTATCTAGATTAAACATAAACCTGCTCACAACTCCTATTGTATTAGCAATATTAGGCCTAGTACAGACCATAGCATACATCAAGCTCCTAACTGCAGATACATAGAGGAGACGTGCCATGTGTTCCTTCTCCTCATTAGTAGTTGGGCATTGCTCTTTAGAAAGCTTGAGATTGCTCAGAAGCGGTGTATCCATGGGCTTAGCATCGTGCACACTGAACCTACGAAGCACCTTTTGGATGTACTGTTCTTGAGACAGTTTCAACCAATTTGCTAACTTGTCCCCATTAATCCTCATGCCAAGTATCTATGTAGCCTCACCTATATCTTTCATCCTAAACTTACGCGACAATTCCTTTTTCAAATTATTAATCAGATTTATGCTTGTCCCTGTAATGAGTGTATCATCTACATACAAAAGTAAGTAAACATAATCATTCCTATACCTTTGAAAGTAGCAACAATGATCATCGTTAGACATCATAAACCTAATGCTGCATATGAAAGTGTCAAACTTCTTATACCACTACCTAAAAGCCTACTTGAGTCAATACAAGCTTCTTTTAAGCTTGCACACCAAGTTTCCTTGCCTGGAACTTAAAAACCTTCCATTTTTAGCATATAAATTTCCTCCTCTATATCACCATGTAAAAAAAATAGTTTTTACATCCATCTGTTCCAAGAACAGATTCTTAGAAGCCATTATACTCAACAAGATTATGATAGTAGTCAATTTCACCAAAGGATAAAATATTTCATTATAATCAATGTCCTTCTTCTGTGAACTACCCTTGACCACCATCCTAGCCTTATACCAAATGCTCCCATCAGATTCCTTTTTCAGTCTGTAAACCAACTTATTTCGTAGGGCCTTCTTCCCCACAGGTAACTTAGACAAAATCCATGTCTTGTTCTTCTATGAGGATCTCATCTCCTTGTTCATGGCCTTCTCCCACTCTAATGGAGAACCATGGGCATGTGAAAGATAAGAAGAGAAACATATATGGTGTGATCTGCCTCAAAAAAGCTTAGGACATGACTTGCATGGACATGAGCTGGCCAAAGGAGGCTTAGGAGCTGAAATTTAATCAGATTTGAAGTCTGAATGTGCAAGGCAAGGGGCTAAACGAAATTTCCATTTCAAAGGCTCAACATTCAAGTCTAATGTTCCTAAAGATCCATTAAAAGATATTAGAGGCACAATGACAAAAGCTAGGGTCAAAGCAATGAATTGTTTGATCAAAGACTTTCAAGAGATAGAACCCATGTTATTGAGTCATATTGCGTCTCATAAAGGTCTAAGAGGCATTGTCTTACTCTTCGAAACCCAACATGAAGTGTCCAAAGGCCCATATTAAGTCCAATTGGAAGAACTCACGTAAAATACCATGTGACAACCATGTGCCACTTAAAAACAAGGAGAAGGAGGTGCTCCATAAGGTCCAATATGTTCAGATCATGTTTTTATTAGTTTCCTTTTTGTTTTCCTTGAAATAAGGTCATTTAGTCATTTAACCTTTCTAAGTTTATTTTGTTTCCTTTTATTTTAGGGGTTGATTTGTTTCCTTTTATTTAGTTTATGCCTTAGGACATTAATTTAGAAAGTTTTTCCCTATAAATAGGCACCCTTTATGCACTTTGAAGGGAGATTGATTCAGAAATAATATTGAGTATTATTCAAAATATTTTTTCTTTCTTTATATTCTTTGAAAATACTTGACTTATCAAAGACGTAGTCTTCCTTTGTGGTGTCCCAAGGCTAGGGTTCTAAGAGACAAGTTCTCTTAAGGTTCTTTTCATTGACCAACATTCCTCTAACCCCCTTTTCTCTTTGTGTTCTGTTTTTATCTTTTCAATTTTGTTTCTTTTGCTTCCATGTGTGTGTTTGATTCTGGTCGCTCCTGGGCATAGCTCCATCTTGTTGAAGGTTCTTTAGGATAAGTTCTTATTGGGTCTCGCATCATTTGGTATCGAAGCTTTGGTTGCTAGATTTTAAATTGCTATTCTTTTGTGTTGTTTATTTTCATTCTTCTTCTCTGTCCATTTTCATCCATTGTTTTGTTCACCTTTTGTTTGAGATTTTGGTTGATTAATAGGTTCTTTCTTGAAGTTTAGAATCTCTTCTTTCTCCTCGTTTTGGAATCATTCCAATCTGAGCTTTATAAAGCAAGTTACATTAAGTTGAAATTTGAGAGCGTCCAGCTTCTAAAAACTTTTTTTCCCCATATTTATTTGTGTGAACTTCAAACTATCTGGAGAAAAGAAGAGAAGAAGCAGAAGTCCAAAAAAAAGAAAAAAAAAACAAAAAAATAAATCAGAGTGTGTGCTGCAATTTTTAGAGAAGTGGAGTCCAAGTTTGCTACTTTCCTAATTGCAATCAAGTAAAGATAACAACTTTCCTATTATTTGAACTTGAATTGCAAGTACTTTCCTATTTTGTATTGCTTAGAACTTGCTTACTTTCCTATTTGCTTCACTTTCTTATTTCAATTACTTTCCTGTTTTGCCTTTAGTTTCCTATTTTATTTCTTGCCTCATTTATCTTTCTTTAGCTTCAAGTTTGTGACTTTTCTTGACGTAATTACTTCCTTAATTCATTCCTTACACTATTTTTCCTTTACTTGGTTTCCAAGTTTCTCCACTTTCCCATCATTTTTGTTTCCTAATACTCTTAGTGCTAACGTCCTTTTTTTCTTGTTTTCAAAGTTGCTGAGCCCTCCTTTCACTTCAAGTTGACTTCCCTTTGCATATTCGTCTCCTTTACTTCTTTTTCTTTATTTTCCACACCCTATTTCCCCTCTTGATTCTTTGAGAATTTTATTTTAGGATTCTAGTCTTGGTTGTCACTTGGTTTGATTGCTTCTATTTGATTGCATCTTGTTTCGAATAAGGACACTATAAAAAGAAAGTTGAGTGGTAAAAGGCAAGAGTGTTTACATTATAGAAAAAGCCAATTTTTATGTGATACACGAGTTATTTGGCATATGTTGAGTGTATATACGTGAGGTTAAATGGTGAGGTCCATATTGTTTTTTGTTCACTAACATTTTGCAGTTCATAAACATGTCTCGAGAAGATGAATCACATGAACAAGATCTCAAAGTCTTTATGAAGGCAGTGCAAGAACAATTCCGGAGGTTGAATGCTAGGTCGGATGACATCTAATTCACTTCAAACTCTACAGGTCCTAGAAGGACGTTCTATGAAGAAGATGAAGATGTGCAATCCAAGAATGAAAGGCCCAATAATAGGAGAGGCAGACAAGCTCTTGACAATATAAAATAGAAAATCCCTTCTTTTCAAGGAAAAAATGATTCTGAATTATATTTAGAGTGGGAGAGAAAAATAAAACATATATTTGAGTGTCATACATATAGTGAAGAGAAAACGATAAAACTTGTTGTTGTTGAATTTTATGATTATGCTAGTATTTGGTGGGATCAATTGTAAGTAGTTAGAAGGCTGAATCTTGAAGACCAATCCGCATATGGCAAGAAATGAAAGCCATCATGAGAAAGCACTTTGTCCCAAGTCATTACTATCGAGACTTGTTCAAGTGGCTGCAAAGATTAAGACATGGATCCATGAGTGTTGAAGAGTATCACCAAGAAATGGAGATCATCATGATTAAGGCCAATGTTGAGGAGGACATGGAAGCTACCATGAGAAGATTTATTGATGGTTTGAGTTTGGCTAAAAGCCCAAATTGGGGCTTAATCTTTTTGAGTTTGATCATTTTGGGACTAAAACTTAAAACTTGAAACCTGCTCAAAGAAAGGCTAAAATTTCATGAGTCTGCTCAATTTAAGACATTTGTGGATAGAATTTAAGATGTGTTTACATACACAGTTACATGCAACAACGTGGCATCATTACAATTTTTAAATGGCACGTATAAAAGAGTAAAAGGTTTTAAGTTTTAACCCTAAAATTTTGTAAATTTCCTAAATTATGTAAAATAAAAAATAAAAACCTAAAAGTTACAGAAAATCTTAAAATCCCATCATCGCTCCCTCTCTGATGCATATTCATCGTTGCCCATTCCGCTGCAGTCTTCGTTCAAAGTTTGTCTTGCCTGGTTTACACATCAAAACCGTCGCGAGATATGCGCTTTATCAATGATTTCCATGATTCCCTCCTCCTAATACTCTCACTTAGGATCAAGTCAGGTACATTATCAAGTTTCAATTTATTCTTTCCAGTAGAATTACTCACAATAGTTATAACAGTATCCCATGTAGTAGGTAAGGAAGACAACATGATTAAAGCTTTAACCTCATCTTCAAATTAAATATCCACTAAAGTCAATTGACTTATAATAAAATTAAATTCATTTATATGTTCAACTACAGAACTATCATCTACCATCTCTAAATTAAATAAACGATGCATCAAATATACCTTGTTCATGGCTGATGGTTTCTCACACATATCTGATAGGACCTTCATCAAACCTGTCGTCGTTGCCACGTCTTGGACGTTGAATGCCACACTACATGCCAATGTCAAATGAATCATACTAAATGCTTGTCGATCCTGAACCTTGCACTTATCTTCTTTCATCGAATCTGGTTTCTTGTCAAGGGGAAGGTACAAGCTCTTTTTGCACAGATAATCCTTTATTTGTATCTTACAAAACCCAAACTTCTCAATCTTGATCTTCTCATCTTCTATTGTTGTTTGCTAAGCAATTGAGCCAATGAACTTGACTCTAATACCAGATGTTGGACTGTGACAATTTCAATTGCACCAAGTGCAATAATAATAAACGCAACAATAAATAAGAAAACTAAAGCAATAATAATGAATGATAAGCTTAACATGAAACTCGGGAGAAAAATCACAGAAACAATACACGAAAAATTTTACAATGCCAGTAAACTAATTAAAGAAGGCTGTGGCCCACCACGGGCTGACCGTGGTGACTTCTGCCGCTCGCACCACGGCAGTCACGCCTTCCTCCTCTTTCTCCGCACTCAACACTTTCTGCGTCAGTCACTCCTCACACTGATCAACCCTTTCCTCAGTAGTATCTTCATATGGCCGCAGAATTGGTTGGAGGGGCTTTTCTCTCCTCTCTCCTCTCTGTGTTGTTTGAGAAGATAGCTTCAAGACCAGTCGTGGACTTCTTCAAAGCTCGAAAGCTCGATCACACTCTGGTGCACAAGTTGAAGATAGCTATGAACTCTGTTGGTGGGCTGCTTGATGATGCTGAAGGGCAAGAGATAACGAGACCAGCAGTCAAAGAATGGCTCGACCAACTAAAACACGCGTTCTTCGAAGCTGATGACTTGTTGGACGAAGTTTCTTATGAAGCTACGAGACTAGAGGTCGCTGAGAACAAGTACCCATTGCACTGCATGCCTCAAGTACGTGGGCTTTTCTCGAAACCCGGTTCATTTAAGGAGATGCAAGATACGCTTAAGGAGATTATTGAGACATTTGAGTTCTTAGTGGATCAAAAGGAAGTTCTTGGGTTGAGAGAAGGAATTGGAAGAAAACCATCATCTCAGAAGTTGCCCACAACTTCAAGAGTTGATGAATCGAGTGTTCTTGGCAGAGAAGCTGAGAAAGAAGCTATCTTGAAGCTGATCTTATCAGAAGATTTGAATGGTGAAGCCATTGGTGTGATGTCCATAGTGGGTATGGGAGGGGTGGGTAAGACCACCCTTGCCCAGATTCTTTACAAGGACAAAAGGGTTCAACAGAGATTTGATCTCAAAGCTTGGATGTGTGTTTCTGAGGATTTTGATGTCTTCAAGATTACGAGACACATCCTTAAGGAAATTGGAATTATGGGTTGTGTTAATATGACTCCCAATCAGCTTCAGATTCAGTTAGAGGAGCGATTGGCTGGAAAAAAGTTCATTCTTTTTCTCGACGACGTTTGGAATGAAAAGCACAACGATTGGGACACTTTGATCACTCCTTTCAAGGCAGGGGCTTCAGGAAGTTGGGTCATTGTCACAACAAGAAATGATACTGTAGCATCAGCTGTAAGTTCTTCATTTGTCTTGCATTTAGATGCTTTAAATGATGAAGATTGCTGGCTATTGTTCTGCAAACGTGCATTTCTGAGTGAAGATTCCAATAATTATCCACAACTGAGCAAAGTTGGTAAAGAGATTGTAAAGAAGTGTGGAGGGCTGCCACTTGCTGTTAAAACACTCGGGAGTCTTCTGCATTCTAAGAGGAACGTGGAGTATTGGGAAGAGGTATTAGAGAGTAACTTTTGGGATTTTTCGAAAGATGATGTTCTTCCTGTTTTAAGGTTGAGTTATCATTACCTCCCATCACATTTAAAGCGATGCTTCTCTTATTGTTCACTTTTTCCCAAAGATTATGAGTTCCAAAAAGAGGAAGTAGTGTCTTTGTGGATAGCAGAAGGGTTTGTCCAATCTAAAGAGAACAAGGAGATTGAGAAAGTTGGTGATAGGTACTTTGATGAGCTTGTGTCTAGGTCATTTTTCCAAGAGTTGAGTGATGGGTCTTGCTGGTTTGTCATGCACGATCTAATGAATGATTTGGCTAAAATTGTGGCTGGAGAATATTGTTTCAGATTTGAAGGTAAAGATCTACACGAGTTAACCAGCAAGACTCGCTATTTTTCTTGGGTAGTAACAAAGCAAGAATTGCCAGACCAACTTCTAGCCATTACCAAGCCTCAGCTCTGGCGTACTTTCATAACAGTATACCGTTCCCAGTTCCAAAGCCAATGCATTGCTCATCTGTTAACTCCTGGTATGTTCCAAACACTTGAAAGACTCAGACTGCTATCCTTGTCTAGATTTGAAAAACTATACATGCTGCCTAATTCAATTGGCTGTCTAAAGCATTTACATTATTTGGATCTTTCTCGTACTGCAATTAGACGATTGCCAGAATCTTTGTGTAGTTTGTATAATTTGGAAACCTTGAAGCTGGAAAATTGTTTCCTGCTGGATGAGTTGCCGACTAAACTGGAAAAGTTGGTCAATATGTGTCATCTTGATATCAGGGAGATAAGGTTGCAAGAGATGCCACCCCATATGGGTAAATTGATCAAGCTCCAGAAGTTAACTGATTTTTTGGTGGGAAAACAAGGTGGGAGTAACTTTAAAGAATTAGGGAAGCTTCTACATATTGGAGGGAGTCTTTCCATTCGAAATCTTCGAGATGTTAAGCACACTCAATATGCTTGTGAAGCAAATTTAAAGAGTAAGAAGCATCTTAAGGAGCTAACTTTAGAGTGGACGGAAAATACTAATGATACAATGCATGACAATGCTGTATTGGGGGGCTTACAGCCTCATCCTGATGTGGAAAGAATTTCAGTATATGGTTATGGAGGTATGAGCTTTCCAGATTGGCTAGGAGACTGGTGTTTCACAAAATTAGTTTCTTTGGAGCTTGCTGGATGTCAGCACTGTTTGTCCCTACCACAGCTTGGGCATATGGTCTCTTTGAAGTATCTAACCATCAGAGAATTTAATGAGCTTGTGGTTATTGATGATGAGTTTTTTGGAAAATGCTCATCTTCCTCATTGATGAAGCCATTTCAATCACTAGAGATTTTGAGGTTTGTAGATATGCCCAGATGGGAGAAATGGTTGATACCTAGTGGAAACAACAGAGTAGAACAAGGAGCTTTCCCTCTTCTACAGCAGTTTGACATGGAAAATTGTCCAACGCTGAAAGGAGGTTTGCCTGCTCAACTTCCATCTTTGAGACTACTCTATATTTTAGGTTGTCCCCTCCTCCAAGCTTCACTGCCAAGAGCTCCAAACCTTGCTTCAATGGATTTCTTAGATGATTCCAGAGTGATGATGATGAGGGATTCGAAACATCTAAAAATTTATAGGTTTCTGAAGTCTCATGAGTCATTAGTAGAGACTCTAAAGGAATTTTTAGTTGAAGAAATGCAGGCCTTTTGTACATCACTAGAGCGCTTACCTCTAGAGATGTTCCAAAAGCTCAGGAGTTGTAAGATTATCAGATGCACACATCTGGAATCTTTCTCGATCCATAATACCGCCACTCTTGGGGATCTCAAATCGCTACAACTCTGGGATTGTCCTAGTTTTGTGTCTTTCAAGGGACAAGTACTATCTGGCCCAAACCTGACAGAGCTTTCATTATGGAATTGCTCAAAATTGACATCATTGCCTGAATGCATGGAAGTTCTTCTGCCTTCTCTTCTCAAGTTATCTGTATGTGGATGCCCAGAAATGGATACATTTCCAAAAGGAGGGCTACCTTCCAAATTACAATCACTTGTGATCTCTGATTGCAGCAAATTGATTGCTGGACGCATGCAATGGGATCTGCAAAAGCTCCACTCTCTTTTACAGTTCAATATTGGTCAATATTATGAAGAAATGGAATCATTTCCGGACTTGAGTCTCTTACCCTCCTCAGTTACTTGTCTTTGCATTTCAAACGTACCATATGTGAAATCTTTAAACTACAAAGGGCTCCAACATCTGGTGTCTCTAAAAGTTTTGTTCATATACTGTTGCCCAGCGCTTAGGTCAGTGCAAGAAGTGGAGTTGCCTTCCTCTCTTACTTCTCTCTGTATTTGGAATTTGCCAAATATGAAACCTCTGGACTACGAAGGACGTCAAGAACTCATCACCTTTGCCAAGGAATTGAAGATTCAGCACCAGAATCAGCAAATGGAAGAACATAGAGATTGTAAGTTTGAGATTGAAGTGCCTTCTTCTCTTAAGGAAATTGTGCCAGTGCTTCAAGTATCTAATGAGGTCGAATATGCGAATCCTAGAATTGCATTTCTCTGTAAGTTCAAGAAAACCACATTCTACTTCATGATATTTGAAAATACATGTACTTTGCTTTATGTAGAAGGAAGTTATGACTCTTCAGAAGGATGCAGCTTAGTTCTTTAACTGAATTCACATTTGGCTTGATTTCTAATCTTGCTTTATGATTCATCCTGAAATTATCCAGAATTACATTTAGTTCTGCATGTTTGTTTTGGCATATTGAAACATCCATACCTGCTGTGCACTATGCAATCTCGATGTTGTGCAGTTAATGAGTTGCATCTCTATTTGCTTGTCTACAAAGGAGCATCATAGCTTCTTTCATGCAAAATTTGCTTGTGGGAATGTGTTAAGGAGCACAAGAGTTCATATTGTATTTATATGTGTCGAAGTGCGCTCCATTCCCAAAGCATATTTGCTACTTTTGTGTTGGAGAAGTCCTATTGGATCTTTGTGTTCCGAAATTGGAGATTTAATGGTTGCTTTGCATATTTTATGAATTTGAGCTTCAGGGAATTAGTTTATTTCTTGTTCATTTGAGGTTACACAAGAGCAAATAGCGTTCCTGTCAATGCCTAAACTCACCTTCACTAATAACATCTTATCTTATCCTTTAATGATCATCACTTTATCCTGGATGATCATTTCAGGCAGGTCTTTTGCTTTACGAGGAGCTCATCGGTTGGACCCTACTTCTAGTGGAGAAGGAGTTCGTGATTTCAAGACTGCATTGTTTCAGTATCTTGAAAGTGTAAGAAGCAATACCCTTCTTTATCCTCCTCGAGATATTCGAACAGACGATACGATTTGAAAGTCCTTTTGATTGAATTGACTAGGAAGTTCGTTGGAATTTTTTACCAGTTAGATTATTGCTTGAATTATTAGGCTTTGCCAAATAAACTTCTTTTGTTTTGTGACCTGACAAGATATTCCACTCAGAATTCTTGGATGTGCATACTTCCAGTGAACTTCAAAATTTTGTTTTCATGGAAAAATAGGATCTGTGACAATAATATCTTGTGTATCCTACACCTTTTGTAGCTAAAGTTTCTGGCGTTTCTTAGTTTCTGTGTTGCCAATAACATCCTGCTTATAATTAAATGGTCACTAGACGAGCTTCTGATCATGTAATTAGTCTTGCTGATACTGTGATATTCTTTTGCTGCTTTAGTGATTTTCTACTTTTCTCTAATGAGTTGCAGCACAATGATTCATCGTTGATTGGATGCACAACTAACACCGATGCAGAAGAAATGCGGAACTTCTATCACCATTACTATCGAGGATTAAGCGAAGCATTGCAAGATGCTTCTGATGAATCAGACTGGTAATTACATATTCTGCAATTGCTATTCATACTTCTACAAATTGACATACCATGTTCTGCTTAATTTCAGGATTCAGCTGACCAATGCGTACAAAAATGCTAATGTTTTCTTTGAGATTTTGAAGGCTGTTCAGATGACAGAGTCTGTTGGGATTGATACTGAGGTGAAATCTAACTAAATGCATGTTCTGCTATATTGAAACATCAGTTTTACTTAATCTTCTTTGCTTGAAAACTCCAACAGATGTTAGAAGCTGAGGATAGAGTTACAGATATGACAGGAGTACCTTTAGTTCACAACATCATTCCACTCTTGTCTTGATTCTGCAAATTGGTCCATCAGTAGAAGTTCCTGAGGTGCGTTTTGTCAGGCTTCTAGTTTTGGTCCACAGCCAAAAAATAAAAGCACTAAACCGGATTCATAGGTGGCTGAACTCATCCTGACCTATTATCATCTCTAATTAAATTGATCTCATCATTTAACTTTGAATCACTTAATATTAAAACACATATTTTGTAAATTAGTATATGCATTTAACGATTTAGTCAAACTTTGATACGTATGATTTTATATTTTTTCTCATATCTTTCCAATTTATTATGCCATGATTTCTACAATGATCTTGTAAGATTTTGTACAAACTTCTATAATACTCCAAAGTATGTGTCCAATAGAATCAAGCTAACTTGGGAAGAAAGAGTCTTGTGATTATAAAATTATTATGTCTACTAATCCTCATCTTAAGGTTGGCCATACCAAATTTAGGGTTGGTCAAAAGATGGAATCTTGATTCGAAATCTGACCTGACCTGATTCGACCCGACCTTCTACTTGTTATTACATTACTTTAATAGATCATAATTGGAATGGAAGTACTTGAGTGTGTAAGTAACCTAACAAGAAGAAAAGAAAATGTGGGGTTCAAAGATTATGAGGCGTCTTTACCAAATTTTTACTTGGAAAGTGCAATTAGAAGCTTTGTGTGATTTCATTTGCTTATTATCAATTTAAGAAGAAGAATAAATAATTGGTTTAATTTTAAGAAAAAATAAAAATATATCAAATTTAGAAATTGCTTAAAACTCTTTTTGTTTTTTGAAACAGAGGAATTCGCAGTTGCTATTATTTGGATACGTACTGAGTAAACTTTCATATTGATGCAATAGTCTGCAAATTATGCCAATTAAATACTCCGTATTAGGTAAGTCCTATATATATATATATATCATTATTTATATTTATAATTATAAAATAACGTAATAAAATTTAAAAATTTAATATTTTGGATACAAAATTAAGCGAGAAGCTTGTGTTATAGTAAAAAAAAGAAGTTAATAATAATTTTCAAAAAAATGATAATTAAAATAAAAATCAAATCACAAAGAGTCTCACTAAATTTATTCATTAAAAAATTCTTAGTAAATAAAAAATAAATATTATCTTAATAATAATTATAATTTCCAAAACAAAACACACTAAAATTAAATTTACAAAACAATTAAAAGAAGGCAAATTTGGACCTAAAATTAGGTAAAGAATTAGGAAAACAAACCGGAAAAAGACTACTAACTGGCTAATTCAAACCAAACCAAACCTTAATCCTAGATTAGCATCTGCCACTATAATCATAACACCTGTCACCATCCTGACGGTTCATGGATCAACATCGTGAAAAGACCAAAAAGCCCAAGAACAAATCGTCTTTTCCCAATCATGTCCCTTATCTGCTCCTGGTATATATCTATATATAAAGCCAAAACCAAAACTTGGGAGCCTCAAAAGTAGCGGTCTTTTATTTAATAAAAACTGAAAAATCAGAGCTTTTCCATAAATTTACGAAATCGACGCCCCAAATCGTAGACGATTCTTCCGAAGATCGAAACTTGTTCTAGGGGTTTGATCCTTTGTTTGGGTTTCTTTGATTGAATCAGGTTAATCTCTGATTTGGGGGAGGGGGGCTTTTGGTTTTGTGTGAGATTTTTAGGGTTTGTGTCATGAAGGATCAGTCGCAGATCATGAGCCAACAACTACTACAACAACAACAACCGCCGATGATGAGCCAGCAGCCGCCGCCGATGATGAACCAGATCATGACCCAGGCCCAGATGCTGGGTCACAGTCAGGGGTTGAACCTTCCGCCGATGATGTTGATGAATCAGAGGTGTGGGTACAAGCCGTGGAGCAATCAGGATCCGAATTTCCCTTTGAAGTTTAACAGCAATTTTGTTACTTCGAAGTCGAGAAATAACAACAAGAAGAACTGGAAGGGAAAAAATGTCAATTTCAAAGAGCAGCAGCAGAGAAGAATGGAGAATCCCACTATTAAATCCAACAGTAACAGTGGTGGGTATAAGCCACCGAGTCTGAATGAGCTTCAAGCTCAAAATCAGATGAAAGCCCGAAATTTTTATCATCCTAAGAAGAAGTTTAACAACCGATTTGCTCCATACGCGCCACGCAACACAACTTCGTATATTATCCGTGCCAAGAAGTCTGGGGGAATTGCTTCGTTGGTGTCTCCGTATCCCGTGACGCCAGCAGTTTTGCCGACGCCGATTTTGTCTCCGTCGAGGGAGGTGTTGGGTGATATGGTGAAGGAGGAGTGGGGGGTGGATGGGTATGGGTCGATGAAGGGTTTGATTAGGTTGAGGTCGTCAGGGAATGACGCTGAGGAGGAGGAGGAGGGGGAGGAGGGAAATGGGTCAAGTGAGAGTGATGTGGAGGAGCATGTGGAGGTGGAGAGGAGGTTAGATCATGATTTGAGTAGGTTTGAGATGATATATCCTAGCTATGGAGGTGGTGTGGAGTATAATTATAGTTGTAATAATGTTTTAGAGAATAGGGTGGATGATCAGGATAGCCATATAATTCAATTGGAAGAAGAGAATTTGACTTTGAAGGAAAGGTTGTTTTTGATGGAAAGAGAGATGAAGGATTTGAGGAGGAGACTGCAGTTCTTGGAGAGACAGCCAGGTGGTGGTGGTGGTGATCGTCGTCAGGTTGGTCATGCTGATGTTAATGAGGAGCTTGTTGAGAATTTATCCGAGACCGATGAGAATGGAAATGAGAGTGATGGAGGGTCTGATGCTGCTGCTGCTAGTACTGCTACTTTTGCTGTTAATCAGAAGGAAGTGATGATTAAGGATGTTGATGGAAAAGGAGAAATTGGAAGAGCTAGTTATGATTTTATCAGAGATGTTAATGGTTGTCAAAATGATGTTTGTATGGAAGAAAATTTAGGGAATAATGAAATTCATGTAAAGGATGAGGTTAAGGACGATAAGGCACTGACTGAGTTCACAATAGCCAACGAAGTGATTGTTAAGAATGATGAGCTTATGGATGGGAAAAAGGAAGATGGTTTAGTGTTTGCTGATCCGGACCTGGTAAAGAAAGAAGATAAAATAGATGAAGAACAAAAATGTGAGTGCGAAAGAGATGTCAAGGAGTGATGATACTGAGCCGGACAAAGAGCAAAGGGCATCTAAATGAGTGACTGTCGTGTTCTTAGAGAAGAGCATTGGCTGCGGTGACATTCCACTTGTCCCGCGTTAATGTAAGTCTTCTCTGGATAGCTATGGCTTTTGCTCTTGTCTTTGCACAATGGGCATGTATCACAACTTCTTGTTGTGGTTAACTTTTATCTTTCCGTTACCGATATTCTCTTCAGTTTTGTTGATATGAGAGGGAATGTTAGAAGAAGTATCTCTTCTGTTGTCGTGTTTCCCTCATTTAGCATGTTTATGGTAGAATGTGTAGAATGTAGGTACTAGGTTTTATCTTTTTCAAGTTTTGGGTTTAACAGTACCTTGAATTGTAAAGTAAATCTAATGACTTCCGTGTACTAACTTTCTATTTTATTTTATTTGATATGGTATTGGTTTGTTAAATATTTTTCTCTGTTTTATACTTGAAATGCGTACTTTTATTTTGTATGGAAATCATTGCTAGGACTGCCGACAATGTTCATATGGCCTTAGGATTCATTTGTTCAACTAATCAATCAATGACTTGATGACTTACTGAGCAGTTGTGATCATGAAGAACTGCCTTGTAAATCAAAGGTTAAGAGAAAGTAAGTCTTAGCCCTTAGCCGGTTCTATTGTTAATTAAGTGAAAGCTTGCTTGTGATTCCTACCTTGGTTACCCTTTCAATGTTGCGGAATCCAATAGCTAAAACCTAGTTGTATCTACCTGTCCATTCAAGAGAGACTGATAGGGTAGATCAGATTCTCTTTGATCTTTTACCTTTCTATTTCAGGTGTATAATATTGCATTGCTCCAAGGCTTCCATTTGAGGTGCCTATAACCAATTGGGTCGTGTAGCGATTTGCTTCTATAGGCTGTAGTACAGCAATATGGTTGCAATGGTGAGTTGTTTGTCGGGAAAGGATACAATGTCTATGATCTCTTGAAGTAACTTGCTAAGGTCATTAAACTCATGTTGGAATTTTCTTTTTCTTTTCTCTTTTCAGGGGCTTGAACCTCAGTCAGCAACATTAGGGAAAGGGAATAAGTGCCCGTAGTTTCAAGGCTCTCAGATCACTCTAGTTCGAATACTGCAGCTAGGGATTAATAGCTAATTGTTGATTTAAAATGTCCTTATGCAGACTTGGAACAGCAGTTTGGAAGCAACGGTAGGTGTTATGCTCAATCTGTGATGCTAAAAGTTCTGTCTCCAAAAATATACATAAAACACTTGTTTCTAGGCTGATGCTATGGCAACTTTCTAATTCTGTTCACTGTCAAAATTGCTGCAGTGTAATTTTTGTTGCCTCGTTGGATGGTCATTTCTTAGTACCCAACTTTGGCTGCTGAATAATGAAGCCGAGCGGAAGGCATTCATGATCAATTGTTCTCGGAGTAATGTCCAGACCTTCCGAGTAATGGCTTGGAGATTTTCAGTTGATGATAACATCGTAAGGTTGCTGCTGAAGGAGTATGAACTTATCCTGACGATGTTTCTGTGAAGGGAATAAACTTGAAGAAGAAATATCTACAACAGTGGGTTTCAGTTTAGCAGGATTTGAGGAGATCTTGGAGAATCAACCTCTCTAGTTCAGGCTGTTCCTAGGACATTGTTGATTTGTTATAGTTGATTTGTTATTGCTTGGAAGCCAAGTGTAGGTATCAACATCTCTTAATGATGGTATTTACTTCCAGCTTAAGTTTGGGTTATCGATCTTTACAAGGAAGCATCACAAGATAAACTGGCTTTGAGTGTTTATGTGTGGGACTCCTTTTCATTCGTAAAATGCCGTTTCCTTCTCGTACACGGTTATGATAATGAAATAGTATGTGGAATTCCTGGTGGCACGGGCATTAATCTATGTTACGAGTATTGGAGTAAGTTTTGGTACGATACAATATCGATACTGGTTAATATTGGGTATTATTTTAAATAATTTTCTAAATTTATGAACTTTTTTTGAATTTTGTTTAAAATTACAAAATAGTTCATTGTCGTATTGTACAGTTGTATTGTATATTTTTAACCAGGTCTTCAAAAATTATAATAATAAATGATAATCATAATTTTAATTTAATTTATAAATTAATTTAATAATTATTAATAAATATAATTAAATTTAAAATATATTTTTAAAATATATAAATTTCAAATAAATTTTGATTTAATAATTAAAAATATATAAAAATAAATATTAGTTTATAAATAATAATTTTTAAATTACTTATTTTTTTAAAAATGTTTTTATTAATATATTATTAATAAATATTATATAAGATATTAATATAAATTTAAATAAAAATATTTATTTTTATTTTAAAAACAAAAATTAAAAAATCACAATAATTATAAAAGTTTAAGTAAATAAAATAATTAATTAAAAAGTTTTTGAAAAAAAGAAGTAGGAGTGAAGGAAGGAGAATTTAAAAATTTGTGAACATTTTACAAAAAAAATCCTCAATTTTTTTAATTTTTTGGTATCGATCAATATTTAGCTAATATTTTAAATATCAACCAGTACGGATCGGTTCTGACCCGTACAAACCGATAGTTATCGGTATTTAAATTCAGTACAACTAACTCTCGGTACCATATCAACATCCAAAACACTGTTATTAACCAATCGGTACATACCGATATTTAAAACATTGTCATTAACGCAAGAAGAGCTTGTGACAATTATGATAGGATACTTTAACAATTTTAACTAGTTTATGAAAGTCAACCGGTTTTTAGTAACAAAAATTATTAAGGTAGGTAGAATTGAAATTAAAATTTTGATTTTTAAATCATTATTTTTTAATGTGAATTAAGCAACACTTGAATTAATGTATTAAGAAAAAGCATCACTTCCAAGAAGCTCAAATTTGACTAACCACGTTTAGTTAATGTAATAAGGTACACGGATGAGGAGGTCTGGTTCAAGCATGTCCCTTAACTCTGATTTGTCACAGATTATGTTAATCCCAGAGTTTTGGTTAAGTGCATACAATATAACCTTTTTGTACAAATGCCGACAAAACATTTGTGGCCTCCAAAATATAATTCCTCATGAAGCATGCGTGAAGCTAGGCTATAATTAGCTATAGTGCTCTCACTGAGTGCTTTGATTCGTGAACCTTCTCTTCTCCAAAAGTATGAACCCACTTTTCTTTCCATTCGGGTGATTTTAATATCATCTAATCCGTTAGGTGAACATTTAACTATGATTTGTTATAGTTATGTTTGCATCATCCGTAATTACTAACCAGGAATCGAACATTTAACTATGATTTGTTATAGTTATGTTTGCATCATCCGTAATTACTAACCCGGAATCGAACATATATAATATGCAGTTCGTAATCATCACCAGCACTCGAATCCAGCAATAGTTAAATAGTGTAATTAAGCATCAATGGCTGTGACTGGTGTTGGGCTATAAATATATCTTCTTGGAAAGCTTCAACTTTATCATCCACTAAAAGTTGCCAACCTTAAAGCTTTACCATTGTCATCCACTAAGTTGCCAACTTTAAAGCTCTATCTTTATCATCCACTAAGTTGCCAACTTTCCTTCAATCATCTAGCTAGCTTGTTCTAGACATGAAGATGCCAATAAGCAGCTTCCATGGCCGCTCAGTGATAGTGATATATCTGATGTTATTCACAGCTGTGCGGTCCCAACTAACGACTGATTACTATTCCACTACCTGTCCAAGAGTTCTGCAGATTGTGAGAAGTGAAGTACAGAAAGCTATCAAGGTCGAAACGCGAATGGCTGCTTCGTTGCTTCGACTTCACTTTCATGACTGCTTTGTCAATGTAAGATCACTAACCTAAAATCAGATTCTGGTTCAAGAATGAAAAAAGAAGAAACTGGTTTTGTGTTGTTGGTTTTAGGGTTGTGATGGATCACTTTTGTTGGATGGGAGCGATGGTGAGAAGTTTGCATTTCCAAATCTGAACTCTGCAAGAGGATTTGAAGTTGTTGACAATATAAAAAGTGCTGTCGAGAGCCGATGCAGTGGAGTTGTGTCTTGTGCTGACATACTCGCCATAGCTGCCAGAGATTCTGTAGTCTTGGTACGTTCATGATGTTCTTTTCTTTTCATCAAACTCCTTATATGATGAATAATATTAGGGATGCAACAATTCATGGGTATTAATCTTAGAGGTGGCAAAAAAGGGCCCGGTTTTTGGTTTGGAATCAAACCAAATTTTAAGTTGGGTTCAGGATTAAATTTTTTATCATGGTCAAGCTTAGGCCTCGATTCATTGTCAGTTATAAGTATTCTTACTTATGGTTGACAATGAATCGACCCAAATTTAGCTACCATCTCAAAGTTTGCTCATATTCGAGTTCAATTATAGTTCAATTTAGCCCAACTAAAATTAACATATAAATTTTGTTTTAATTGAGCTTTGAGCCGACCTTGAATCTAAATTAAAAAAGTTCAATCTTCAAAACTAATTTGAATTTGGTCAGATCGTGCTTAGGTTTATATCTCCTAACTCAAACTTGACAAAGAAGTCTGAATGAACTTATTGTCAGGCATAAGTATTATTACTTAACCAAGTATGATATTTTTCTTGTATACGGTTGGTATACAACAAACTCTATTATACCTCCTTACGGATAACAAACCTATTTTCTTTTAATTTTCTTGCAGAGTGGAGGACCTTCGTGGAAAGTTTTGCTTGGAAGAAGAGATGGAAAAGTGGCTAACCAGACAGGAGCAAACAATGGACTTCCTTCTCCATCTGATTCGCTTAGTTTAATCATTACCAAGTTTTCTGATGTTGGTCTTAACCTCACAGATGTTGTATCCTTATCAGGTAACTCCATTTTCGTATTCAGTTCTTTGGTATTGTGTAAACATGGTTTTTAAGTGTTTAATGTGTTAAACACATGAACTTTAATTGTTGGCCCAAGATCAACTATAAACTTGTATAAAAAGAGAAGATGCAAAAAAAATACCTATTTTGCTTTACATTGCTGGATAAACAAGCTGTTGAACTGCTAGAATAAGCTCTTCAACTACTTTTATAAAAGTTATATAACTTTAAGCTCTTAACGGCTCTTTGCCTTTTTTAATGCGTGAACTTCTTAACGAACCAAAAATTTTTTATGTTCACGAGCTTACTTAAGCAGCTAGCAAGAGACCTTAACAATCATTTTATCAAGTCTTTTCATCATAAGTTCAATAAATAACTGGTTCACACTGATTATGATATATTTTTCTTATTAAATTTCAGTCCGTTTAATCAGAACTTCTTTATTATGTTTAATTAGATCAAATTCTTTTAATTTTATAAAACTCATAATTAATAATTGTTAAATAGGAATTTTGGAAAATTCTAACATAATGTTGTTTGACTTGTAGGTGGTCACACGATTGGATTAGCTAGATGTGCAACTTTCAGTGATAGATTGTTCAACTTCTCAGGAACTGGATCTCCTGATCCTACAATGGAATCAACCATGGTGTCTGACCTGCAAAACTTGTGTCCTCCAACCAGTGATGGGAACGCAACCACTGCTCTTGATCGTAACTCGACTGACCTATTTGACAACCATTATTTTCAGAACTTAATCAACAAGAAGGGCCTTCTCAGTTCTGATCAGATTCTGTTTTCCGGTGGTGATGAAGAGACCAAAGCTCTTGTTCAGAGCTTTAACAGCAACCAAAGCCTTTTCTTTGATACTTTTGCAAAATCCATGATTAAAATGGGGAACATAAGTCCACTCACAGGATCAAATGGAGAGATCAGAAACAACTGCAGGGTAGTAAATTCAAACCTGCTCAAGATTTCTGCGTGGCAGACACATCAAGCTGAGGTATATCTATCTATCTATCTATATATATATATATGAATGTGGATAGATTATGCATATGCATGTGTTATTATTCACCTTTTTGTGTGTTCATGCATGGCAGTTATTTTGAATGGAGTTACTTGCAAGGACCCAACTGATAAGGTTCAAGCTCAAGATTTCTTCGCAAGTGGACTTCACTTAGACGGGAAACTTACCAAATGTTGTAGGTTCTGTGGTTACACAATGCAAGGACTCAACACTCTTAGTGACAACTGAGAGAAAATAAATGGAGGAAAATTGAATCTCTCTTTTCCTGCCTTACAGAATTTATAAGTCCTTAAATATCTCAAAAAAACCTTAAAAGCATAGAAGATAACTAATTAGAATCCTAATAAAATAGCAAACAAAATCCTAAAATTAGTAACAATCTTTGATAGCTCTAAGCAGTGAGAAAACGATGGAATTTTGGCGTAAAAATTGGCCTACAATGATAAGAGTTATTATAACTCTGCTAGAATAGACTCGTATAAATATTTTTGATATATTATAAGCTACATAATTCAACATTTGTAAAAAGATATGACCGTCAAAGTTGACTTGACTCAACACTTGACGCGAAACCCCTAGAATCAACTTGATTAGGAAACCTTTGATCGATTAGATCAAAACTCCAACATAAGAATTTAAAGTTGTCAGAAGATTCTTAACACCTTGTCCCAAGATTAACAATCAGAAACTAAAACGCACAAAGAAATCAAAAGAATGCCACAAGCAATTCGACTAATTACTTGACAAGTTCGGTTTGTAGAGAATTTTAGGATTGAATCCCTCACAAAGTGACCTAAAATTATTCTGAGTGTAATCTGAATAGGAAGTACAGAAAACAACCTTTTTAAGTCTCAAAAAGTGGGCCTAAAAATGAAAAGCCTAACTAGAAAAATGAAAAGTCACCTAGAAAGTTGTAACAATTTTTTGACAGAACATTCTTTAATAAATTGAGCATAACTTGGACTACGGATCTCCGATTAAGGCAAATCTTATACTATTGGAAATATAAGATAAAAATCTACAACTTTCATGTTGGTCAGTTGGGCTGATTCGGCCTGAATCAATGTCAGAATTTCGGCTCAAGTCAGAACACATGAATAATATTATTGCCTTGATGTTATTTATTGTAACTTGATCTCCAAAGGCCTTTTCTTCATCAACCATGGTACATATAAGCCCACCAAAAGCTTTTTTAAGCCTCTTAGCATTATCACGAGTAATCGGTCCTTCAGGCATGGTCAACGGGTCATCCGATAGTTGACTTATCTTTCGGCTCTCTCTTGAGCTCACATCATCCTCCCCTTCTTGAAAATGATTCGTCATCGAATCTGCAATGATAAAAGGAGATAAATTAGAAACATTAAAAGAAGTGCTAATGCCACCATGCTCACCTTGGAGATCCAATTTGCAGTCATTGTCCTTTATCTTTTCGAGAACTTGAAATGGGTCATCGCCTCTTAGATGTAGCTTTGTCTTTCGTTTATTAGGAAATCTTTCCTTGTGCATATGCACCCACACCCAATCTCCGGGTTCAAATGAAACAAACTTTCTGCCCTTATTAGCACTAGATGCATATTGCTTATTCTTTTTCTCAATATGCCGACAGGTCTGTTCATGGATCTTCCTTACCAAATCTGCTTTCTTTTCACCATCTGCATTAGATAATTCACTAACAGGCAAAGGAAGTAAATCCATAATAGTTAGTGGGTTAAAACCATACACAGTTTCAAATGGTGAAAAACCTGTAGAAGAATGAACATTTCTATTGTACGCAAATTCAACAAGAGGCAAGCATTCTTCCCAAGTGCATAAATTTTTACTAATCACAGCACGCAACAAAGTACCAAGAGTATGATTGACAACCTCAGTTTACCCATCCATTTGTGGATGACAAGTAGTCGAGTACAACAATTTAGTTCCTAACTTTGCCCACAACACTTTCCAAAAAGAACTAAAAATTTTGACATTTCTATCACTAATTATGGTCTTTATGTTGAGTATTATCTCAAAGTCAGAAATCTCAACTTCTCAAAGTCAGAAATCTCAGCTTCACAAAGTCAGAAATTGTAGCTTACTTTCGGTGATTGTTGAGTCAAGAATGGTGGCTTGTTTTTTCGGTGGATTTCGGTAGTGCAGCTGGCTTTCACACCCATTGAATTCTCTATAAAAGAGAAGCAACAACAACGAAAGAGAAGAGAGTTAGCAGAGAGCACAAGGTTTCTGGTATGAGAGGAGAGCAGAAGATTGCTAGTGTGAGAGAGTATAAAAATTTCCAGAAATAAGAGACAGAAGAAATTTTGAGAGGGAGAGAGGAAAAAAAAATATAGGAGTAGGTGAGCTTAGTTAAGTTGAGTCTTTTGGAAAATTGAGTGATAAACACTATTGTATGCTCTTATTGATTATAGTGAAATATTCAGTCGACTCCAAACTGAACGTAGGCATTGCTGAACTAGTATAAAAATCTTGGTGTTCTTGTTGCTGTTTTATTTTTCACTCCAAATTTATTAACATTTCCGCATAACAAGTGGTATCAAAGCTTCAGTTTTTTTTGAATGGGGTGTTGTAGGAGTGAAAATTTGTTAGAGCTACAGTATCAGTGAATAGTGTCGGTGAATAGTATTGATGAACAATATCGATGAACAGTGTCGGTGAATAGTATTGGTGAACAGTGTCGGTGTTACAGCTCTCATGAACAGTGCTGGTGCTACAGTCCCCCCGAACAGTGCCATTGCTACAGTTCTGTGAATAGTATCAGAACTACAGTTTGTGTGAACAGTTACAAATAGTACGTATTTGTGAATAGTGACGAGTAGATGGCTGGAGATAAAGACGAGCCTGTTAAGAGGGAGTCAATATCGTTATCATCGACACCTACATCCAATAGATGTCCAATCGCTACTAAAAGGTTAGAGGTTGATAAATTTAATGGCTCTAATAATTTTGGTATGTGGCAATGTGAAGTTATGGATGTATTGTATCAACAAGAGTTGGATATGGTTCT
>JAOTAX010000196.1:391615-433399 GCA_025629825.1 Erythroxylum guanchezii | reverse complement strand
AGTACCCCAATTGGCCAGTATATCATTATTAGTCAAGTTTATAGAGATTGTGAAATATACATTGGTGGAGAAAAATTAGTTGTGGATTTAATGTCATTGAAGATAGGGGGGATCAGATGTGATTTTGGGCATGGATACGTTAGAAAAATATAATGCAAATTTAGATTGCAAACAGAAGACAGTAGAGTTTGAGTTGGAAAAAGTTGGAAAGGTGGTGTTTGTGGGAGACAGGAAAGCAATCCCACCTATAATTATTTTGGCTCTAACAGTAAAGAAAATGATGTGAAGCATTCTTGGCATATGTGGTAGACATGAAGGTAGATAGAGGAAAGTTAGAAGATATTCCTGTGGTCATGGAATTTTCAAATGTCTTTCCAAAAGAATTACCAAGACTACCACCACCTAGAGAAATTAAGTTTCATATCGAGCTTCTTCCAGGTACTGCACTAATATCAATTCCACCTTATAGAATGGCTCCGACAGAATTAAATGAGCTTAAAGAGCAGTTGGAGAAAGGTTATATTAGACCTAGCTTTTTACCTTGGGGAGCTCCAGTTATTTTTGTGAAGAAGAAAGATGGATCCTTGAGAATGTGTGTGGATTACAGGAAGCTCAATCATGTCACCATCAAGAATAAATATCCCCTCCCATGCATAGATGATTTGTTTGATCAATTGCAAGGGACAAAATTCTTCTCCAAGATAGACCTGAGATCTGGTTACCACCAATTAAGAATAAAGGAGTTTGATATGCCAAAGACTGCCTTTAGAACATGATATGGGCATTTTGAGTTCTTATTTATGCCTTTTGGATTAACGGATGCCCTTGCAGCCTTCATGGACTTAATGAATAGAGTCTTCAAGCCTTTTTTAAACCAATTTATCATAGTCTTTGTTGATGATATATTGGTTTATTCCAAGAATGACAAGGAATATGAAGAACATTTAAGGATTGCTTTGGAGACATTGACGAAAAAAGAGTTGTATACCAAATTAAATAGATGTGAATTTTGGTTAAGGAAAATGATTTTTTTAACATATAATTTCAAAAAAAAGGAGTACATGTGGATCCAAGGAAAATAGAAATTTTAGTTAAATAGGAAGCACCCAAGAATATAGCAGCTGGTTATTACAGAAGATTTGTAGAAGGTTTTTTCCATGATAGCAGTTGCACTCACCAAATTGACAAGAAAGAGTCAAAAGTTTGTGTGGACAGAAGAATGTCAGAAGAGCTTTGAGAAACTGAAGAATAGGCGCACAACTGCACCAATTCTGACCTTGCCATCTGGTAGTGATGGATATATAGTATATAGTGATGCCTCAAGGAAGAGATTGGGGTGTGTGTTGATGCAAGGAGATAAAGTGATTGTCTATGCTTCTAGGCAATTAAAACCTTATGAGATGAATTATCCTACACATGACTTGGAGCTGGCTGCCATAATTTTTGCATTGAAAATATGGAGACATTACTTATAGGGAGTCACCACCAAGGTATTTATAGACCACAAGAGTCTTAAATATTTGATGAGCTAAAAAGAGTTAAATCTAAGGCAAAGAAGGTGGTTAGAACTATAAAAGGATTATGACTTGATGATAGACTGCCACCCGGGGGAAAGCTAATGTAGTAGCGGATGCATTAAGTAGAAAATCTACTATGGCACATATGGAGACAGTATACCTTCCTTTGTTGAAGGAATTAGCCAAACTTAAGGTAACATTGAGGCAAGTAGAATCTGATTGTATATTGGTTAATTTTAGAATAAGGCCAGTGTTGAATGAGAAGATTAAGAAATTGCAGGAGCAAGATGAGTACTTGAGTAAGCTCAAAGAAGAAATTAAAAATGGTAAGCCCTCTGAAATAAAGATAAAAGAAGATGGATTGATGGTGGTAGGCAACAGATTATGTATTCCAGACATGCAAGAGTTGAAGGATGAAATTGTTGATGAGGCATACAATGCTCCATATACAATACACCCGGGGAGTACAAGAATGTATAGAGGTTTAAAAGAGTACTTTTGGTAGAGAGGAATGAAGAAAGATGTTGCAGAATATGCTAGAAAATGCTTAATGTGCCAGCAAGTTAAAACAGAACATCAAGCACCTACCGACAAGCTTAAACCTTTGTCTATTCTTGAATGGAAGTGAGAGAAGATTACAATGGATTTCTTAATAGGATTACCAAGGACCATCAAGAAGCATGACGCAATATGGGTGATTACGATAGGCTAACCAAGTCAGCACATTTCTTGCCGATTAAACAAATAGATTCTTTGAATGCCTTGGCCAAGAAAAATATAGATGAAATAATCAGACTTCATAGGATTCCAAGTTCTATAATCTCAGATAGAGATCTCAAATTCACCTCCAAATTCTGGGAAAGCTTACAAGAGATTTTGGGAACCATGTTGCATTTTAGCACAACTTTCCATCCACAGACTAATGGCTAATCAGAGAGGACAATACGGATATTGCAGGCAATGTTAAGAGTTTGAGTTACAGACTTCAAATGTTCATGGGATGATCATCTACTTTTAATTGAGTTTGCTTACAATAATTCCTACCACTTAGGAATTCAAATGGCACCTTATGAAGCCTTGTATGGTAGGAGGTGTAGAACTCCTATTTGTTGGAATGAGGAGGATGAAAGAGGACTTTTAGGACCTGAGTTTGTACAAGCTACAGTTGACAAGATTACATTGGTGAAGCAAAGACTCAAGGCAGCTCAAGACAGGATGAGGAGCTATACGAGCACGCATAGAAAGGAGATGGAATATGAAGTTGGAGACAAAGTATTTCTTAGAGCCTCTCCATAAAAAAGAGTCTTAAGATTTGGTAAAAAGGGCAAGCTCAGTCCAAGATACATGTTGAAAAAAATGTGCCTTAGATAATTGCTACAGAATAATTGGTCAATGGACTAAATCTTTAGTATTTTATCCCTTGTTTAAAATAGTTAGTTGAGATGTAGCTCGATATTAGCAAATTTTATTTGATTGTTATGTTTTCAGCTCTATATAAACTATGCAATGCATTGAATAAATGTTTGGTTTTTCCTAAAAAAACATAAAAGCCTTTGTTCTTTTTATCGTCTTCATTTTTGTTGATAGCCCTCCGTCTTTCAAAAACCAACAAAATGGTATCAGAGCATTTGTCTTGAGGGACTTGTAAGATGAGTGAAACCAAAACATAAACCTGATTTACAACCCAGAATTACAATAAGAATTACCACCATCTTCAAGCAATGGAGATTGAAACACAACTGTCTCAAGGTGCACCACCAATTTTTGATGGTGAAAACTATCAAGATTGAAACACAACTGGCTCAAAGTGGAGGAAGACTATGAAGTGCCTCCATTGCCAACAAATCCTACAATAACTCAAATCAAAATACACAAAGAAAGGAAAAATAGGAATTCTAAAGCCAAAGCTTGCTTGTTTTCTGCTGTTTCAAACATCGTATTCACAAGAATTATGAATTTAGAGTCGGCAAAGGATATTTGGAATTACCTCAAAAAGAAATACCAAGGCAATGAAAGAACAAAGAGCATGCAAGTGCTAAACTTGATCAGAGAATTTGAAATGCTGAAGAGGAAAGAGTCAGAAACTATTAAAGAATACTCCGACAAGTATGGCTCGTTATCAATGGCTATAAACATATTAGCTACTGAGCTTCACAGCTTAACCCATTATTTTTTTTCATTTCTCAGGTGTAAAACAAGTAAATAATTGATTCTTGCAAAGTTTTGGCAAACTCCAAGATAGCTACCTTTTATAACTAAGTTAGTTCGACCATATTTTTGGGTAGATTTATTAGCGTATCAAACATGAGCATTCATTTATATTTTGTATAATGCTATTGATGTGGCTTTTGTAGGAATTAAAGCTATGTACAAACTCCGTTTTAATTAAGTAATGAGATTAAAAGTTGAAGAAGTTCCCTTTATACATGTTGAGAACTATCTTCTTCATTGGGTTGTTAACTGTTGTTGGAAATGGAATAATATATTGTTAGATGGCCCTGGATAGACTTAAAATAAATTGTTATGCTAAGAGTCATGTATGTACATTTTAGTGGTTGATTGGATCTGGGTTGTTTCTTTTTGGAAATTGTAAAAGCTCGTAATAGGCAAAAGAAGAAAAAGGGGGAACTCAGTTGCAGTACTATCTTGAACAAAAGCAGTGACTCTAATTTCCATGAATAAACTGTATTAATCTAGGCAGAATTAGGCAAAGTTGTCTTCATGACAATTGTAGTTCGTCCTTTTAACTTTCCAACGGTATATCACATGAAATTTTTAGACTTTGGATGAAAGAGATATGGTCTTTACACGATAACGCCACTGGTGCTGGCAGAGGCCGCAACGCTATCCTTGACAAAAATTGTGCCCTGATTTCAACTATTAAACTGTATTGATGTAGGCAGATTCAGAAAAAATTGTCTTCATAAAAGTTGTAGCATATCCTCTTAACTTTCCAATGGTATAAAGTTTGACTATAATTTCCATGAATAAACTGTATTAATCTAGGCAGAATTAGGCAAAGTTGTCTTTATGAAAATTGTAGTTCGTCCTTTTAACTTTCCAACGGTATATCACATGAAATTTTTGATGAAAGAGATATGGTCTTTACACGATAACGTCACTGGTGCTGGCAAAGGCCGCAACGCTATCCTTGACAAAAATTGTGCCCTGATTTCAACTATTAAACTGTATTGATGTAGGCAGATTCAGAAAAAAAAATTGTCTTCATAAAAGTTGTAGCATATCCTCTTAACTTTCCAATGGTATAAAGTTTGTAATTTTTGGATATCAGAATTGAGAGATATAATTTTTATAAGTTTAAGTGTCACGTCTGGAGTGCACAAGGGTGACCGACAAAACTCACCAAATTGGGTAAAACATGGATTTTTAAGTTTCTTATTACAATTTGGAGCTTCTAGCCTTCTTCTCACAGGATCTTCACTTGATTCGCTCGTAATGTAGCCTTGTAATAAGTACCGAGATCCAGGCCCAACATTTTCAATCAATAATAACGTTCAATGAGAGTTCTGCTAAAAAAAAGTCTAATTTTTTAATCATTGACCTTAAAGTGAACTTACGAAATTTTTGAATTGATTATTAAGCAAAAGCATCAATTCTTGGAAGCCCCAAATTGACTAATCACGATTAGTTAATGTAATAAGGTACATGCATGAAAATGTCTACTTCAAGCATGACCCTTAACTCTGATTTGTCCACAGATAATGTTAATCCAGAGTTTTCGTTAACTGCATACAATAACCTTTTTGTACAAATACTGACAAAACATTTGTGGCCTCAAAAAATATTTCTTCATGAAGCATGCGTGGGACTACTCTTTAATTAAGCTATAGTGCTCTTAGTGCTTTGATTCACGAACTTGCATGGAAAGCTTTAAGTTTCATTAGATTTTGATAACTATGAACCCACTGTTCTTTCCATTCAGGTGATTTTTAATATCATCTAATCCGTTAATTAGGTCAATATAAAACCATGATTTGTCGTAACTACGTTCGCATCGTCTATAGTTAATTACCCATAATCTCAATATAACCCACAGTTTGTAATTTAAAACGTGAACACATCAACAGCACTTGCACACAATTATCATATATGTTATACCATTATGGAGATAAAATAGTAAAATAGTGTCACTAAGCATCAATGGTTCTGAATGGTATTGGATTATAATCAGTCCGACGTAACCTCTGTTTGGTTGGGCTTATACTAGTAGAGCTTTTGTCAGTAGAGTTTTTTTTGTGTATATCTGTTTTGAGAAGAACTTTTCTAAGAAGCCAATCAACTGATTGACTATCATTTAAAAAAGAGCTTTTTTTAAAGAGCTTCACATAGTAGACTGTTTGACAACATACAAATAAAAAGTATTTTTAATTTTAACTCTATTTTATTTTGTAATAAAAATTATTTATGCATATAAATAATATTTAAAGTATATTAAATAATATGCAAAGTACAATATATTAATTATTATATAATTTTAAACCATATGAAATATAAATGAAAATATATCTAACCAAATATTTTATATGAGTTATAACATCAGTAAAATTAATATCAAAAATAAATATTAAAATATATAAAAAAAAGTCAAACAATATTATATAAATCTCAAAATAAATATTCAAGTTGAGTAAATAGTTAAATACATAATAAATTATTCATTTTATTGTAATAAACGTGAAGATGAATTTGTGGATATTGTAAGAATTATATGCAAATCATAAGGACAAAAGGGATTAAAAAATTGGCTTATTAATTTATCTGAAAAATCTATTCAAAAAAACGCTTTTTTTTTTAAGCTCCAAATTTGAGTTTCTTAAAAAGTTGTATTTTGACTGCCAAAAAAGTCATATATATTTTAAAAAATACTTTTTTATTTTACAATCAAACACTTTTTTTTTTCAAAAAAGCTTTTGTGGTGAATAGTATTTATTGACCTCGCAAAAGACCATCCAAACAGGCACTTAATTTGACATAAATCAACCACCAAAATTTGTTTCCATCGAGTTTTGAATTGTTCTTAAGCTTAATCTAAAATAAAAGGGCTTTTAGAACTAATTTAAAACTGACTTGATTCTAATTAAGCTTAGACTCGCTTACTTAATTTGATCAAGTTTTAAGTTAGAATTAAGCTTAGAAAAAATTTTGAGTCGACCTTGATTGCTTGTCATTTTTACTTATGGTTGACAATGAATAGACTAGAATTCAACTATTCGTCCCGAAGCTTGATCGATCAGAAGTCAATGGTTGTGAATGAGATTAGATTATAAATATTTGTTGAAAGCTTTATCATCCACTAAGTAGCAAACTTTTCTTTCCATTCCTTAGCTCGCCGTTGATGTTTAATATCAGCTAATCCGTTAGGTCAATATGCAACCATAATTTGTCGTAACGTAATTACTTACCAGTAATCTCAGTATAATCTGCCGTTCGCAATTTAAAAGTGAATACATCACCAGCACTTGCATACAATTATCATAATATGTTATGTTTTTATTGTAAATTAACAATAGTTACATAGTGTCATTAAGCATCAATGGCTGTGAATGGTATTGGACTATAAATATATCTTCTTGGAAAGCTTTATCCTTATCATCCACTAAGTTACAAACTTTTCTTCATCCCTTAAGCTAGCTAGTTCTAGACATGAAGATGCCAATAAGCAACTTCAATGGCTGCTCAGTGTTAGTGATAAATCTGATGTTATTCACAGCTGTGAGGTCCCAACTAACAACTGATCACTATTCCACTACCTGTCCAAGTGTTCTGCAGATTGTGAGGAGTGAAGTACAGAAAGCTATCAAGGTTGAAATGCGAATGGCTGCTTCGTTGCTTCGACTTCATTTTCATGATTGCTTTGTCAATGTGAGATCACTAACTTAAAATCCATATTCTGGTTCAAGAATGACTTAGAAAAAAGAAGAAAATTGTTTTGTGTGTTGTTGGTTTTAGGGTTGTGATGGATCAGTTTTGTTGGATGGGAGTGATGGGGAAAAGTTTGCCCTTCCAAATCTGAACTCTGCAAGAGGATTTGAAGTTGTTGATAACATAAAAAGTGCTGTGGAGAGTAAATGCAGTGGAGTTGTGTCTTGTGCTGACATACTCGCAATAGCTGCCAGATATTCTGTAGTCTTGGTATGTTCATGATGTTCTTTTCTTTTCATAAACTCCTTAGATGTTGAATATTATTAGGGATGCAACAATTCATGGGGTATTGATCTTAGAGGTAGCAAACTATAAACTCCTTAGATGTCAACTATAAGCATTCTTACTTATGATTGACAATGAATTGACCCAAATTCAGCTATTGTCCAGAAGTTTTATCATATTTGATTTAATCATAGTTTAACTCAACATAACCGAAATCAATAGATAAAATTCATCAATTGAGTTTTGGCTGATTTTGAACCTAAAATTAAAAAAAAATTTATATTCAAAACTAACCTAAATTTGGACAATCCAACTTAAAGTCAGATCTTATTTAAGTTTATATCTATTAACTCAAACTTGATCAAGTCTCAGGTCGGGATTAAATTTATAAATTTTTTGATTATGACTTTAACTTATTGTCAATTATAAGTATTACCACTTTTAAGTATGATATTTTTCTTGTATATTGTTGGTATACAACAAACTCTATTATACCTGCTTTCCAAGGTTTTAAACTAATTATGGTTGCGAACGATTACAATAATTACAAACGATACCAGCGTAATTACAGAAAATACAACCGTGACGCTATCAAATCACGGTAATTAACTGAACCGCAACCGCAATATTACGTCTTCTGTTACAGTAGCACATGATGAACCTTCAGGAAAATAGTTTATTAGGGAACGATTATGGATTTGGCTCTGAATCTAAATCCATCTTGGTTATAAGCCTCATACTTCGGACTAACAGACCTACTTTCCTTTGATTTTCTTGCAGAGTGGAGGACCTTCGTGGAAAGTTTTGCTTGGAAGAAGAGATGGAATGGTGGCTAACCAGACAGGATCAAACAACGGACTTCCTTCTCCATTTGATTCACTTAGTTCAATCATTTCCAAGTTTTCTGATGTTGGTCTTAACCTCACAGATGTTGTGTCCTTATCAGGTAACTCCATTTTCGTATTCAGCTCTTTCGTTTTTAAGTGTTTAATGTGTTAAACATAACACAAAGTTTAATTATTAGCTCAAGATCAATCATAAACTTGTATAAACAAAGATAATTTAAAAAAATACCTGTTTTATTTCAATAAATAAGCTGTTGAACTGCTTAAGCAAGCTCTTCATGAATCAGCTGCAAAAACTGTCGATCAACTTTTACAAAAGTTGTATAATTTTATAATATTAATACCTTTTGACACATTTTTTAATACTCGAGCTTCTTAATATATGACTTTGCAACCATTTATGGTAACTCTATAGAGTCTTTCTGTCACAAACTCGACAAATAAACTACTCACACTGATTAAGATATATTTTTTCATTAAATTTCAACTCATTTAACCAAATCGTTTATTAGACTTCTTTATTATGGTTATCTGTTGATTTTATGAAACTAATAATTAATAATTGTCTAATAAGAATTGTGAAAAACTCTAACATAATGTTCTTTGATCTGTAGGCAGTCACACGATTGGATTCGCTAGATGTGCAACTTTCAGTGTTAGATTGTTCAACTTCTCAGGAACTGGAGCTCCTGATCCTACAATGGAATCAACTATGGTGGCCGACTTGAAAAACCTGTGTCCTCAAACCAGTGATGGGAACGCAACCACAGCTCTTGATCGGAACTCAACTGACCTATTTGACAACCATTATTTTCAGAACTTAATCAACAATAAGGGCCTTCTCATTTCTGATCAGATTCTGTTTTCCACCAGTGAGGAGACCAAAGCTCTTGTTCAGAGCTTCAGCAGTAACCAAAACCTTTTCTTTGATGCTTTTGCAAACTCCATGATCAAGATGGGGAATATAAGTCCACTCACAGGATCAAATGGACAGATCAGAAAGAACTGTAGGGTGGTAAATTCTTAAGTTGCTCGTGGAGAAGAATCCAAGACAATCTTTCATGGATGGTCATTTCAATCTAATGATCCTAATTCTACAGGAAATCTTTATGTTTTCAGAGTCCTGCAAATTTCAATCCTGAATAAATAAAGTAGTAGTCCCTACCAATTGGAAGACAATTCAAGACGTTGCATATGATTCCTACCAAATAATGACTTTTCAATCTAAAGTAATTTTAAAATCACAAAAACTATATTTAATTTCTGCCTATTTTAAATATACTTTAACGTCCCCATCCAGTTGACTGTATATTAGGTTGAAGAAGTCTCTAAGTAGACCATACAAAGCCTCGACTTTAAGCTAAGTAGACCATACAAAGCCTCGACTTTAAGACAACATAGTACACAGGGTTGGTAAATTTAGGCGGACCAGAGTGACATCATTTTGTTTAAGAAAGTTAACATTAGCACCACAAGGTAGATTCCTTCCAAGTCATTATATGAGGAGTTAAAATTAGAAATACATTATAATTCAATATTGACGAAATATTTTTACTACTTTTACAAACAAGAAACTTAAGTTTAACACGTTTCGAAAATATAATTACTAATATTTTAAAAATTGAATCAAAATTAAATCGATAAGATATGAAGTTTATAATTTGAAAATTCAGTCGGTATTAAACTCTCATAAAATTAATATGTAGTAAAGATTGAACAAAATTAAAGAATTTAATATATAATTGAAGAAATAAAATATTTTTGTCTATCGAAAAAGTTGAAGTTTAATTCAAGAATGAGAATGATATCAAATGAAAACCAATTGATTTTAAAAAAAAACTGATTAGTTTACAAACACTGACTGGTTAATTAATAAATCAATTGGGTTTTTATAACAAAAGTTATTAAGGTAAATCCAACTGAAAAATTAGTTAGTTTAAGATTTTTACAATTAAACCAGTTAAATTAGTTTGATTTTTGAATGATAGATAATTAGAGTAAATTGTTTTGGTCTATTTCTTTGTTTTCAAAAATTGACAGATTTGAATATTCAAGAAAATACCTACTCTAAATTAATTTCGCATTAAATAGAAACCAAGACTTCGTAGGCTTCGATAGGAAACTATTCGATAGGAACTATTATATTATATCCTCCTCCTTTGAACATTTCTATGTCTCTTGTTCATTGAAAAAACACTTTAACATGTAACTTAAAGGCCTATGGCTTGTGTTTACCAATCATTTAATATCAAAGAAAAGTAAATCCACGAAAGCAAAGACTTTCACATGCACGGAAGTTGTGTCTGCTTAATCAGAACTCGAAGCTTCCCCTATCACGTGTTTTGACATTTTCATATGTTACATGTAATATATAATTTCGGATTGAATAAGAAAGGGTAAAAAATAAAAAAATGCAAAATACTGGATTTCGGATTTTGTAACGTCAAACGAGCTTTATGAAACTGAAACGAGCGCGAATTTACAGTTATGTTTATTGGAACTCCTCACCGGGACGTGAGTAAGATCTTTCTACAGTTTTCTCAAAACGAAAGTTCTCTCAACGGGTCAAAGAATCCTTATGATTACGATTAATTATATGAGCAATTGTAGGAGACATTAACTTTTATATATAGCTTTCATATCGAACTTCCCTATCATAAAGTCGATATGGGTTCGATTTATACTGATTGAGATTTATTTTTTACCCGAATTTTGACCCATTAATTTAGATCATTTATTGACCACTTTATTATCTTTATTTGAATCAAATTATATAACCTAACCGATAATTTATTAAAAAATCAAAAAATATAATTAATAGTCAAACATAAAAGTCACCGTAACAAGCTTTTCTCAAAAGCACTTTCTACGTGCCAAAAGCTGATTTGTTTGAAATGTGTTCTCTGTTAGTTGTAGTTCTCTATGCAGCTACGTGGTTTGGTAGGTCTCGTGCTCAGCTAAACCCTTCGTATTATGCTAATACATGCCCCAATGTTACGGCCATGGTACGTGGGGTGGTTGCGGGAGCAGCTCATCAAATTAAATAGAAACCAAGACTTTGGGGGATTGATCCAACCCAACCTAAGTCGATTAGGCATATTAACATCATTTTGGTATAACTGACTAGAAATGTTCTTTAAGTTAATACAATTGAAGAACCTATAAATTCAAACACCATTGCTTGGTCTCGACGATCAAGCTCTAGACTAGGCGTGGGTCTCAAAAAGAAGGGTATTGAGCTACTATGGCCCATGCCATCCCTACCTACCCATAATCATACATCATTAACTTCTTTGAGCATACAATAGATATACTCATGCTTGCTTAGGCCACAGTTGCCTTTTCTTTCAAATCTTAGATAGTATCAATGTATACATACGAATATTTATGTTATATTATGTTCAAATAATGTTTTCATATAATGAATAGAACCCGAGTGCGATATGATTACTAACATGTGATTAGTTCACCTATAATATTTATATTACGTATATTTCATTATTATTTTCTTAACCGAAATTAATTAGAAATTAACATATTAACAGGGAGGCGGTCCAACATGGGAGGTACCACTAGGAAGAACAGATAGCGGGACTGCGAATCGAGGTGGAACTAGTGCCATTCCTGGACCTTAGGATTCTTACAGACAAGCTCGATGCTGTTGGACTAGATTCTACTGATCTTGTTGCTCTATCAGGTTACTTCACCTTTTATCAGCAACTAAAGTATATAACTCGGAGAGTCTGCAATTTAAAACCTTGAATTTTTTATCACCCTTTTACCAACATTCTCTGATTGCTTTGGTTTTTTTTTTTTCTTGCTCAGGAGCACACACATTCGGGGTTGCTCGGTGCGCAGTTTTCGGTCCACGTCTCTACAATTTCAGTAATGGAAATCCTGATGAAACCTTGGACACAGCCTACCTGCAACAGCTTCGTCAGGTATGTCCTCAAGGTGGTAATGGTGGTACAACAACCAACCTTGATCCTTCCTCTCCAAATACCTTCGACAACAATTACTTCATAAATCTTCAGAACAACCGGGGGCTTCTAATAACTGATCAAGCTTTGTTCTCTAATAATGGAGCTCCTACTGCTTCCATTGTCAACCGATTTGCTAGTAGCCAGAGAGAGTTCTTTGCCAGCATTAGTAGATCAATGATCAATATGGGGAATACCAATACTCTGACAGGAAATCAGGGAGAGATCAGGACTGATTGTAAGAGGGTCAGCTAAAATGTCTTGCTTTTGCTTGCTTTTTCTCAAGAGAATTTGATCAGCTTGTTCTGAATCACTTATTGGTTATGAATTGTAAGATACTATCTTGGATTACTTGTCCCAGTAAAATAAGAAGACAAATAAATGACGAAGGGTGTGAATAACCAGTTAGATTCTTTACCCCAAAACTACAGTCTTCTTAGCTCTAAAGCAATGGTTGCAATAATTCTCCAGGTAATTTTGTCGATTAAAAGGTATTAAACTGCGAATTGAGGATTCTGCCATAATTGCAGATATCATGACAATTGTGAACGAGGAGGACTCAATTGTGGGAAACACTGAATATTGCAATGATAGGCACACATCCTTTTTCAAAGATTATGGATGGCAGTATGATGGGTTAGGCTAACCTTTTTATTTTTTTTGGCTACATATATGTCGCCAAAAGTTCAAGCTCGAAGTGAGAAAGACCCGAAAAGTTCGATTATATTTTATAAATAAAATGATATTATTTTGATTAGTTTCTTTTAATTTATCATTTCATAAAACATTCTTTTGTCAATTTCAGTTTAACTCATTTAATAAAATGATGTCATTTAATTCACAGGTGGGATCAAGTCATTAAATCAAATTTAAGCCTAACTTAAAATTTAAAGAACAGTTTTTTTAGGTCTAACCCTAATCTAAATTGTAGTCAAAATGGATTTTATTATTCACTCGGATATAGGGGCTTGGGACGAAATGCCAACTAAATCAAAGACTAGATGATGTTAACACAGGAATATGTTGAGTATATTGATCACTTCATGAAGAGGAATATTGGGACGAAATGCCAACCAAATCAAAGACTAGACGATGAACGTGATGATGTTAAGACAGGAATATGTTGAGTACTTGAGATCACTTCATGAAGAGGAATATTCTCCTTTAGGCTTCACCATGTAGTAGAGGAGAATATGCGAGAAACTATGGGCGTTTGTTTGTGTTCGGACTAATATCAAATCGATATTGTTATGGTCAGTTAAATTAAACCAACCTTAATTATTTTTTTTATTTTGTTGAAATGACTTGAATAAGTTTGAGTCATTTGGATCAAAATTACAACTCGAACCTAATCTTTTGACTTTATGCAGGCTAGTTCGGGTTAAATCTAATTTCCCAATCGTAAGTACTTTTTCCTTACATTAATTTCAATATTGGAGGCTTAACTGGACAAGTAACAAAGTCACTATTTCTGTTTTTTTTTTTTAAGGGAACACAAAATACTACAGATAACAAAACTAGTCTGGGCGCCCGACACCCCGACCTATCCTCGAAGAGGAAGCGTTGGCATCCGAAAGGCGTAGTAGTAAAAAAGGTAATCCCTAAATCAAAAAGAATAGCTTAAGTAGTGAGCCAGTCAGCACAAATATTGCTCTTTCGGTAGACATGACGATAAGTAACTGTCCGGTTCCTTGTGAAAAGTTCATGGATTCTTTAGACGATGAGGTGTAGCACCATGGATCGATTGGCGGAAGAAGAAAGGATCTGATGTACCACGAGTGAGTCCACGTCCAGTTCTAGTCGGCGGAAGCCCAATCTCGAGGCGAGCGAGAGGCTAGTAAAGACTCCCCAAAGTTCGACAGTCAATGGAGCACACTAGCCGAAGTTTTGGGTGAAGCCTCCTAGCCAATTGCCATCGTTATCTCGTAGAAGGCCCCCTGCGGAAGCCGAAAATTGGGAGCGGTTGCTTGTCCCATCTGTATTTAACTTGACCCATCCAGGGGGTGGTTTGCGCCAGCCAATGAGATAGTCTTATCAGTGCCGGAGGCCGAGATCAACTCTGTGTCTCCACCATACGGCCTGGCGGATTTGATCTACATAAGACAAAATAAAAGAGTTAGGAAAGGAAGGCCTATGAAAATAAACATCAAGGATAGACTAATTGTGCCACGTCCATAAAGACTAACTGGTTGTGTTAAAAAGAACAGTTCAGTCATACCCTAGAGTGCCTCGGTGGAGTTGGAGGTTTTTGAAGAGCCAATCTTGTAGCGGCAGATTACTAAACTTGCTTCATAGTCTTCTTGTAACCTTGTTACAGGGTAATGTAACTATCTTCGTCACTTTCTTCCTTTCTACTCCATTTCTTCCTAAAGTGAAATACAAAAGAAGTCCAAGTTATTACTTGGAAGTCTCTGATTTGTCTTTAAATTTCTAGTTGAAAACCTGGTTCAGATGTGACTACATAAGTTTATTTGGTGCAAAAAGAGAAAGATACAGGTTCGTGAATCATAGGGAAGTCTCTTGACAAGACAAAGGTTTAGTACATTGCATTCATGAGTTGCAGAAGTCCAAGAGGAAATTGAGTACTAACTTTTGAAAATTACCTTAATTATGTTGAAAACAATCATCAAACATAAGACTTTTCTGTCGGTGTCAACTTGTATATTTAGTATTAGTGTTAAAACATGGCTTTACAGTCGTTAATTGATTGAAGATATAGAGTATGGTCGGTTAGGTGTGGGTAGGGTTGGCAACGGGGTTAATCAGATTTTAAACAAAATGAGGTCGATTGTTAATTTGGACTTGATTCTTTAATTATTAAATAAAATAATATATTTTGGTCTTGATCTAGGTCTTTCATGCCAACCGCTCTTGAGTCTAGACCAAACTACCAAGCCTAAGATTGGAGATACTTTAGGCTCTGAAAACATCACTTTGATCGATCTATCACTTATTTTGAACAATTAACTTATCAAATAATTTATCTAAAATACCCAATTTGAGGATTGTTGCATGTAATCTAGTTGATACGTATCCAAAAGATGACGATTCCGATACCATCGATATTTTTTTAAAAAAAAGGCTTGACAGTTTTTAACAAAAAAATATAATAATAATATCGCATATTAACTAAATATAAAAATGTTAAAAGATTTATAAGTAGTAAGGGTCAACTATCTAAATAACTAGTTCTTATTTAGAACCCAATCTCAATTCTTATTAATGGGTTATACACTCTCCTTATATTAAAATTCACATGGTATTAGAGCAGTTTTGGTCCGAATTATTAATTTTCCAATTGTCCGTCTGGATGTCCGGTCCTAGCGGCTCGATCCTGTTATCACTGCGTTTATTTCAAGTGACAACTGGATGTCCAATCCCAGTTGCACTAGAGGGGGAGTGTTGGAGTATCTCATATTGACTAAACATGAAAATGTTAAAGGGTTTATAAGTGGTAAGAGTTAACTATCTAAATAACTAGTTCTAGTTATTTGGCAATAGTTAACCCAAACTCAATTCTTATTAATGGACTCTACACTCTGCCCACATTAAAATTCACAATAACAATAACAACTAATAAAAATCTCATTAAAAACTCAGAATATGAAAAGTTTAACAGTACGCAATCTTATTTTTAATTAGTAGAGCGAGTATTTCGAAACGACACATGTAACCACCGGAAA
Organism: Erythroxylum guanchezii; assembly: GCA_025629825.1. Lineage (NCBI taxonomy): Eukaryota > Viridiplantae > Streptophyta > Magnoliopsida > Malpighiales > Erythroxylaceae > Erythroxylum > Erythroxylum guanchezii. The sequence goes on along the minus strand of JAOTAX010000196.1, from coordinate 417,206 downwards.
AATATATATACAAATTAAATGTTGTGATTGCAACGACGAGAGCAAAGGCTAATCATAAAAAGGTTAGAACCCAAATCAATCATAAACAAGAAATAGACAGAGTAAATTAGGTTTAACAGATTGTCTAAAATAAGTCCTCATGGTTGAAAATGGAATAGAATATGAAACTGCAATGTAACTAAACATTAATATCGTGTGATTTACGTAATCCTGACATTATCAAAGTCGAGTTAATTACTTATGGTTAATGGAATTGTTTTTTTCTTACCAAGAATAGTATATGTCACTTAAATAATCACCAGATTTTCTTTTACTCTTAGTCTCAATAAGTAAAAGAGTTTAACTTAGTTTGAAAGAACAGAACTTTCAAATGTAAGAAACATCTCAATAAAAAGATTGTTGTGATTTCACAAGCGATTCTAAAGTGCAAGACGCCTTGAACTGACACACCACACCCCCGTGTCTTTTACTTAAACGGTCGTGTTGATCAATCATATTAGTCTTTAGAATCGTGGGGAGAAAGATAAGAGTGAAGACAAACACGGTCGTGTGTACGCCTATATTCATGACATGCTCGGTTGTATACAAGCTCATATTTATGACTTACATGGTCGTGTATAATAATCATGTAACTTTTTGTGATTGTGTACATCTGTGAGTGAGGGAGATGCTAAAAATATATGGTCACTTATATGACCTTCTGTATGTAACTGTGTACGATATAGAAAAACTTATTTCGTGATATAAAAAAAAAGATACGTAAGTTTTGCATAGGTGAGTAATTAAAACACCAAAAAGTGAGGAAAAACATAAAGAGAACAAATAGTATAGCATTTTCATTTTTTTATTGTTTTTGGGATTCACGTGAAAATTTGGTGATTAACATATCAATTTTAATTTCAATCCTGAAATTTTGTGAGACAACTTATAATTGTGGGGTGAGATATTAAACTTTATAAATTTCTATTTAAATATAGTGAATTTGTTTATCCCTTTGGTCCATAGTGAAAGTTTTTGACGTAAATCTTGGTATTTGCTTTGCTGCTAAGTTTCTTATTCTTACGTTGCTTTGTCGGTTAAAGTAAAAGAGTGTTTTATTGTTAATTTTTGATTAGTTCTTTGGAGAGTTATGTTTATTTCCCAATAGAATCTTCCTCGAGTTTACAAAAAGAAATATCAGAATTTTTGATATTTATGTAGGAATAAATCAAATGACACTAATAAAAATAAAGAAAATGTACATGCAAAGTCAAATCAATATCAAGATCGAAAGATCAAATTAGAAGATTTATAGCACGTTTTTGTTTTGCAATTTAGTCAAACTGTTCAGTAATAACGTGTCTTTACTTCCTACTTCTGCTTTATAAATGCATGATTGAATCAGTCCCTGATCAAGTTATAAACACTGAAAAATTTTATTCTTGCGAAATGCAGACGAGTTCAGTTTTTTTTTGTGCAGTAATTTTGCTCGGAGGATCATTGGCCTATGGTCAGCTATCTCCAACATTTTATAATCAAACATGTCCAAACGTGACAAGTATTGTTCAAGAAGTTATAGTTCAGGCACTGCAAAATGATTCCAGGATCGGTGCCAGCCTTCTTAGGCTTCACTTCCATGACTGTTTTGTCACTGTAACTGAAAAGAACACTCTTCATCTATTTGCTTTTTTCCTCAAGTCTTGGATATGGAGTAGTTTAGAGTAGAAACTTTGTGATTTGTGAAAGTTTCTGATCTTTGTTTCAGGGTTGTGATGCATCAATTCTGTTAGACAATTCAGCAACTATACAGAGTGAGAAAGAAGCTCTTCGCAACAACAACTCAGTTCGAGGTTTCGATGTTGTTGATAGAATTAAGAGTGCCCTGGAGGCTGCTTGTCCTGGAGTCGTTTCCTGTGCTGACCTACTTACCATTGCAGCTGAAAGATCTGTTTATCTGGTATGTTTAACAAGTTCCTGTAGCTATTTTCGGGTCTATGATTCTCTTAAACTCGAATTGAAGTTGTTATTGAAGTAGTCCGGACATGAACAAGTAACTATTTCCCGAGAAACAAAACTTCGAACGGAAACACAAAGCAATTTCATTGATGAATACAGATTAAAAGTGCCAAAGTTTGAAACCCTGATCCTAGTTTGTTTCTGACATAACTTGGATTATTCTATCATTGAACTTGATAAAAAAATTTATACAGGCAGGAGGGCCTCCATGGACAAACCTGTTAGGAAGAAGAGACAGCACAACAGCAAACAGAACTCTGGCAAATCTCAACCTTCCAGCTGCTAATGATACCCTTGATGAACTCAAGGCAAGGTTCACTAATGTTGGACTTAACAACAACACCGATCTTGTTTCACTTTCAGGTACCATCAACTTCATTTTCTTTAGAAAGAGACCAAAAACGAAACAATTAACTGCCCGGACCCAGTCCGACTCCTATATACAGCCTGAACCAACACCAAAACAGTATCATTTTGGCATAATTAACTAAAATGGTGTGTTTTAGTCAATTATACCAAAACGACATCATGTACCCCCTATATGCTGAGTTTGGCTTGAGCATGCTCAAACTGACATGAAATGATGACGTTTTGGTGCAAGTAGTCAAAATAATGTTATTTTAGTCAATTATATTAAAATGTAAAATGGCTTCATTTTCCAGGCTCAGTTCGAAGTGGTTTAACACCTTTTGGACCGAAGTGATGCTTCACTTGTTTCATTGTTTCAGGTGCTCACACATTTGGACGAGCTCGATGTGTAACTTTCATAAGCCGGTTATACGATTTCAACGACACCAATCTTCCTGATCCAACCCTGAACTCAACTTACTTGAAAACACTGCAACAGCTCTGTCCACAAGGTGGGAATGAGAGTGTGTTGGCTAATCTTGATCCAACAACTCCTAATCGTTTCGATAATAACTATTTCTCCAATCTCCAAACGCACTATGGCTTACTTCAGACCGATCAAGAGCTGCTCTCAACAACTGGAGCTGATACTATTCCCATTGTCAACAATTTCACGTCCAATCAGACAGTTTTCTTTGAAAACTTTATAGTATCCATGATCAGAATGGGGAATCTCAGTGTCCTGACAGGAACAAGTGGAGAAGTCAGATTGAGTTGCAGAAGAGTTAATGCAAACTTAGCTGGACCAAGTGGTGGTGGAGGTCTCGTTAGCTCAATTTGATCGATGAATTTAGAATAAGCTCGAATGACGTGTAGAATAAAAATCCTTTTCTCCGGAGAAGATATGATATGTAATCATATTATATCCAAAAATAATAACAATAATGACGATAAGATTATTAAGAGATTTAGTGTAAACTTGCTATTATTTAATTTCTTGAAGCATAACCAGGAATAACATCTAGGAATGAAATGTTTCAAGTAGAAGAGTTGACATTAACTCAATGGACAAGATGCAGATGCAGGCTGTTCACTTGAAACCTAATTAGTCCTGGGCTTGACCCAACAACCATAACCCAATCATACTTTGGGTTTTTTCTAACTTATTAAAAGTAATCTGTTGTTTGATTGAATCAATCATTCCATCTATCATCAAAATGCATCATGTTCTGATTAAAAAATAATTATCTGTTCCTTTTCTTGGATAATCATCTTCTTCATCTTCTTAACACCTTTTTTCCCCCCATAGACTGTAAAAGATGGAGACAATACAAATAAAGAGTATATTTATGTTCAATCACTTCAAAAGAACAAATGTATACAATATAGAAATTGGAAATTAAAAAGAAGAAATCTATGGCTTCTTTTTGTATCGTTTTTAAGAAGCACAGAATACAGAGAGATTGTCATTTACAAAGAAGTAAAACATCTGAGGAGATCAAAGCAAGCTTAATCATCAAATATTGGAACATCTTGTCTAGATGTTCTTGAACCCCTTATGGACGGTGAAGACTCGCCGGTGGCAGGAACATCAGAGACGGTAGCCAAAATACGACGAATGCTGGCAGACCGAGCTTCTTTGAAACTCCAAGATCTCATCTTGTTCTTGGAGAAGATGTTTGATGAATTGGAGAGTATGAGATAAACCAGAGCTTGAACCAGAACAAACATGGCCACCTTCATCAAAACATCAGCTAACGAACCCTCCAGACCCATGATTTTAAGAATTTCAGGATATGCAAAGGTTGTTTTCAAAGAATTATACAAAGTTGTTCAATGGAAATTATGGATGAGCAAGGTTATTTAGTTATATATATAGGAAAGGACTTTCCCAGGAAGACTTGGAAAGCCTTAGCCGCCGCCGCCTTGACTTGTGGATGAAGCTAATGGAAGCTCCTAATTGACCACATGTCAAAGAAAAATTCAGATAACTACTCTTCTTATTGGTCTTATCTAAGCAAGTCCATAATTGCATGTAGTCTCTTTGAGAAAATTAAAGGAAGCTTCCTTTTGCCTAACATGTTATAGTTATAGTTTTCCCAATTATTCCGGGGCATGTGTTTAATCAAGTCATAATATGAAATTAAAGGTTAATTATACGAGAACCTCCCAATTTGACCTTTTTTTTTTTTGGTTTCCCATTTACTTGCTTATAATATTATTTAGTTATTATACATATTTTTGGGTATATGTTATTTATTTTTTATCTATTCATAGTTTGAGAATTACTTTGTATTGAGATCTTAATTTAAAGAATTTTAATATTGTGCCGTATAATGAAAATTAATAAAATATAATAGAAGGGTTGGATGATAATTAAATAATATCATAATAGAAACACGATGAAGGAAATAAAAAAAAGTCAAATAATTGAATTTCTCGTGTATTTAACCCTAAAACTAATCAAATCCATTTTGAATTGAGGTATAATTCAATATTGCTAATTCATAAATTCATAGATATTGAAGGAGGTGATTTAATAATCAAACCCATTTTGATTGGAGGTATGATTGACTTATAATTCATAAATTCATAGGGATTGGAGGAGGTGGTTATGGTGATGAGGATGATGACATAATAAAGGATAAACCTGAAGGAAAAGAAGAACGTGACTCTTGAGAGTGGAGGACCAACAATGTGAACAAAAGCCAAGATAAAGGCGTCGTTGAGTTGGCCATGACAATGCATGCTTTCCTTGACGTTTACTCTTCAAATTATCCAGAACAGACAAGCCAGAATCACGTAATTAGGCGTATAAACCTGTGGAGGCAGTTTCTAGGCCACCATTTTAAGTTGGGTTGCTTTCAACGACTGCTTGTTGAATATGTCGAGTACTGCTCGTTCAAACAACATTGCTTTGTCATTAGTTTTTTTTTTAAAAGAAAATAATCGAACTTTGATAGAAAATCTCTCATGAGTAATGTTGCTAATGGGTCGGATTGAGTCATTTCTAGATTTTCAAAATTAAGAAGTTAAACTTGAAAAGTTTTTATAAACTAGTCTGAGTTTGGGTTTGGTCAAACTTAACTTTGGTAGTTAATTTTAAATTAGACTAAATCAAACTCATATATATCAAACTAATTTTATATCATTGGTCGAATTAGAAATAACTTATTAAATTTGAGTCAAATCATTATCAGATTTGAATATCTTAATCCACATCTAATTAAATTAAAATTGATTTGTTAAATTTGAATCGGGTTCGAACCTTGTCATTCCTACTCATGAACAAGATATATGCATTACACAAATCAAATCAGTATTGAGATAGAATGAAGCATGGGATTATCTTTTTTTTTTCTTCTGTTATTGTCCTTTTATTTTTATTTTGTATACTTCATTGATAGCTAAATTGGAGGATTAACTTGCTAAACTTTTGTTTATCACATATTCTTATATTCATACATTACAAATTACCTTACACAAAGATTTAGAATCTAATATTTAATATACCATTTATGTCTTTTCTCTTTTGGCACCTTAAAGAACACCATTTATGTCTTTGCAAATATAAGCCAAGTGCACAACTAAGAAAAGGAGCAATTTGCTCTTCTATCATATTCTTTTACTTACAAATTCCATATTCTTGTCATTTTTCATATTATTAGAACATTCCATGTAGAAAATTTTCAACATTATGACCTAAGACAAGATACAAAATTATATTATTGACAATTGATAAAACAAAATCATTGTTTAGTATTTCCATATATAGATAAACATAAGCATTAAGCTAAAGGGCCTTTCAAGATTGCCTTTTAATTTATATTAAAGCTGACAATAGGTCAAGTTTAAGTATAAATTATCACAGTTGACTGAATTTAATGACTTTGAACTGGATGAAAATGAATTCAATATAATTATTATAATTAATTATATTAAAAAAACTTGTCAAGCCGAGTTTTAACTCTATTATACTAAATTTGGTTCATTAATATTAAATTAGACTTAGGCATATTGAATTGAATCCAAACTAATTAACCGTTCTAACTTATCTTCTGTTATATTTTGTCCACTTTTTGGAAAAAGATATGCCTTCAGAACTTATACTAGGGTTATTAATATGCCGAGTCAAACATAAGTATTGAATCTAAAATAAAGTTATCATAATTATTCGAACTCAAAAAAAAATTCAAGTTTGAACTAGAGCTTAAATTCATATTTGATAAAGCCTAACCTAGAACTTAAACCTAATTAAATCAAACTTATTACATTAATTTCTTCTCAAATCTAACCAAATTTGGACTAATTTGTTATCTCTAACTTATACTCATCAACCTCTATTATATCTTCTTGTCCATTTCATGCCTAACTTGAACTGCCTTTACTTGTATTTCACTTTAAAAGTCAATGACATATTACTTGTTCCATAAATTTTGGTTCAAAGAAAAAAAACAAAACAACATAAACTTGATGTAAGAGGTGTAGGAGTATTATCATTAAATTTCTGTATCTTGTTCATTTCTTTGTTCTCACCAAAAAAAAAGTTCTTTCAGCCAGCATTTTTAAAGCAAAACTGAGAAAAAAAATAGAAAAAAGGTTTTGTTCGCTTTTATTTTTGTTTTATTTTTATTTTTGTTTTCAAATTCAATTAAAAAATATGTTTGTTTGAATTTTTAGTTTCTATTTTTTTGGCTTCTTCTAGTTTTTAAAAATTACGAAAATTATAAAAAGTGATTTTTGTTTTTTTTCTTCTGTTTTTTTTATAATTTGATTTACTATCAACTGAGTATATGTATATTATTTATTTAATATATTAATTATTAATAAGAATTATGAATAATTTAATTTTAATTAATATTTTAATTAAATTTTTGTGATTAAATTTAATAATTATTAATAAATATAAAATATCACCAAAACATATAAATTTAAATAAAATTTGACTTAATAATTAAATAATTCTTAAAATAAATATTAATTTATAAATAAAAAGTTAAATTGTTAACTATTTATTTTAATATAATAAAACAATTTTATTAATAACATGTTAATAAATATTATATAAGATATTAAAATAAATTTATTTAATTAAAAATAATTTATTTTTAAATTTTATCTCGTATGTGTTTATTCATCATCATCATCAACATCGAGTTGAAGTCTCGTTAAAGTGCGAGATCTTGAAAAGTCTGATAGTTCACACCCTTAACTCTACGAGATAGAGAGACTCATATGTAATTATTTTCGGTGATAAAAATATAACTATGCTAACATTAATAATACAAACAAAATTTTGTTTTTATTTAAAATAAAAATGAAAATAAAATTTGAAAACTGAATAACGAAAAGAAAACATAGAACTGACAAGTTTGCCCAAAATTAACGAAACAGGCTCAAATTTACCGGGCCTCAGCCTAGCCTAACTAAAAGGCCCCTAATATTCACACCAATGTTCCTGTGATTGGTCTTTGGATTCCTTGGATTCTGATACACATCTCCACACATATATATATACTATTAATTTATCGTCCCACTCCATAATCAAGAATGCTCAAGTCTACTGGATCTCTGAAACAACAGACCCAATTCCAAAAAAGATGCAATCTTCCTTGACTTTTCACCGGATAAGCCAACGAAAATGGATACATCGAGAAGTGGGTGGTTGTATATAATCGAATCCCAGGTAGTTTTCTTCAAACATCTATCCATCTGAAGTCAAATCAAACTTAAATGGAAGATGAAAAGGAACGTTGCGTGATGGAAATGTCGTTGTCACATTCAAGGATGAACGGGAAAACCAAAGCCTGAATAGATGGAAATGATGGGAAAAGCTTCAACGGTCACAGCCAGTGATAATGAAAAGTAAGATCATTGGAAATAATAAAAATGAGGAGGGAGATCACCTTTCCTTTGTTTTTTTTTTAACAGATATTTTTTATAGAATTGAGTTGTTTTAAAATTTGTGAGGGAGAATTTTGTCGTCCCATAAAAGTTTTATTCGGCTCGAATCTGAACTAGTCGGTTGTTTCCGTAGCACTAAATACTGGATGGCTTGACAAAAAAAAGTGTATAAATTAATTAAATATTATTAATACGATAAATCAACATAATTATTAAATTTGACATGAACTAATTAAACTCAACTCGAATTAATAATTTATTAAAATCAATTTTAATTATTAATTTATTTAACTTGGGTTTAATTAATTCACTTTGATTTTAAGAATTAGTGTTAGAATGTTATATAAGTATTATTTGATCATTTATGTGTGATGTATATGTTGTATGTATTTTATTATTATTATTATTTGATTAAAGTCTAAGAAAATAGCTTTTTTCAAATTAAAAAATAGAAAAAAAATATATACGTAAAATTTTTTAAATACCTTAAAAATAAATCTTAAAAACTCAACATCAGTACATGCAGAGGTGTACATGTCATTAGATATACCTGTCAGTTGCTGTATAGGCAGATCCCATAATCCTGTTCTTTGACTCTTCTTGTGTATAAAACATAGTTTTTGTATGTTCTTATTCACATTTGATGTTACTAGGCAAAGTTAGGACACGCAACGTATTCAGACCTTCAATCACGGACATTTCTCCACGTCTCCACTATCCCTTCTCGTCCTTTTTGTTTGCTTGGTGTCAAAAAATGATTCAATTATTGAGCAGGTGGTAAAGTTGATGAATATTCAAGATTTTGGACTTGGAAGTTCTTCCAAGTCTTAAAGGTCATTTGATCAGCTTTCTTTGTTGGCTGATCATGATTATGGATCCAAATCTTCATACGTGTTCTTCAGTTCTTGGTTAGTTTTCACTGACCCATGCTGGAGAATCAAGTGCAGGGTTCTATAGTTTCATAAATTCATCTGTTGTGTGGTGATATGATTCTCCAGTTTGTAGAGTTTCTGTGGAATGGAGTTTTAGTTTTCCTCTTTTTCTGGAGTTCGTTAGGGAGTTTTAGCTCAGTTTTCTTCTGGGTAGTTTCTGTAATCCTGGAATTTTTTTTTTGAAAATCTGGAGTTTTGAATGGAAGATGTTAGATGTTGTTGCCATTTTTGTCATTTTGATCTTTTGTTGTAAGAGTCTGTTAAGCACAAGAACCACTCTTTCTGTTATTTTCTGTTTTTATCATAATGCCTTTGATTCCTTCTGCAAATCTTTCCAGTTCTTGGTTTAGTTTTGTAATCCTGACATAACTAGATCGTTTGTTTTAGCTCTAGAGAAAAACAAAATCTGTCAGAACATTTTGTGGTTTGTTGTTAAATTTTCTGTACTTTCACTTCAAAGATCTACACTTTCGATGCATAACCAACTTGAACTTTATTCTTACTGATATTATTAAAAGATTGATCGTTCCTTCTTGCTTTGTTACAAATTGAGCAACATAGCTTAAATTATGATCTCGAAAAGATGAATCTTGATGGAAGATGTTCATCACAACCAAATTTGATTTCATAAAGAACGAATTCTGCTGAATTTTTAACCAGCTTATAGATTTGACAGGCGGAGACATTTGCGGATAGCTCAAAGTTTTAAGTCGCAATCCTGATCTAGCACCTAGAGACTGATCTGTCTAGGATTGGTGGCTAAAAGAAAATGGCTCCTGGAGGTGTTGTCTACAACAAAATGATTGAATCATGCGTTGTATTTGCAGATTATGATGCAGCAACTTCCAGTGGAGAGTTAAGAGGTCCCCCCTTCAGAAAATCTTTGTCAGGTTTTGGTGGAAATGTCGGAACATCGTCAAATGATGTGCAAGACCTACTTGATTGTCCTGTTTGCATGACTTTAATGTACCCTCCGATTTACCAGGTTTGCTTTTTCTGTTATAATAACATGTCAAGATAGTCTGTCTGAACGTGCTAATGATTAAATGAGTGCAAGCTTTTCTTCTCTAATCTGAAAAGATAGTTTATGAGAGGCATTATGATTTGTCATTCAGGATAGTAGTTTTGGATGACTTTTGACTGACCATATTGGTGAATCCGTTAACTTGTTATGTCAGTGTGCCAATGGCCATACACTGTGCTCAAGCTGCAAGGCTAGAGTATCCAATTCGTGCCCAACTTGCCGTGGAGAGCTTGGAAACATAAGGTGCTTGGCTCTCGAGAAAGTCGCTGAGTCGCTAGAGCTGTCTTGCAAGTACCAGAATTGGGGATGTTATGATATATTTCCATATTACTGCAAGCTGAAACATGAGAAGAACTGCAGATATCGTCCATACAATTGCCCTTATGCTGGGGCTGAGTGTCCTGTCACAGGTGACATCCAATATCTCGTTATGCATCTCAAGAATGATCACAAGGTTGATATGCATGATGGATGCACCTTCAATCACAGATATGTTAAGTCCAATCCCAGAGAAATTGACAATGCGACTTGGATGTTAACGGTAAAGTCTCATTCTAGGCGAACCGAATCATGGACATCTTATTATCATTTGATCCAAGCTTGATCTTTTCTTATCTGGTCCAGATTTTCAATTGTTTTGGCCGACAGTTTTGTTTGCACTTTGAGGCGTTCCAGCTGGGAATTTCCCCTGTTTACATGGCCTTTCTGAGATTCATGGGGAATGAGGATGAGGCAAGACAATTTAGCTACAGTCTGGAAGTCGGTGGCAATGGCAGAAAGCTTACATGGCAAGGGATTCCGCGAAGCATTCGAGATAGTCATAAGAAGGTTCGAGACAGCCAAGATGGGCTAATCATTCCAAGAAACTTGGCGCTCTTCTTTTCGGGTGGTGACAGACAGGAGTTGAAGCTGAAAGTTGCCGGGCGCATATGGAAAGAACAATGTTGAGAGCAACATTGAAGCTAAGCAATAAAAGAGTGACAGCAATCAGAATAATGTAAATAAGCAGCATAAACTATTCACGTGTTTACATACACAGGAGTTTGTCTGGTGGAAGTAATGAGATCATACAAATAGACGACGCAGGTCAATGGCATGCAGATTGGAGATGTCTGAAAACTAGAAAGAGTCAACAAAACTTGAGCCTGAGTAGGAAATTCAGGTTGTGAAAGTTGTTGACAGAAGCAGAAAAAATGGAACCATAGAGCGAGTTCAATGCCCTTCTTCAATTGTTGGGCAATTGTTCTTCTCTTTTCTAGTGTCTCCTACTATCGAAGTAAAACAATGTAAAAGGTTTCATATACATGAAAATTTCTATCAGAACTTTCAGATTCAATTTATGGGGACTTTTCCATTTTTGGTATACGACAAAGCTTTGAAGAATCATAACTTCCTTAACCTTAGCCCATCACTTTCCTCAAAAGGTTTCAAAGTAAAAGAGGAAAAGTTTGAATCTTTGATGGTATAACTTTTCTTCTCTACCAACTACCAAGGATGAACCTCTGGGCACAATTTGAAAGTACCTTCCTGAGTGTGTCTAGTCAATATTCACTACAAAGCCTTTGCTAATTTAAAATTTAATCTTGAGGAGGTGACCGAGTGAAGTCATGGAGATTCTTGAAGGGATCCATTTGCTTCCAGTATCAAGTTCAAGTCTTTCAACGACCATTCATCTCGTCGCCTGATTTAAACATTCAAAGCTTGTATGGTAGAGTAAGGATACTAACGAAGATATAATTTTGCAGTACAATACACTGGAAAAAACAATGTTAAAGAAATTGAAATACCACTATATAAATGATATGGAAGTGATACAGTACTAAGCAAGTTTCAGTCTTGTAAGGGTGTCCTTGTACTGCTCTAGTATGTACGTGTACATATTTGAAAATTGACATACAGAGAGAGGCCGTTAGTATGGGAACATCGGAATTGGGTGGTTGGACATGGGAGGGTTGACAGTAGGCAGCAGCTAGAAATCACCACTGCTTGACCATGAAAGACAGCAGAAGTATGAGGTTGAGCAGAACCTACCATGTGAACAGCTTGAGGAGAATTGTTCAGGTTAAATCGTTTTTGACTCACTATGTGGCGTTTTATGGAACAGACAAAACTTCATGAGAGTAACATGTTGAAAATCTCTGACTGAGAAGTAACCTGTCAAACTGCAACAACTTCAAATGAAACATCAGCTTGTGCTATATAGAATTGATAGCTTGAAGTATGGTCTGTTTCATAGAGATAACTACCGATAAGGTACATCAGGAAAGCGGAAGGAGTAACTTAAGAGCTGGGGAGGATCCGGCCATTATACATCTTATCAAGTAACTTCCGCGCATCAGGCCTCCTAAGAAGACCCTTATTATTTGGCAAACCAGTCCCTAAACAGACGGGGCACACAAGTTTTCCTCGACCTGATTATACCAAGCATCTGTCAATCTTCAAGGAAAGTATCCACAAATATTTTGCCAAAAAGAGAGAAGAATTTGTTTGGTAGGAAGAAAAAAATTGGATGCAACTGTTGATGCCTCTATGATCAAATAAGTTGAGAACAACTTACGACATAACATGTTTCGATTCTAAGAACATTTTAGACTTTTACCAGAATTACTCGATTTTTCAGTTGAAAGTCAACATTTCCAGTTTAACACACACAAATCTCCAACAATTTCTATTATTTGCATCACTATATGGAGCACCCAACAACAGAACCAAAACCTGCTTCAATTTCAGATCCTTCCCTGTAAATGTCATAAAGAAGCTACATACTAAAAAAGGCATCTGCTCAATAACTGTAATTGACTTTGGATCTATGCTTTCAAATGCAATGTGGAGATCGATTTTGAAACCAAAAAAATGAGACGAGAAAAATAATATGCGGATCAAGGACCTGTATGTTGTAAAGTGAAGGAAGGGGACCAAGAGGAAATCAAATTTACCATAACAATTAGGGCATTCTGTAAATTCATAGACATCTTTTGCACGTTTTCTGTTAAGAGCCTTCCATTTTCCAGTGCCACCACACATATCGCCTACACAAAACGAATAACAAGATCTAATTCACACTTTTAAAAGATAGACAAAGCCAGATATTTATGAACAAACATTGAAGCTACTACAGAGCCTGTATGCATAAAAAGCATAAGAAATTGATAATCATTACTTCGCTAGGATCTAACTAGTAATAGTAACCACCTGAAACTTTTCTCCAAGCAGGCACATCATTTTGTAGATTTTACCAAGAGTATACAGCTACCATAGGTACAACAAGTAGCTGAGATACTAAGAACCGTAAAAGAGAAGAAGAACACACTTACAGATGACAGCACCACTGCCGAGACAGTTCCGACATACAGCTCTTTCTTTTCCGTCCGAAGCAATTGCCTTTGGGGTGCCAATGGAGGTCCCAGATTTGTTAATCAAGATCATAGATGAACATAAGCAAGTAAGGCACCACCGCCTTGTTGTTGATACTTGAGGTACCTATCACAAAAATTGGTGTTGTTACTCGGTCAGTAATAAACCATAGAATCAGTTACTAAAAAGTTACAGCTACCATCTAACGAAAACACAAATCGAAGGATGTCTGCTTCTGATGGTTCATAACTATGAACTTGAAAGGGTAATCATGCATCTTCACCCGTCTCTTTATCAGTTTTTCACTTTGTCTGTCCAACCAAGAATCCAATTATCGGTGATGAGCAAAATTCAGACATGGGTCTCAATTTTCATTTAACAAGTTGAACTACAAATATTACTATGCAACATGGAAATGGTCAAGTGTCATACTAAAAGAATACCATACCTTCTTCTTGGTAGACTCTGATGAATCATCAGAAAAGTTGGAACCATAGCTCTCATTTTCCAAACTTGACCTCACACGAAACCGAACTTCCTTGGATTTCAGAGCTGTGAACATTGAGCAGAGGGTTAATGCTTAATCGACACTAACAAATTGTTTGAACACATGAAGACAATCAAGATGATGTGAAGAATGAAACTGAAACTTGTTTTTTTTTTCTAGGCCAACAAAATCGAAATTGAGGTTAGAACCAAACTATAAACCTGAAAGATGAGACCTTTTTGACAATTCAGCCAAGATCAAAAGCTACCCACATAGTTCATTCCTGCTAACTGCTTTTTGGCTATATTAACATTAAAAAAAAAAAAGGGCTCTTGAGACTGCAGCAATGAAAAGATGATAACTTGACAATGAACCAAGATTGCAAAAAGCTCAAATTCACTTAATAATCATGTAAAACAATATACTAGAGATTTAAAAAAATAAAAAAACCGAGAAGGGTCGTCATGGGAAAGAACTTACAGCTATGTTTAAAGGCTGGATAAGATAAAGACAAGCACTGTGGAATGGCTGAGAGATGAGGACTAGGTGATGCCATCATCTCTCTCGCTCAAACTAAACTGTATCCGTTGGTTAGTCTACACGAAAAAAGTGTGGAGGGAGATGGTTACAAGTGAAGTTGAGTCCTTTTGTCTTGTCTATGGATGGATAGACGCAATGGTCCATAGTTTATACAAAAATATCGAAACTTTAATGGGGTTTATGATTTGCTCAACGATTTTTACAAGATTCTTTAAAAAAAAAAAAAAAACAATAACATATTTGGAAAGCCCTAAACAAAACTTCTCTTCCTTCATACATAATTTGATATTTCAACGAAAGTGCTGTGCCCACAAACCATTATTTGCTCTTTTTTTTAATCTATCATGGATCTATGATTTTGGGTTCATTAAAAGTCATAACTTTAAGTATACAGGATAGTAATTGATCGGATCGAGTCGAATTCAAAATGATTTATGAACTTGAACCTTATCAGGTTTGAAACAAACGGGCTTTAATTTCTCCCCAAAAAAAAAGGTCCAAAAGTAAAGCCTGCTTGTTTCAAACTTGGTACTTGCTTGAGCTTCAAGCATATAAAAAATGCAAAAACTCATTCATTGAGCTGAATTTGATCCCACATCAACCTAAACCTAGCCCTAACTTGAACGAACTCAAAAGCTTGTGTTCAATGGCTGGTTATGGAGCCAATACTTATCAAGTTCCTTCAAACCAAGTGCAATGGAAATGTGCAATTGTTGCAGTAAGTGTTAAAAATAAAAGATAAAAATTAAATCTTCAAATGTGAACTGTTCTGGACTTATCAAAAGCTCTCCAGTACAAGAGCCAGAGCTCCTATGATATTTTGTACAAAATTATGAAAAATTGGATAGACATATGGTAGGAGAGAGGAACATCAAAACTACTTGATCATTTTCAATTTTCTTCTTGCAGAAAATTTCCCGGCAACTACAGATGCACTTCAAGAAACGGTACGCCCGTAACACAAGCAAGCAAGATAGAGGTTTTTCGCCCATTTTTCCTGCATGAGGCAGCAAAGTTAGATTGTAAGAATGCATCCCAGAAACTATTTTTTAACAAAGTTGAATAATGAAATTTTGTACTACAAAAACTGGAATGTAGTGTCTAGAAATTACACTGATAAGAACTGGGTCAGAGATAACAGAAACAAGTCAAACAACCATAAATACACATAGTGATCCACCAATGAGAAACTAGAGAAGCATAATAAACCAAGAATATCTTTTCCCAAAACTAGCCAACACAGTGTCCGTGCAAGACCACCAAATTAACAGAATCAGTCTTTAGTTTTACATATGATTAGATCAACTCTTGCAATCCATGATTATGTACCTTAACATGTGTGCTAGGAAATTGCGAAGTCCGCAAAGTTTCCTGAGTTTCATCCCCTGGTTTGCGTCTGGGCACACTCAAGATAAGAGCAGCTTGATCAAATGTCGCTGCAGTTGATGTAATTCTGTAGCCATTATCCCACCTTCTGTGAATTCCCTCACTTGGATATAGAAAATCAAGTTCCACAACCTATTAAATCCAAATGACAAATACAAAAACAGCAAGTGACGAGGTAAGATAATGCAAAGAGAACAAAAAATAAAGAAAAATTTGAAGGTTTCACGTTCACAAAAATTAAGAAAGTAACTGGAAACAAATGAAATGAAATTTTGGTATCCATGAAATTCAAATAGAAGCATCTGTGCTCACTCTTTAGTTGAAGAGGCTTTATGAAATGCAAATCTAGATCAAGAAAAACTTCACAAGAACCATCTACTTAATTATGTACACCAAACATCAACAGTTAAAAAATTCAGGGAAAAAACTGTGACCTGGTCACTGAAGCCAGCATTGCGAGACATGACAATACCCCATCGAGATCCAGCAGTTGCCATTGAGGTTACATGAAATCCTTCTCTCCACTTCTTATTTATCCACTTAAAGGGAAAAGAGTCACTGACCTTGTATGACTGTTGAGTGTATTGAGTACCTGTACAAGTAAACACAAATTGCATGCTAAAATTAAATTTCTTTGGAAGTTAAGTTGGGAAAAGTGACGCACTTACTGCAAAATGACAATTTTGTGATAAACAGTACAATGGCAGCATTACTACAATGATTATAACAAGGATAATACTCAAATTAGTTCTCAAGATTCAGTCAAATGCTCAATTAGATCTCCTAACTTTATTTAGAATCAATTAGATCTTCAACTTCAATTTTCACATTTAATCAGTACTATTTGATCTATCAAAGAACTATTGAATGCAGTAAAGAACAGAAATGATATTTGTTACTCTAATTAATTTGGTATATGCCACTGTTTATGTCTGTACATATCTTGAAACTTTGTTTGAAAGTCAAAGTTAGACTAGTTTAATGTAAATGAATAAATTAAAAGTCTAAATAAGGTTTTTTTTTTTGAAAAAAAAAAGACCTCATTGGAGTTGTAAGTTCAAGGATTAATTCAATCTCAGTTCCCTTGTGCTTGTAAAATACATACATTATAGACACTTAGTTCATTTAACGCTAACAAACCTTTGGACATCACTACAAGGGAACTTCCATTGTTAGCACCAGCGATAGAACTAATATAATAGTTTTTCTCCCACTGCTCCATAATCCATTCCTGTAAAATTGGCAGACAATTACACATTGTTAATAAGTTGCAATATGGTGTGGTTAAAATGAAAACATGTTCATAAATTACATATACATAAATATACTGATGTGTTGCTGTACATATTCACCTTGTGTAAGAAAAATGGTGATAATTCAAAAACTTGTTGTGTAAATCCAGTTCCAGCATCCATGATTAGTGCCCAAAGATTTGAACATGATGCGACACAACTGATAAGCAGCCCATCATTGACTCCCCTATCCACATGTTGTTCCAATCGTCCATCAGCAACATTATAATGGTACCTAAAAAATCACAAGAGCAGGTAGGCATATACACCATAAAAACAAATGATTCTATCCTCATTCTTTGTACCTAAAAACACAGAAGTGCAGTAACATTACAATGTACCTAATAACTCTCAAATAAAAAGGCCCATTAACGAAGCTGAATCATACACCAAACTAAAAAATTGGCACGCGTAAGTATCTAACAAAACCAACATAAGAAAAGGCTGAATGATGATCCCAAACTGTTCCCATGTTCTCCTTAAGTTGATTTTAAACTGACGCAAACCCCCATTAAGAATAACACATGACAGAACCCAATGAGGGATCTCCTCCAAACCTAAACAATTACCTTTTTTTTGCTGATTGCTGAAAATAAAGACTCATCTTCTTAAATGAAGTGCTTATTATGAATTAAATCTCTACCAATTTCCTTTCAGGGACATGAGTCAGATTATGCATCAAAACATGAATATACCTCTGTTTCATAGGCAGCCTAGCATTGTAAACAGAAATCCATTGCGTAGCTGGAACTCCGAGACGAACCTTCTTCTTAGGTTGACCATCATCATCTTCTTCAACATTCAACCTACCTCGTTTTTGACCAACTTGACAAATAATCTGCCAGTTGAATGAATACTTATAAGCCTCCAATGAAACAGTACAGAAAAATTGCATATATTACTGAAGATATTACCTTCTGAGCACCCTCAGTGTTTATTGGTCTTATAGCTGGATTTGCTTCTATTAAGCCTTCAAATAAAGAAATTAGCTTGGAATAGTTTGGCTCTTCATCAAACTTCATATTCACCACAACCTCAAGAAACAGTTTGAGAGGCGGTGGACAAAAGCAGCATAACATTTCTGGAGATGTTGCCATCTTCTTTTTGCTAACGAGGAAGGACTTGTTATCTCCCTAAGATGATTAGAAAGAGAAAGGAAAGAGACAAAAGATGTTAGAATGCTATTCTAACCCAAAGAGGAAATACATGAGGATTGTTTAGGACATTGATAATGTCCCTACATGTTACATAAATGTTCAAATACACAAAATGAATTGGCACCTGATAGCCTTGCCACGGCAATCTGCCTCGATTCAAAAAGATAAGCGTATATGCCAAAGACTCAAGGTCATCTCTCCTACTAGCAGTCCTTCCTAAATGGGCATGAACACTGGCATATCGAACAGTTCCCCTACAGATATTAAGGAGGAAAAATATCACAGATAATGTTCAAGGACCTACACTGGACACTAGCCACAGCATCAACTCCATTCTCACCTAAACATATCAGGACGTTGATCATATTCGACATGCTGCCCACTGCCACCATCTTTCCACTTTGTTGCTGCAATTTTAATTAGCAATGAGACAAATATCAAAATCATTGAATGGAAAAGACACCAGGTTAATGAGATTGTAGTCACCTAAGCCAAGATCAACAAGAAATAACTTCTTCTCCTGTGGTGTACCCGGTTGGCCAAGTAAAAAGTTCTCTGGCTTAACATCCCCGTGCACATATCTAAGTTCACAGGTTACAATGAGAATAATCAGCAGCTAAATGGACTGAATAGTCAATGAAGCTAGAATCAGTAGAAATAATATCAACTTCTCAAGCTTTCCAAGATTAAAATAGAATAGATAAAAGCATTCTCATTACATACCCTCTTGCATGCATCTTCTCTAGGATTGACAATGACTCTACTGCAATGCAAGCCACCATTTCTTGAGACATCCTGTACATGAAAAGGGGATAATTATGCATGATACATCAAAAATCATTGCAAAAAATAGAAAGGAAGTTATCAGCAACAAAAAGGAAAAAACAGAGGGAGGGATACAGAACAACAAGACAACCTCAAAAATAACACTTGATCCAACTTTCATGACAAGCAAACTAAGAGACCAGAAAAATTTAAACAGAAACATATGTATCAGTTTAGCATTATTCATCGGTGTACACGAATGGATACAGATATACTCACGCCTGGCCAGAAGTATTCCATACATCCCAGAGACTTGGTCCAAGCATGTCCATGACCTGAAAAGTGTAAACATTAAGAAAGTGAACAAATTCTGAGACAAATGTAAGAGAAGCAAGTTGGTGACATGTACCATAACATAGTAATCACCCTGCTTTCCTTTATAGTGTACCCTAGGCACCCCATGGCTACCACCAAGAGCACTGAGAAATGAAAGTATAAGGTGAATTAAATAGATTAATGATCCCAAATCCAAAATCCAAAATAATAAATGCCACAGGTGAATCATTTATACAGTAAAATGAAGAAAAAGTAAAACAAAAGCACTTACGTGTAGACCTGCCATTCATAGGGAGGGCCATAGTTACAGCCTTTACTGTTTTTGTGCTCAAATTTCAGAGCTACCTGAAGAAACACAAGGAGGAAAAGTGATAAATATATTGCATGACAAGGATTAAACATCTAGGGAAATAGTTCTATCATTCTAACAAAATTTTACCTCTAAAGCCCCAGGACCCATCGGCCTGTCATTTCCAGCAGAAATACGACGTCCAACAAAGACTTGACCAAATCCACCTTTACCCAACTTCCTTTCTATCTTATATATAGGCGATCCTCCCACTTGAACCTTGGAAAAGGGAAAAAAAAAAATTCACAATTACTAAGAAAATTTAGAAGCAATATTAGAACAAATGCATATTTAAATACAACCAACTTTTATATGAATTAAACATCTTATATAATTTTGTACATACGAGTGATAAGAACAACCCATGTAAATACCCAGGAAAAGAAAGAATCATCTTTTGATTCTTTTGGTATGTGCTCTGAACAATCACCAACATATTTCCCACATTCATGTCATAACCCTATCGATCACTCCAGGAAAAAAAAGCTAGCAAAACTATAAAAGTGAAACTTAACCATAACTAAAGTCACAAAATCATTGGTTCAAGTTTGAAGATTGAATAAAATAGGTTATTATCATTTCGAAAAAGCCCCACATGCTGCTCGACCAATGGTTAACGATGGCTCTGAATGACAGTTTAGCTAGAATAGGCAATAATGAGATTACGGTTTTAGTAAATGATACGGTAAAGGGTAGTGACATCGGGTCCCACCTCATCAGCACAAATAAATCATAAATTATAGTAACACCTAAAAGGGACAAATGGAACCACCCTTAAATGTAAGTGATTCCCACTAAGTTTCGAATGACTTAGCTACCTATAAGGCCCCATGTCCTTACCTAATTGATGCAGTGGATCTGCTCCATGCAATAAAAATTCCACGAGTGTAACACAAGTGAAACTCTTAACATAGTAATTAGGATTCTGCACAAAAATAACTTCCATAAACATACTGATTGAAATACATGCACCTCCCAACTCCCAAAAAATGAGCGATCTCTTTGCAGCCAAAAGGTGATCGTATCTATGAACCTAACTAACCTCCATACAGATTACAGTACCTCTATACAAACAACTCCAATCCAACACAAATGAGGACACAAAGCAACGGATCATCCATATATTCCAACAAATCAATAAATAATCGCCAGGCATTGCTCTTAAAACTCATTCCCAGCTGATATAATCTCATATTTGCACAAAAAATGAACGAAATAAAAAGGATCACTAAACACAAAACACAAGGGAATTCAATGAAATGAATAAAAATTTCATAGAAGACAATGAATTAATCATAGAAAAGAATAGACCCAAAAACACAATTACATACCGTCTCGGGGAAAGGTGCAGTACTACCCTCCTCTTCTTGGCCAGCTTTGTTAGCACTTAAACCACCGCTATTATCACCCATTTCAACAACTTTCTTATCCTTCTCCTCTTCACCACCAACAAGCGAATCAAAGTTCTTTCTTTTTCCCTTTTTACCCTCCAAACCCAAAGGCCCACTACTCTCCTCTTCTTCTTTTCTCTCAGAAATCAAAATGATTTTACCACCATCAACAGCTTTCGTATCATTACCAACCTCTTCTCTCTCTTTCAATCTTCTGGTTTCCAATCTCGTCCTCGGCCTCTTCGACGATTGCCTAGCTACGGCGGCGCGTGTCTTCACGTAACGCCCCGGCTCCGGCGCTAACTTCGACGAGCGGCCTCTGCGTGCGCCTATGCGAAGCTCAGGCATCGCTCAAGCCCATACACTTGGTCCCTTGAAAACGAGAATAACCACAGCGAAGCGGCGCTTATCATTATAGTGAAATTAAGCTATCCATTACTTCCAAGGAATCAAATTTCAAAAGAAGAATGAAATTGAGAATGGGAGACGTAAGTTTGGAGGCTCAATTCGAAGTTTGACTCGATATATTGCCAAGGCAAAGAGAGACTGGCAAACAGGAATTTAGGGTTAGGGTTTGGAAATACGAAAGAAAACGCGAAGACTATTGTTTGTATTCTTATGTGCTCTCTCTCTACCCAATTGACCAATTCAAAGCATGTTTGAAATATGAAAGAAGAAGAAGTCTGGGGGGTTGCGGTGGGACCCGCCTTAGAAGAAGTATTGGCATTAGGGTTGGTAACGTTTGTCAAGCCAGCTTGGCCAAGCCGGGTCAAGTTTCAAATTTTTCAAAGAAATAATATTGTTTTTATTTTTAATTAAAATGCAATGAACTAATTTAACTTATTTAATTGTGAAAATTTTGAATTGGTAAATTTTTAATTTGACTTTTTACTTTTTGGTTCGATTTATTTAATAACTATTATTGTTAAAAATTAATCAATTTATTAATTAATCGATCATTTTTATAAATTAGTTGATTTTTATAAACTAAAATAAATTACTTAATTTTCATTTAACAGTTTTATTGTTTAATTAAATTTTAAATTTTTTAATAAGTACCGACAATTTTCTTTAATTATATTTTAAAATCTTCAATCTTTAACCGGTTTTATGACAGTCTAAAGTTGGTTGAATTTATTAAACCCTAAACATCTTATTTTACTATTTTAAAATTTGGTTTGATTTTTAAAACATCGGAAAAAATACATTTAATCGGGTTTGATTTAAGCCCGATCAAGCTTTGAATCGCTCAAGTTGGATTAGGATCGGGCTTAGGCTAAGAGTCTTATACGTAATTAGGCTTTGTGATAAGCTTAAGTCTAACCATAAAAGTTTGGGCCAGACCTATGTTTAGCCCGATCCATTTTCACCTCTAATTAGCATTGAGAAAACAAGTCTAAGTTGAATCAAGGCAAAAATGACATTGTTTTGATCTCGGTTAAATTGCTAATATTAATCTTTGTTTTATAATCTACTTCCGTATGCCAATTCACCCTTAAAGCACTCCGGCTCCTTTTTTTGGCTGACCCTCTACAAACTCTCACTTTCCATGGCTTCTTCATCAACCGGACCAAGATCTTCTTCAAGTTTCACGCTGTCAGAGCACTGGCTGCTAATGGCGGCCACCATTCTCATCTGTGGGTTATTAGGTTACATTGTTTACGACGCAATAATGTCCACAGCATCAGAGCTACTCCAACGCCTGCTGGTAATATCTCCATTGATTCTGGTCATTGCAGTGCACTGGCTCTCTTCTGGTACCACCTTTAGCTTTCCGATCCCTGGGTCCGAGCCCGGTGCCTTCCACCGTGCCGGTGGCTCACCGTGGGGTGTGGCTGTTGTGCTCCTCCTCCTTGTGTTTCTCATCTCTTACCAACCTTCATTCCATGGTTTAGTCTTCTAGTCGACTTCATGTGTAATAACTTGTCAAGTAGCAAGTGTTTTTAAGTGTTGTTTTGAGTGGTTAAGTATCATCTACTGTGTAATCTGATTCTGAATGTTGTTTTGTGGAAGAGAAAGTGTTGTTGTGTTGTTGTCTTATCACAAACATCACCTTCCAAGGAGAATTATGATTAGTTGATAATTGAACAGGTCGGAGAAGGTGTGATTCATGATGGTGAAAGGAAAAAAGGTGTGATTCCACTCTAATTTAAAACAGCACTCATTATACTATAAATTATACTCTGAATAGGGTTTAATATTTGTACTAGAAATAACGACAGAGATTTACATAAGCTAAGTTGACAGTCCAATGTTTAGATATTAACACCTTTTTTTTTGGAGAAACCTGAGCCCACACATTCAGTATTAACCTTTATATATCTGCCCAGTAGTATTTTAAAACGACCTACATCTGCATCTGCTACAAAGCATCCATGTCTGGTTTGAATAATCCGGCACATTTGCCTATGCCCTTTGTCTGTTTCTACGTGTTCCTGCCACTTGAAGTTGACCGGAGATAAGATCAAACAAGTTAAAGTAGTACCTCTTATTCTTTTTCCTCTTTGATTTGTGACCACTCACCTGGTAAAGAGGACCCCCTCCATGAACTTATGACACCAAACCCCTACTACTATTCCAAACAAACCTAAACACACAAAAGCCAGCTTTGTTGTTCCTATAATGGAGTAAGATGTAGGGTTTCAGCAGGTCTGTTTCCTGGCTTGATGATAAGTTTGCTCAAAACAAGGGTAGTTTGCCCACCGAAATTGGGGACACTTGTCACCTTCGATATGACCTATTACCTCCATGTAGTGGTGGCAAATTTGATTCGATTAGATACAAAGTTAACAATTAAGATCTAGGTTGATCGAGATGTTGATGTTTTAATAACTTTCAATCCATTTAAATTTCAACTAAATTTTAATTATCGATTCTAAATTTGAATTTAATAATTTTTTATTAAATTTCAACTTTTTGATTTGTGTTTTTAGATTTTAGGCTTCCTTTTTTGTTTTTAATTTTTTTAAATTCCAAATTAAATTTAGATCAACTTAATCTTCAATCATTTATTTTTAATCAAATTAATTAAAACCGAGTCAAAAAGGATCAGATTTTCTGTTCCGATTATAGTGTTCCTATCATGTTCTATTAAATCTTATCCACACATTTACGTGATCCCATATAAATATATGAGTAAAATTTAATATAATAAAGTACCTTAAATAAAGAATACCTCATATAAATATACAGATAAAACTTAATAATACGATATTAGAACAAAAAATGTAATGCAAAATCAAAATATCAGGATGAAATCATTTGTTCTACTTTTATTATTTGTACTTTATTTCAACTCACGTCATCTTTACATTTATCTAATTGTCAAAGTCACTTGACCTGACACTTGCCACGTACAATAAAGACACTCAGACTTCTCTTATTATTGGTTTTCTTTCTTTCTTTCTTTCTATGTATTTTCCTTTCTTCTACAATTGTCAGAAATGTCATGCAATATTTCTCTCAACAGACGGGGCTGCTCTCTGGCTTCTGACGAAATATCCTCCAGAGTTTAACATGTTTAACCTTTTAATTAATAGAGATCTCTATGCCAACGGACCTGAGAGCTTAAAAGAGTTGCAGTTTATTCTAAAATTTGATTGGATTTCAAGCTTTTGCAAGTGTTTAGTGCTTTTTTTAGTTTCAAAGAACTTCAATTTTCTCGGCTAATTAGGCCAAATTTCCATTTTTAACATTAACGTTTGCAACAAAGTATGATGTGAATTTTTACGTTTTGAAATATTTAAATTGAATTTTAACATTTTCAAAATGTTTAAAACAATTCTTGAATAGATGAAAAATTTAATGGAATCAATTCCTTCTCAATTAAATTAAATGTCATATCAATGTTAGCAACATATTATTTATATATTTTTAAATAAAAACTGGTCTTACTGTTACATAATTTTTTTAATTAATTAAAAAGTAGATCTACGTCTACACGGCAACAGAGCCAGTATTTATACATTTCAAACAGGGAGTACCACTTGCCACTATGGTTCTTAAATCCGGATCGGACCGGTTGGTCTGATCAGTAGGTGGTCTGGTCTGGTTTATTCTTCAAAATCGATTATAAATTAAACCAGTTTGACCGATCCAACAATTTATTTATTTTTTTTGTTTTTTTTAATTTTGTTAATGTTATATACAATTAAATATAATTATTGCATAATTATTATGTCACACCGGTTCGATGACCGGTCCGAATTTCAGAACATTGCTTGCCACATGATCATGAGCCTATATTTATAAATTTTATACGGTGAGTTTCACGAGCTATGTGATAATAGAGCTTACTTTTTATTTAAAAAATAAAAAATAATATCATATCA
>JAOTAX010000196.1:332426-363006 GCA_025629825.1 Erythroxylum guanchezii | reverse complement strand
AAAGTTATTTTCCAATAACAAAATACACAAATAAATGAAAGTAATCAAATACCCAAATTAACTTTCATCCAATATACGAAAAAAACACATCACAAGGGTTGCAAAAATACCTCAACCGAAGGACATGATGACAGTGACAGGAGAAGACAATGCCGACGAGCAGAAAAGGAGACAACGTCAGAGAGAAAAGAATCACACAAGAGGAGATAAACTAGATAAAATATATTAATATCATACAGCGTTGTAAAAGTCAGATCATAAGTTAAACCAATAAGAAAAAAATTTAAGATTTAAAAAGTTTAACTGATATTACATTGTCATAAAATTGACTAAAAATTAAATAAAAATTTTAAAATAAATGAAATACAATGCCTTTATCTATTGAAAATTTTAAAGTTTAACTAAAAAATTATTAAATAAAAATTAATCAATTTATTTTAATTTATAAAAACTTATTAATTAATAAAAATTGATTGCTTAATTAATCAATTTTTTACAATAAAAATTATTAAAGCACATCAAATTAAAAAGATTAACATCGAACTAAAAAATTAAACTATTTAGAATTTTTATAATAATATCGAACTAAAAAATTAAACTATTTAGAATTTTTATAATTGAACCGAATAAATCGGTTAAAGTTTTTAATTGTTTATTAAATTATAATATAATTTTTCTGAAAGTAACTATTCGATTTTGGATGAGTTAGAAGTCTTTGTTATTACCGAGTAAAAAACTTTAATTTAATGCCTTGCTGATCTAGATTTACACTTTGGACAGCTCATGCGTCTTGTAAAATATCTTGTAAACATCATAAAAGGAAAACGACAGTTTATTAGTTTGTTTTGAAGTCAGCATCATAACTTGAGGTCAAGAGCTAAACTTCATAAAGTAATCCGAATAATTTAAACTAATTTAAACCAAAAAAAACACACATATATATGTATATGTGTGTGTGTGTGAAAACATAAGAATATACTAAAATAGTGTCTACTGCATAGAAATAATCTACGAACAAGTATATGAGGACTTTTACACCGAGATTGTAAGGTACAATTTTAGCATGTCTTTCACGAAGAAAATTAGTGCACTGATAGCCTGGCGATCGTCATAGTTTTATTAAATCCGTGCCTCTATATGTTTTAGGAACCTTTGTTGGCCGTCTAGGAGTTGCTTCGCAGAGATGCACAAGTAGCGTTGTATTATAGAGGTTTGAGTTAATCTTGTTTTTATTCTCTTTGTAAATAAAAAAAAAATCATTTAAAATAGAATATACTCAATGGAAATTTAATATTTTAAAAATTAGACCAAAAGTTAAGCTGTTAAAATAAGATGTTTAAAGTTTAAGAGGTTCAACCAGTATTATATCGTCATAAAATCGGTTAAAAATTGAAAATATGATTAAAAGAAATTATATTTATTCGTTAAAGAATTTGAAGTTTAATTAAAAAAGTGATTGTTAAATAAAATTTATTTAATTTATTTCAGTTTATAAGAACTTATTAATTTACAAAATTGACCTATTAATTAACGAACTCATCATTTTTTAATTGTTAAAGTAAGTCAAACTAAAAATTTAAAAATTGAACTAAAAATTTGAACAATTTAAAATTTTTGTGACTAAACCGGCCGAATCGATTAAGTTTTTAAATTGTGATAGAAATCATCTTTGAAGGGATAAAAATCATCTAAAGTAGGTTCATAATTCATAGTCTAACATTTTTCATTAATTTCATTTTACTTGAATTCCAAAGATCCAAGTCTGTATTTAAGAATGCATAGTCATTTTCAATCTATTCAAAAGTGTGCCTTTTTCTAAAGGGGAAAGAAAAAGAAAAAAAAGGAAGAGGTTAAAGAATTTCAAGTTGCCATTATAACATATAAAAACTTTGCTCAACTTTGTCTTTGAGCAAATCTTATCTTATAAAGATCACAATTTTGGTACGTCGCATCTAATAGTGAAACCATTTCGTCCATATCACAAGTTAAGCACATGCTTACCAAAAATTCCCCTTCTTAAATGTTCTTCCAAGCCGCTACCCACCTTTCAATCCCTGAACTAGACGACTCTCTACGTCTCTCTTCCTCTTTCTCTGGTCTCTCTGTGTCTCTCCTTGGTGTGTCTTGAGAAGAGGCACAGTTCCCTATCTCTTGCAGAGACAAAGAACAAAGTTCAGGAATGGGTACGTTTATGGGTCACATAGCACCAGGCTTGTTCTTCATGTCCGTAGGGTTTTGGCATCTGCTCAACCACATAAAACTTCAAGTCCAACAACCTAATTCCTATGTTTCATCCCCATGGTTTGGGACTTCAAAGGTAAGGTATATAGAGCTCTACTCCATCCTCCTTGGAAGCATCGTATCTGTGTCCATGGAACTGTTCCTTGTTCATGAAAGACACCAACCTTTTGACCCTGATGGGACAATCCCATCGAACCACCTCCATAACTTTGAGCACTCCTTCATATCAGTAACCTACTCAGTCTATGCTGCTTTTGCTATTATTCTTGACAAGATTAAACCTAAGGCTCGCTATGCTCTAACACAATCTCTCCAAGCATTAGGTTTTGGTCAGCAATTGTTTCTCTTCCACTTTCACTCTGCTGATCACTTGGGTGTTGAAGGGCAGTACCACATGCATCTTCAAATCGCCATAGCTGTTTCTCTAATCACAGCTCTCTTAGGAGTGAACTACCCTAGGAGTTTTATAATCAGCTTTGTCAGATCCACAAGCATTTTCTGCCAAGGTCTTTGGTTTATTGTCACAGGCTATATGCTCTATACACCATCTTTAGTACCTAAAGGATGTTTCATACACATGGAGGAAGGTCTTGAAAAGGTTAGGTGTAAGGAGGAAGAAGCTCTTTCAAGAGCTAAATCGCTAGTGAACATTCAATTCAGCTTGTGCTTGATTGTTGTTACGATTATTGCCATGTCTCTCTACTTGGTTTTGCTCAAATTTTATGGAGAAAACATCAAGTACGCAGCATTGTCAAGCAAAGAAATGATTTTGGAAGAGGAATTGGACGATGTTGAATCTGCTAACAATGACCAAACTGATGACTCCAAACGGTTCATTCATATGGGAAGAAACTTGGGTCCTATTTATATTGAAAGGTGAAAACTATTTTTTCTTAATTTTAAGTATGTGTATAGATTTATTGTGTTAAATAAATACACATACTCAGATTATTGTGTATATACAAGTGCTTAAAAGCTTATGTTTCTGTGCTGCTTTAACTATATTGGACCATCTAACGTTTTCTTGGCTATTCATCGGTTGATCTTTGATCCTAAATAGGCATAAGATCAGTTCAATTAGTATACGTTAATATAAAAAAAAACCTTATACTATGACCTTTGATACTAGGAATAGTATTCTAAAGTTTAGGATTGTTTCTATTGTGGAATGGGTGACCTAAGTTTATGGTTCAAACTGTTATCTATAATTACATACAAGAAAAGTTTAGGAGGCCATGTCCTACGTGGTCACATCATGCTCCTTACTTTATAACCAAATTCGTACTTACCCTCTGCATGGTTGGTAGGGACTGGGTACTTTAGAAGATAAAAGCACAATAAAAATATATTAAGCTCTCTATAAGTAGAATAACAGCCAATAGGGGAATCTCCACAAATGAAATGTTCGAATGAGTTGTATTATTATTATTCATATCCTTGCATCCTATAATGCATAATATTTTTATACAAATAAAATAACTAATTGCCTAAAATGATTGATCATCTAGCTAATAGAACATAGAAATAGAAGCATATATGAAAATCCCAGTAAACATAACTAACTCCTACATCGTAGGACACGTAAAACAGAAATAAAACGATTAAAACTGATCTGTGGATTCACTCTTGCTTAGCACGTGGCTTTCTCCTTGAATATATAATCAGGGGTTTATTGCATCTCCTCCTTTGAAAATCACCTTGTCCTCAAGGTGGAAATCTGAAAATTGAGCAGCAAAGAGGTCATAGTCTCCTCAAGTAGCATCTTCAACTTGACTTCTCCAAGCTACTAATAACTCCAAATCCTGTATAGAAGTCTAGCGATGGTCAAGCACATGTTTTGGTTGCAATTGCAATTGCAATTCCCAATCAGCAGAAATGGGTAGTGAAGCTTGTGATGGTGGTGGTAGAACACCATGAGCAAGGCAAAGCAAGGAAATATGGAAAATTGGATGAATTTGTGCATCTAGTGGAGGTTCTAGTTCATAAGTTATTGAACCTAGCTTTCTCAAAACCTTGTAGGGCCCAAAAAACCTAGGAGATAGCTTCTTATAGCGCTGCTTGGATAGAGATTTTTGTCTAAAGGGTTGAATGCGTAGCAAGACATAATCTCCAACATTAAAAGAAAGTTCCCTATGCTTCTTGTATTGCTAATATTTCATATGTGCTTGAGCCTTAAGAAGATTATCTTTTAGCAGTTTCAGCATTGCATCTCTCATCAATAATTGGTCTTCTAATTCTTCATTAGTAGTCTCACCCTTCACAAATGAATGTAGAGGAGGTGGGTCCCTGCTATAAACCACCTTGAAAGGTATAGTGCCCGTAGAAACATGAAAACCAGTGTTGTATGAATATTTAACCCAGCATAAGTAGGAACTCCATTTTTTGGGTTGTTCATGAGCAAAACAATGTAAATAGGCTTCTAAACATCGGTTGACAACTTTTGCTTGGCCATTAATTTGAGGATGGTAAGAAGTACTCATCCGCAAATGAGTTTGACTGAGACGAAACAATTCTTGCCAAAAAGAACTTAGGAAAATTGAATCTCAGTCAGAAACTATTGAACGAGGCATGCCATGGAGATGAACAACTTCCTTGCAGAAGATTCCTACCACTGTTTTAGTTGTATATGGATGAGAAAGTGGCAAAAAATGGTTGTATTTACTCAAGTGATCAACTACTATAAATATAGTGTTAACACCTTGAGATTTAGGCAGCCCAGTTACAAAATCAATGGAAATATCTTCCTAAATTTTTCTGGAATGGGTAGTGACTGTAAAAGACCAGCAGGTGTAAGAGTTTCATATTGTTACGCTGACAAGTCAAGCATTGTTGAACATAGAGCTTGACATTCTTCTTCATGTGAGGCCAATAAAACTGATCTGAAAGCCTCTTTAATGTCTTCAAATAAGCTCCATATCCACCAATGGGTGGTTTCATGTGCTTCAACCAAAAGAGTTGCATGTAAGTTAGAATTAGAAGGAATTACCAATTTGCCTTTGTAAAAGAGCTTATTGGCTGACCGTTGAAAATTGGAATGTAAGGATGAATGTTTCTGTAGCTCAGAGATGAGATTCTTGGTTGATTATCTTGGAGATATGCTTCCTGCAAATCAGAATAATCTAGAGGTACAGGCATGGTTAAATTAAAGAAATCAGCTTGTTGTGATTTTTGGGAGAGCGAGCATTATCCTTCCCTGCTTTATATAATATAGTGAAATTAAAGGGTAGCAACTTCAAAATCAGACACTGTTGAGAATTTGTAGAAATCCGCTGCTCAAGCAAGTGTTTAAGACTGCTGTGATCAGTCTTGACATAAAAATGATGGCCAAGTAAGTAATGTTTCCACTTTTGGACAGCAAGCACAAGAGCCAACAATTCACAATCATAAGCTGACTTATAACGATTAGAGTAAGAGAGTCTCTTACTGAAAAATGCTATGGGGTGCTCTTGTTGCATGAGAATAACTCCAATCCCTTCTATAGAAGCATCACATTCAATAATGAAAGACTGGTGAAAATCTGGTAGCTTCAAGACTGGCATTGTTGTCAATGTAATCCTTGAGCTTCTGAAATACAATTTCAGCCTGTTCATTCTATCAAAATGCATCCTTCTTAGTGAGATCAGCAAGTGGCTTTGCAATGACTCCATAATTCTACACAAACCACCTATAATAACCTGTGAGCCCAAGAAAACCACAAAGTTCTCTGATATTAGTTTGAGAAGTCCATTACTGTACGACCTCAATTTTCTTCGGGTCAATGCCAACACCTATTTGTGAGCCAATGTGTCCCAAAAAATTCACTTATTGCCGGGCAAAAGTGCACTTCTTAGCATGAACATAAAATTTATGTGAGCGTAATGAATTAAAGACCACTTGAAGATGAAACTTATGAAGATGAAGAGAGGGGCTGTAAATTAAAATATCATAAAAAAACACCAAGACAAAATGCCTCAAATGGGGACGGAAGAAATCATTCATTACAGCTTAGAATGTGGAAGTAGCATTTGTCAGGTCAAATGGTATCACAGTAAATTCATAATGGCCTGAGTGTGTTCGGAATGTCGTTTTATGAATATCTTCAGGTTGAACTCGAATTTGATAATAACCCGAGTGAATATCAATCTTTGACAAGTAGGCAGCACCGTGGAGTTCGTTGAGCAACTCATCCACATTAGGTATAGGATACTTATTAGAAATAGTGATGTGATTAAGTTCCTGATAGTCAATGCACATCCTCCATAAACCATCCTTCTTCTTGACTAGCAGCACAGGACTCGCGAACGAACTAGAGCAAGGCCGAATGAATACTTTAGATAACAAGTCGGCAACTTGCCTCCCAATTTCATCTTTTTGAAAATAAGGATATCTATATGGCCATATGTTTGGAGGTTGAGCATTGGGATGAAGATTGATGGCATGAGTATGGCTGCGAAGAGGTGGCAAAGAGGTAGGTTCAGCGAATATATTTGAGAAATATTGGAGTAAGCCATTAATATTAGTGAGTTTCTGACGCAAACTCCTTGAAGACTCAGTTTGCTTAGTCATTAATATCAATTCTATATCAGAAGTTGAACTCCAAGGTAACCACTGCAATTTGCATCTTCGGCCATCAACCCAAAAAATCATGAACATTTATGCCAATTTGCTTGCATGGTGTTTAAGGAAGCCATCCATTCAATTCCTAAAACCATTTCAACACCGGTAAGAATGAATGGAATGAAATCACCCACGGTCTTCAAATCTTAAACCTGAATTCGAAGTCATTTAAAAACCTTATTATAGTGAATCAAGGACCCATCTCCAATCTGGACCCGGAATGAAGCGATAGATTGAGTAGGCAACTTCAATTCTGAAATGAGTGTTTGAGCCACAAAATTGTGGATAGAACCGCTGTTTATAAGAATAATTACTTTCCTC
The DNA here is from genome assembly GCA_025629825.1 of Erythroxylum guanchezii. Lineage (NCBI taxonomy): Eukaryota > Viridiplantae > Streptophyta > Magnoliopsida > Malpighiales > Erythroxylaceae > Erythroxylum > Erythroxylum guanchezii. Next base: position 355,848 of record JAOTAX010000196.1, on the reverse strand, counting down.
TGATTCAGTATCCCTTGTAGCTTCATAGTTGAACCAAGTTACTTCCCAGGATAGCATGGAAGGAGATTTCAGCCTGCATCTCTGAATCTTCTTCATTTTCATATTCGAAATCAGCTATTGGTTCTCCTTCTTCAGTGATTTACATAATTTTTAAAGTACCTGCCTTGCAACGGTGACCCAGCTGAAATTTCTCATTACATCGATAACAGAGTCCCTAATCTCACCGTTTCTGTTTCTCAACATCCTACGATTTTGCAGTCAAATTTTGCGCTGAAGAAGACATGTTAGACTTCATGTTCGTTGCTAGCTAAGTTTTTGCTCCAGAAAAATGTGAATCATGTGCGACCTAGGTGGTATTGGTGTTAGATTAAGTCAAGTTGGGTGAACTGCTCGGTTTAGGCCCACGCCTGATATGAGTTTTGGCTTCATATTCAATTGCCAAGCTTATCACCTTGTAAATTGTTCTTGGCTTTTGGATGGGCACGTCTGCCTTAAGTTCCTCCTTCAAGCCGTTGTGGAAAACACCTAAGAGAAAGTGCTCTGCCAATTCTTCACTCGTGTAGATCGCTTAGCAAATTCCTGATGATACTCTTGCACTGTTCCCGTCTGTTTGATGCCACAGAGATACTTATCCGAATTCTAAAACTTTGCTAGACCATAATGCTCTTGAAACGTCTTCGTGAGTTCCTCCCAGTAAAGCAAAGTCCATTCGGTGTTATGCAATAAGATCAAGAGCGTCACCTTCAAGGTATATGGCAACGGTGTCGACCTTCATCTCATCAGGGGTGTGATAATACCGAAAGTATTTTTTAGCCTTCAAAATCCATCCTCTCGAGTCTCCACCTTCAACTTAGGAAACTCAATCTTGGTTGATGGACGCTTGGACGGATTTTTCAACCACCATAGTGTGTCATAATCGTCCTCATCATCGGAGTTCCGCATTACCGTTACTACCTTCAACCTGAGGGGTCTTGCTAGAGGATGTCTTCAGAGCAATCATCTCTAAGTTGAGATTACTCAACTGAGCAGCCATGTCAGAGAGTTGAAACAGAAGAGCTTCAAACAAGTCAGAGGTAAGATTATGTGGGCTTTGTGATTGCTGTGGATTCTGGGCATTTTGTGGGTTTGGTTGATCATAAGAAGATAAGCGTATGTTCACCATCTTGGAACTAGCTTTGACACCAAATTGGTAGAGACTAGGTACTTTAGAAGATAAAAGAAGAATAAAAATCTATTAAGGTCTCTATCAGCAAGAATCTCACTTAAAGAAGGAAGAATAGCCAATAAGAGAATCTCTATAAATGAAATGTTCGAATGAGTTGTATTATTATTCATATCCCTACATCCTGTAATGCATAATATTTATAGACAAATGAAATCACTAATTGCCTAAAATGATTGACCCTCTAGCGAACAGAACAGAGAAATAGAAGCATATATGAAAATAAGATTCTCAACTAACCAATAAACATAACTGACTCCTACATCCTAGAGCACGTAGAGCAGACATGAAACGATTAAAACTGACCTACTGATTCACTCTTGCTTAGCACGTGACTTTTTCCTGGAATATGTAATCAGGGGTTTATCAATGGTTTCCCACTATAAGGTTAAAAATGAGGCACTTGGGGTTGTTCTTGTCTTGATCATGATTGGAATCTCCATTTCCATGGTGTTTTTCGTTGGACCTCCAAAGCACCTACCATTAGACCATGATGGTACCATACCATCTCACCATTAATTACCCAGCATAAGTCTATAGTTTAGATTGTCATCTCTTCTTCAAGGTATTAATGTTATTTTCTCCCTCAATTTTCTTGCCATTTATTATCCATCTATTATATATAAGTTTCGTCCAAATTAAATATTGTTGGGGAGATTCTTTGTTAGTAAGTTATAATTCGTGCTTTTAATTGTTAGAGGATCTCATATTAACTAAGCATGAAAATATTAAAAGCTTTATAAAGTGGTAAGGATCAAATATCAAAATGACTAGCTCTAGTCAATTTGACAATGGTTGACTCACACGTGAGGGGGACATGTTAGAATATAAGTAAGAGTTTGTCCTATATGGAAAAAATATATGGCCTTGAGCATGCATATAAGCCTAGTGAGTTACTTATCCTATCACCAATTGGTTTTAGGATGAAACTTCATTTGGGTTTGTATGTGCTCAGTTTATTTGAGCTCAGTCTTACAAAATTTAACATGGTATCAGAGTAGGTTAGATCCAAATTATTAATTTCTTAGTTATTCGTCTGGATGTCTTGTTGGATCTGGGGAGCCCACTTTCATGAGAGATCTTCATTATGGACTTAATAAGGAAATATAATTGTGGGCTTTGACACCATACTCCAACCCAAAACCTTAAGGCATTAGGTTTATAGGTACTTTCCACTTATATGTCCTTCACTAGTTCCATCTTTTTCCAATGTGTGATTCCTAATCACACTTGAAATTTCAATAATATCGCCTTAAGTGTGAACTTTCACATCGGACTTGAACTCTCTATTGAGTGAAAGTCTTTTTCTGCCTTTTTCTTAGCAACTCGAGTATATGGTGTCACCAAAAGCCCTTCTACTTTATTGGTTTGGGCCTACTAGGAGTCTTCTTACACTTCCACGTGAGGAGGCAACCACAGGATCTGACTACTGTCTCCATACTCATCCCTTACCGAACCATCGACTTTGATACCAGTTGTTAGAACTTAGGAGCCCACTTATATGGGAGATCTTCATCATGGATCTAGTAAGGGAACATACTTATGGGCTTTGACACCACACTTCAACCCAAAACCTTAAGGCATTAGGTTTATGGGTCCTTTCTACTTATATGCCCCTCATTAATTTCGTCTCTTTCCAATATGAAATTCTTACTCACACTTGACATCCTAACAATCTTCCCTTCAAGTGTAAACTTCCACATTGGGATTGAACTCCCCTTAAGTGAAAGTCTTTTTCTTAGTAGCTCGAGTATATAGCATAACTAAGGGTTCTTCTACTCCACTGGTTTGTACCCATCAGAAGTCTCCTTGCTCTTCTTCGTGGGGAGGCAACCATGTGATTCAACTACCATCTCCATACTCGTCCCTTGTCGAACCATCATCTCTAATACCACTTGATGGTTTTAGGGAGTCCTCTTACCCTACTAGTCTGGGTCACCAAAAGTCTCCTTACTCTTACATATAGGGAGGCAACCACAGGATCTGACTATCGTCTCCATGCTCGTCCCTTACTAAATCATTGGCTCTGATACCACTTGTTACAGGTCTTATAGGAGTATCAGTCCCAAAAGCTAGCTTAAAGGGTGGGAGAGCTTATAAGTATGTAAACCCCACTAATATTCCACCACGCTTCGCAGACCAGGTGCCTACAGGCTGGCTGTGGGTTAGACCTTTTCTAATCCCCGCCGAACACTACAATGTCGACATCACCACTCATGGCCCTAAGACTCGGAGAAGTGGTATTGGATATATACAAGAGAGTTAGAAACTAATGAAGACACTACGAAAGCGTTACAGGATTTACAAAGGAAACTTCAAGCTCACATTAGTTATAGGTTGAGAACGGGAATTAAAACTCTGTGAGATATAATCTCCAGTTATTCCCCAGTAGTTCAATGGTAGAGTGGTCGATTATTAACTGACTAATTGTAGGTTCGAATCCTACTTTAGGAGATTTGATTTATTCCAAATTCAAGAATTCGGAATAAAAGGGTTCGCTTTGACTGTTAAAAATAAGTAACTAACTTGTTGCATCTTTTTTTATTGCATTTTATAACACATTCTACTCTCTAATATTTAAGAATCACAGGCAATGCTTCGGTGTATTATCAATCCTAGGGTTGGTATGGTTGAAAAATATGTTTAAAAGCTTGTAATTTCTACATATATGTTTCACATTTCATCTACCAATTGAGATAACCAAAAACATGTTTTAATAATGAATTTTTTGGCCTCAAAAAGACAAAAGCTTTGCATTAATTATCCATTCAAGACAAATGAGTTATCCGTGGTCCTTGAGAGGGAAATGACATTTCAGGGCACTTGCAAGAACTCATTAAGGCTAGCATTTAGAACCTGTTTTGTTGAGGAGTTGAGAGGTTAGGGATGGAACGTAACGCACTTCCATCGTTTTTTTGAGGGTTTCATAATGGAATGGAATGGAATGACATGGAAGCAAAGGGTTTCATGTTACGTTCCATTCCATCCTAAACAGTGAAAATAAGAAACCTCCGATTCGGAGGTTTAAGATGGAACATAAACTGATAAATACATACTACCTAATATACCATCAATAATTCTTCTTAATACCAACTCTAACCAAATCATAATATTAATATATTAAATATAGTATAATAATATTTAATATAATAAAATTTATTAAATAATTGATAATAATATTTTTATATATTTAATAATAAATTATATATATTTAATAATAAAATAAAAATTTTATATTTATTTATTTTATTTATATAGAAATATGTACAAGCAATTAAATAATAATTTTTTATATATTTTCTAATTTTCATTAATAAAAAATATATTAAAAAATTATTCTTGTTTATATATATTTCTATATAAATAAAAATATAAATAAATTATTTTTAAATATAAATCAAAATTTATTATAATAAAATTTATTAAACAATTAATATTAATATTTTTATATAATTAATAATAAATAAATAAAATTTTTATTAATGAAAAATAGAAATATATTTAAAAATTATTCTTTAATTGTTTGTATATATTTCTATAAAAATAAAAATAAAAATAAAAATAAATTCTTTTATATATAAATCACATAGAATAGAATAAAATAAAATATATTAAATAATTAATAATAATAATTTTATATAATTAATAATAAAATAAAAAATTAATAAAATTTTTATTAATGAAAATAGAAAAAAATATATATAATTATTATTTAATTGTTTGTATATATTTTTATATAAATAAAAATATAAATAAGTTATTTTTAAATATAAATCACTTAAAATAAAATAAAATGTATTAAATAATTAATACTAATATTTTTATATAATTAATAATAAAATAATAAATCTCTTGTAACAACTATTTTAATATAAGGGGTATAAAAGTCATTTATTATACATTACATTCTATTCCATCCATCTTCCAAACAACATTTCACTACATTATATTATGAACCCTTCCATTCCTCCCAAATAACTTTTTACTATATTACATTCCATTTCATTATAAACCGTTCCGTTCCGTTTCGTTTCATTCTATTCTATTTCATTCTATTAGTTAACATCCAACCAAATAGGGCCTTAGCATCGAAAGTCTATAGAGATGAGTAGGCCTCTTGAAGAAGTTCCTTTTCTAACATTATATTTTTATATGAAATTAAATTATATTTCATAATTATTAATGTTCTTTTCATTATTATAATTTTTGTTTATTTTTCTTATACGTGCATGATTAATTAGTGCTAAAATCATTTTAAAATATATTTAGTGGAAGATGATATTTGCATAAGCTTTATTATCTACTTAAATTGTTAAAAATAGAAGAAAATTGAATTATTATTTTTAACTACTTCGTCCATATTCTATCTATAACAATTATATTCTAATTTAAAACAATATGTTATCTAATTCTCCATATAATTAATGCAATCTTATCCTTGTCATTTATGGTTAATTATATCAAAAGATGGATTAAATTGAAAATTAAATTCTCCATATAGCTCAATAGACATATTTATCACAACTCAGTCATCAATTTACACTTGATGCCAGCAATTAGGTAACCTTAGAGAGTTCACAAGATCAAATGACATAAAGAGCTCAAACTAGGTTTATATATTATTGTTGGTTCAAGGATGATATGTTTTAAGTTTCATTATAAGAATTTAAAACGAGGACCAAGGCAAAGTTTAACAGGCTCAGGAGCAAGTACGATGTGTTTCACATTCCCTGCAGGAAGTTTATGCTTATATTTGTAAGTTGACTTCTAAAGAATGCCATGTGGTGAGTAGATTATCTCATGTAGGCCACACTCTACACTCATTATTTAGAGTGAATGGGATAAGATTATATTTTAATATATTATTACATAAAGTTGTCCGCAACAGAGGTAACTCTCTTGAGATGACAATACATCTGCCGGACTTAATCAGATTTTGTAGTCCTAATTCGACCCAAAACTCAGGATGGATTCAGGTCGAGACCTAAACAATATTGTTTATAGAATGATAATAGATCTGGCTGAACTTAAATCAGATTTTGTAGTCCTAATTTGACCCAAAAGTCAGGTTGGACTTAGCTCGAGGCCTAAGCAATATTGTATGATCGAATTGATCTAAAATCGATTTAGAATGTTTTGATTAGGCTGACCTCTAAATTCAAATTTGATTCAAAACTTAATCAATTCGAATATGATCAAGCTAACCCTAATTTATCAACCTTATAATTCTTTTTTAAGAAATTTCTGTATTTAAGAAAACATTGAAATATACATTATTTTGTGGGAATATACATCTCTGGATGACTGAAGAACCAAAAGAGATGCTGGTAAAAAATGAACATTAGCATATATTCGTAAACACAATTCACAATTATATACTTATGCTAAAGAATTATGTTTACGAATATACGCTAATGTTCATTTTTTACACTCTTGATTGTGAAATATCGAATGCTTGTTAAATTATGTGAATTACGTGAAAGTAAGATACTACAAATTTGGGAGTCCAAGAATTTTATAAAACAGGAAAAACATTAGCATATATTTGTAAACACAATTCTATACTTATGCTAAAAGCATAAAAATGAACATTAGCATATATTCGTAAACACAATTCTATACTTATGTATAAGTATAGAATTGTGTTTACGAATATATGCTAATGTCAAGTACAGAATTGTGTTTGCGAATATATGCTAATGTTGTGTTTATGAATATATGCTAATGTCAAGTATAGAATTGTGTTTACGAATATATGCTAATGTTCATTTTTTTCATATAAAAATATGTTACTAACGTAAGTATAGAATTGTGTTTACGAATATATGCTAATATTCATTTTTTTTAGGCCGCTTTGCTTTTTTTGCTTGAGAATGGAAACAAGTGACTAGGGAAAGTGGCTTCCTGGCTGTTTTCTTTAGGAAAATGAACATTAGCATATATTCGTAAACACAATTCTATACTTATGCTAAATGTCCATTGACTGATCAATATCCGAACAGAACGGATTCGAACTTCTAACATCTGCTTTTCAGAAAATGAAACAGGACCGAAGAACCGTTGAATGCTTCAACTTGGCCACTAAAGAAGGCGAAGGTTGGGCAAGAGATTGGGCCAACTTACTGTCATGCCATGGTTGAAGCTTTAAGTTCTATAAGCTCAAAGGGAGGCTAAGAGAGGAAATGGCTATCTCATGACAACTCGTGCCATAGTTACCAATTCTGCACAGAAAGCTAGGTAATGTGCAAATGAACATTAGCATATATTTGTAAACACAATTCTATACGAACATATGCTAATGTTCATTAACATCTTGTTGAAAAAGCTCATAAATATAGAATTTTGTTTACGGATATATCCTAATGTTAGCATAAGTATAGAATTGTTTTTACGAATATATGCTAATGTTCATTATCGAGGCTGCGTAAGACCCCCTCCACAATGAGAGATTTCTTTCAAATTGGAGAATCCAACGAAATCGAAAAATGAACATTAACATATATTCGTAAACACAATTCTATACTTTTGATTTTCGCATAAGTTTTTGAACATTAGCATATATTCTTAAACACAATTCTATACTTGTGCTTTTAGCATATATTTTAAAACACAATTCTATACTTATGCTTATGCTAATGTCTTATTTTGCAGCTGAGTTCTCTTCAATATTAAACTTGATTTGAAATATTGGGAATTTTTTTAAATTTGAAATATTAAGAATCTTAGGAATCTAAAAAAAATAAAAACATTTCTTTGCTACCACTTTATTAAATATGTCCGTTAAAGGAACAAAGGATTTTACTTGAATAAGCTCCACAGCACAAGGTTAATCGTTAACCCTAAAACCCACAACCCATGGGTCATGGATCACCCATGACCAACCCATACCCACTACCCAAATACCCAACAGTATAACAGCCCAACAACAACAACACGTGCCTTGTCCCTTTCTGGCATGTCTGCACCCTCTCATTTCTCCCACACTATGCATACCTGCATTGCCTCTCCTTTCTCCAACACTGTACAGACCTGCATTGCCACCCACAGCTGTCCTTCTCTGTTGCACATGACAGAACCACAACCAATAGTTTCCTTTCGGTATTAGTATAAAAGCACAAGCAAATGTACATATTACGGTTATGTTGAAATAAAATCATTTCTTCATCAAATATCATTTGTTTTCATGGTATCAAAGCCAAAGGGCTGATCCATTTTACCTTACATACCTACCCACCAAGATGTCAAGCATGGAAGAAAGCAGTGAAAACCCTGATCTAGAAAAATACTCCATAACCAATACTAAAAACCCCGGAGCCATTCTAGTCACAACCCTCTTCACTGGCAGCAATTACTTGACTTAGAGCAAATCGATGATGATTGCTCTATCTGCAAAGGACAAATTATCCTTCATTGATGGAACTTGCATGCAACCAATGGAGGAGGGTAGATTCCATGGTCAAGTCCTGGATACTCAACTCCATGACCAAGGAACTAGGCGCGCGATGCATTCCTATCATTCTCCACAGCAAGGGAACTTTGGGAAGAGCTGAGGGAGAGGTTCGGAGAGGCTAACGGACCACTCTTGTATCAAATAGAAAGAGAAATCAGTAACCTCAAACAAAGTAATCTCACCATCTCTGTGTATTATACCAAATTAAACAAACTGTGGGATGATCAAGCTAGCTTAAGCCCGATACCCACATGCATTTGTGAGGCTGCTAAAGTTATTAATACCAAGGAGAACACACATAGATTGGTGCAATTTTTGATGGGTCTAAATGAAGACTATGAGCATGTTGTGAATCAAGTTATGCTGATGGAGCCACTGCATATGGTAAATAGGGCTTTTTCCATGATGCAAACCGTGGAAAGGCAAAAAATAGTAAGTGCTAACACTGACAATCATATGAATGTTGCTATGATGGCAAGACAGACAAACTTAAATGTTAAGCCAGGAAGCAGAAACAACAACAGCAGTGGAAGGAGGGCATTCACAAAAAAGGGAGATAAGTATTGTGAAAAGTGTGGAAAAACCAGACATACCATAGAAACTTGCTTCAAAATTCATGGCATCCCGAATGGTACAAGGAGCTAACTGGTCAAAAAAACAAAGCCAACCTAGCCATAGTTTGTGATTCCCCTGCAGATGCACAGATCGAGTCCAATGAATACATTGAAAGAAACAGTCCAATTCCTCAAGATTTAGCCAACTTCATACAACAAGAGGTATCCAGAGCAATCAAAGAGAAGGCCACAGGAGAGGTAAAACTAAGTGGGCTTGCAAATTTTGCAGGTAATGATCACATCAATGCTCACAGTAAAGGAAATGCATGTACATGGCTAATCGATTCAGGTGCATCATCGCATATGGTTACCAATTTACATTCCTGCCATGAACATAAAGTCAACAACCTATATGAGCCCGTTACTCTCCCAGATGGCACAAAGCAACAAGTAGAACATATATGCCAAACCACTATTGGTGACACAATCACCCTTAATGAAGTTTTACGTATACCAAGCTTCTTTAATAATTTACTTTCTGTTAACAAACTTACAACACAAAATGAAGTGGCTGTAATATTCATATCCAACAATTTGTTTTTGCATGACCTACGGACTAACAGTATTGTGACAGCAATCAAGGCAAGGAAGGGATTGTGTGAGCTAACCACAAATAGCCTCCTACCCACAGGAACCCTGAAAGGTCCCCCACTGGACTTCTATAGGACTGAAAATGTTGCTTTTAATGTTTCCATTTCTGCTGATGTTTGGCATAGTAAACTAGGGCATATCTCAAAAGAAAAGTTGTTGCATATCAATGATATCAAACCTTTCAATCACAACTTATCTGAATGTGAAGTATGTCCTATGGCAAAACAACACAGAAAACCTTTTCCTAAGCAAAACATTCAGACTTTAAGACCCTTTGAAATCCTACACATGGACTTGTGAGGATCCTACCGAATACCCACCCTAGATGGCTCACAATTCTTTCTAACCATTGTGGATGACTATTCTAGGGCCACATGGACCTTTTTGCTAAAACATAAAGACCAAACCCAATCAACCATAACCCAATTTATCACAACCATCGAAAAACAGTATGGGAAGAAGGTTCTAAAGATCCAAACTGATAATGGGAGAGAGTTAATTAACCCTGAGTGCAAAAAATGCTTTGCAGAAATGGAGATTGTGCACCAAAAGAGTTTCCCATATACCCCACAACAGAATGGGGTAGTTGAAATAAAACACAAACACTTGTTGCAGATAACTAGAGCTTTATTATTCACAGCAAACCTACCTAAACATTATTGGGGAGAGGCCCTACTCACTGCCACCTATCTTTTAAATAGGATACCCACCAAAATTCTACAATGGAAAACGCCCTATGAAAGATTGAATAAAAAAACCCCACCTATGACCATCTAAAAAATTTCCGGGTGCCTATGTTTTGCTCTAGATAAAACACCAACTAGAACCAAGTTGGACCCCAGATCCCTGAAGTGTGTTTTCCTCGGGTACATGCCAGATTATAAGGCTTATAGAGTTATGGATCTTACAACAAGACAAGTGTTTAGCTCAAGGGATGTAACCTTCCATGAAAGTACTTTCCCTTATGCCAATTCCCAAACCACCCCTGAAAAACACCCACAACCATTATTCCCTCTCAATACCACAGAAGATGACACAGAAATGATATGTGATATGCCAGGGACATTAAGCATGCAACAGATTGAAAACACCAGAAAACATAGAAAGTTCATCACAATTTGAAGAGTCAATAAGTCAAAACACCATACTAGCCAATCATTTAAGGAGAAGCCTAAGAACCCACACTACCCCAAAATTCCTTGATGATTATGTACACCAAGTCTCGGCTCATCACTCCACTCCTATTCTTGATTGTTCCAACACTGCTGTAAGAGTTCTTGGTCCTGCAGGAGCACAAGAAGACAAGGAAGTCAAGCATCACATCACATTCAATCCAAGCTACAAGGCATTTATAGGCAATGTAAGTGCTACATTTGAACCACTATCATATGAGACTGCATGCAGGTCACCAGAATGGGTGGACTCCATGAATATGCAATTACAAGCTTTAGAAGACAACCAAACATGGGTCTTGACAAAACTACCCAAAGGAAAAAGGGCAATAGCATCAAAGTGGGTATACCGAGTGAAGTACAACCCAAATGGCTCCATTGACAAGCTAAAATCACGACTAGTAGCTAAGGGCTTCAACCAAAGAGAAGGGATAGACTACTCAAAAGTCTACTCCCCGGTCGCCAGGATTGTCACCATCAGAATTTTCCTAGCCATAGCCACAGTCAATCAATGGCCCATCCTACAATGCGACATTAATGATGGATATCTATACGGGCATTTGGAAGAGGAACTCTAAATGGTACCCCCGCAAGGCTACAACAGGGCTAAAGAAGGAGAAGTCTGTAGGTTATTAAAGTCTATCTACGGACTTAAACAGGCAGGCAAACAATGGCATAAGGAACTCACCATAAACTTAAAGGGTTTGGGCTTTGACAAGGCAGAATCAGACTACTGTCTATACACTAAGGGCTAGGACAACAGTTTTGCAGCTATTCTAATCTATGTGGACGACATTCTCATCACTGGAGCAGATGAGGAACACTTGATGCACATTAAACAAGCACTACACCGTGAATTTACAATAAAAGATCTGGAGTATGCCAAGTACTTCCTAGGGGTCGAAATAGCAAGATCAACAGAAGGAACTTTCCTCAGTCAAGGCAAATATATAAGAGATATTCTGCAAGAAACTAACCTGCTCGACTGTAAGGCCTGTAGCACACCCATAGCGCCAGGCAGCAAAGTCACCATAGACGAAGGTGAACTGTTCGGACACCCAGACCTATACAGAAGGATCGTGGGGAGGCTTCAGTACTTGAGCTTCACACGACCCGACCTCACCTACGCCACACAGCAACTAAGTCAGTTTATGAAAATGCCACGGGAAGCCATTGGAAGGCAGTAAAACATGTCCTAAAATACCTTAAAGGAACCCAGAACCAGGGCTTGTTCTACGCAACGAAGTCAGATCTACAACTTATCGCATACTCGGACTCAAATTCGACAAACTGTGCCTTCAGTTGACGCTCCCTCACTGGGTTTTGTGTCTTCCTCGAAAAATCGTTCATCTCCTGGAAAACAAAAAAACAAAATACCGTAAGTCGATCATCCGAAGAAGCAGAATACCATAGCCTCGCTTCAACCACATGCGAGCTTAGGTGGATCGTCCAATTACTAAAGTGTTTTCGGATAGAAATCTGAACCAGCATACCTCTATTATGTGATAGTCAGGCAGCGATCCACATCTCCAAAAACCCCGTTTTCCACGAGCGAACAAAGCACCTAGAGATCGATCTCCACCTTGTACGCGACACAATCACCTCGAGGTTTCTAGATCTGACGCACACACAAAGCGAGGATCAAATCGCAGATCTCCTCACAAAACCACTTACCACACGAGCGTTCGCCTCTCTCATCTCCAAGCTCGGATCCCTCCGTGTCTCCGGGTCTCCGACTTGAAGGGGGTGTGTTAAAGGAACAAAGCATTTTACATGAATAAGCTCCACAACACAAGGTTAATCGTTAACCCTAAAACCCACAACCCACGGGTTATGGATCACCCATGACCAACCCATACCCACTACCCAAATATCCAACAGTATAACAGCCCAACAACAACAACACGTGCCTTGTCCCTTTCTGGCATGTCTGCACCCTCTCATTTCTCCCACACTATGCAGACCCACGTTGCCTCTCCTTTCTCCAACACTGTACAGACCTACATTGCCACCCACAACTGTCCTTCTCTGTTGCACATGACAGAACCACAATCAATAGTTTCCTTTCGGTATTAGTATAAAAGCACAGGCAAATGTACATATTACGGTTATGTTGAAATAAAACCATTTCTTCATCAAATATCATTTGTTTTCAATTTCTATTTCTTGTTGTCAATGCATGAATCGAAAAAGAAATTGAATAGATTGAAAATGACACAGGAGATCATGTTCACACATGATAGATTTGTGGACAACTCGACATTGAATGTGTTCATCAAATAAAGAATGAAGACTTGGTGAAGATGGGGTTGAGGGTGACCAGTATCTTAGTTTGACCTTCCAAATACCATGTACTCTCGTCATAGTCCTGAAGTCATAGCATATGTCTAGAGTGTGTGAGGTATTAGATTAACAATAGTTAAAATTTTAATTACTTCCAAAATCATTTTCCAATGTATTATGTTATTCAAGTAATTTATACAATTTTTTAATTAATTGTATCATTAATTTTCTAAAAATACATAGCAACTAAGATTTTAGACACAAAACTCACTTCAAATCAAGTTTCATGTACTTTTTAAATCATTTTTCAACTACTAGCTTTCCATTATTTAATAAATGTGTGTATTTGATCAATGAAATATCTACTTAGTACTTTTTGGGTGGGAAAGCTACCAACAATCATTTGAGTGGGAGCTGGCCCCAAACATCAGAATGTATGATATCAAAGGGTGCATGACTTTTGTGTTCAACTGTAGCAAGAGGAAGTCGAGCTAATTTTCCTAACAAGCAACTAGAACAAGGAGATAAAACACTGCTAGAACTAGAAATTAAATTATTTTTGGATAAAGACTTTAACTTTTGAGAGTTCAGATGTCCAAGCCGCACATGCCACTCATCAAGGGTCGTTAATTGAGCTGTTAAGGCTTGTTTCATAGGAGACAAAGTGTACATGCCCGACTCACTAGGTCCTTGCATCAGTAACTTCCGGGTTTGCTGGTCCTTGATAAAGAAAAAATTAGGCCAAAATTCAAAAAAACATGAATTATCAAACGAGAACTTTTGAACAGAAAGTAAGTTTTTAATAATGGAAGGGACACAAAGAACATTATTTGGTTTCAAAGAACCATTCAAAGAAGGGAGAGAAGCAGTACCAGTGTGAGTGATTTGTAACCCTTGACCATTACCTACATGGAGGAGATCATTGCCATTATAATCAGTCACGCCACTTAGAGATTGAACATCAGGTGTTATGTGATAATTTGCGGCCATATTAGGAAACCAGTTCATAGGGCGGTTTGCAGCATAATAATGTGCCATGGGAGTGGAGGACCGAATAGAATTATGAAAAGAATAACCTTGCCAAGGCTGATTGCCTTGATATTTTTGATTTTTTGGACTGTACCGACAACGGCAATTGACAGCAGTATGGTTACCTTTTTCACAGATTTGACAAGGGCCACGAGGACGTTGATTGTTGCCATTATTATTGCGGAAACCAACTGAATTAGACGAGAAACCATGAGAACGAGAAGAGGATGCTGGTGGTGTTGGAAGAAGAGGATCTGAACTCTTAAGAACCATGTTTGCTTGTGGTTCAATAGAGCTTTTTAAGAGAATTTCATAAGCAACCAATTGCCCATGTAGCTCATAAAAGGAGACAGGTTTAGTGCAGCGATTAAGAGCAGTAATGATGCTATGAAAATCAGATCCAATGTTGCAATAAATAATCGCATTAAATTCAGCAGGAGAAAGAGGCTTACCTGCGGCTTTGAGCTCATCAAAAAGAGCCTTTGCCTTTTGTAAGTATTGAGAGACAGAGGTCATTCCTTTTCAATTCTTGAAGTTCAATATGGAGTTGAAGTTGTCGATTCTGGGAGATTGAACCAAAGGCATTTTCAAGAGCCATCCATACTTCACGTGAAGATGAAAGCCCAATTACATATGGAAAAATATCTTCTGTCAAGGAAGAAAATAGCCAAGATAGGAGCATCTGATCCTTTTTGAACCATACGTCATAGGCAGGATTTGGAACTGTGATCGTGGCGTCAGTAGATGAGGTAATTGTTTTCGCAGGCATTGGAAAAGATCCATCAATAATGCCATGAAGGTCTTGATAATTTAGGATGGGTATAAATTGAGTTTTCCAGGCTAGATAATTATTGGTATTGAGTTTGACGGAATAGGAGTGACTTGAAGAAATAACAGAAGGTGTGGTAGAAGAGGATGAAGAGGATGAAATGGGAACAATAGGATTTGCCATTACTAGAGGAGGAGGAGGAGAAATAGCTCTGATACCATGTGAAGATAAAGAAACAAATGGAAAAATGTAATTTGCATTATGTATTTAGTCAATGTGAACAGCCTTGGTATTTATACCAAGTTAGGGTACAAGATAGAAGAGATAAATACAAATAAGAACTATACAAAAATAACATATATACAAATAGAAAATATTTAGCAGTAATTATCGGAATTTCATTCACGAATATCTTCCCCTTGGTTTTCCAATTCAAAAATAAAGTACTTAGAGCTCTATATCATTATGCTTGAAACCTCCACATCAATGTTCATGGAATTGTTCTTTCTTCGTGTATGGCTCTATATCATTATGCTTGAAACCTCCACATCAATGTTCATGGAATTGTTCTTTCTTCGTGTATGGCACCAACTTTTTCACCCTAACGTCACCTTCCCATCAAACAACCTCCTTAACTATGAGCATTTCGTTATATTAACGACCTTCTTTGTCTATGCTACTTTTGCTATTATTCTTGACATGCTTAAGCCTAAGGCTCGCTATGCTCTAACACAATCTCTCTTCGCATTAGCCTTTGTTCAACTTTTATTTCTCATCCACTATCACTTGGCTGATCATGTAGGTCTTGAAGGGCAATACCACTTGCTTTTTGAGATCACCATAGTTGTTTCTCTAGTCACAATCGTTTTAGGAATCAACCATCCTAGGAGTTTCATACTTAGCTTTATTAGGTCCACAAGTATTCTTTACCAAGGCTTTTGGTTTGCTTTCACTGGCTTCATGCTCTGGACGCCATCTATGGTGCCTAAAGGCTGTTTCTTATATCCAGAGGGAGGTCGTCAGATGGTTAGGTGCAATGGAGATGAAGATCTTTCAAGGGCTAAATCCCTAGCCAACAGTCAGTTCAGCTGGGGCTGGATTGCTGTCACCATTATGGTGATGTCATTCTACTTGATTCTGAACAAGTTCCACACGAAAAAGATCGAGCACTCTATACTGTCAAGTGAAACATTAATGTTTGAAGAGGACTCAGATGATGTTGAAACTCCTAAAAAGTGACCAACTCCAAATTTAGTTCCTACGATATTGAATGGTGACAACTATATTCTTCTTTGTTTGTGAAGGGTTCAAATTTTAATGTGAGTACGAGTCATATGTTTACTCTATATACGTGTATGTTCATAAGGTTGCTTTCGCTTGTATTATTGAATAAAAGGCTGACATATTATAGTAGAGGAATCAATTATAATTTAATTTACTAGAGGAAACTACTTATTTCAATTAATAACTTAACCTAAGTAATTGCATATGACTTTCAATTGATTCTAAGTACGATTAGCATTTCAATATTAAAGTTATCATCTTAACTTGCAAATTGACAATCACAATTAAAAATTTAGCAAAATGCACCAAAGTTATAAGCCATTTGTGATTTAAGAAGTTTATTCCCAAACTTTTAACCTCTATCGAAAACAACCTTTTCATTGTAACAGGACTCACATGTTACAAGGTCTTAATCCGGTACTTCCTCCCTTAAAAGCCCGTCCATTGCACGTAAAAAGAACTCATTAGAATAGTGTTTATTTTGTTTTAGACCAAGAACGATGTATCATAGAAAGTGCTAATGTGGATTAGAATATATACCCTTCATGATTTAATGTTTTGCAATTTGCAGTGAAATAAGTGAATATCATCCTCTATGTATTTTTTTTTAATGATGAATGTCATAATATAATAAAACTTAATAAATAGCTATTTGCAAACTTTGGATGCTTTATTATCTACTTAAATAGCTAAAACAAAATAAACATGTTCAATTATATATAATTAACTACTTCATCCATATTCTATCAAAAATATTTATTTTCTGATTTAATTTGCATGTTTACTAATCTAGATTTTTAAAAAATGTTAACTAATCTTATTTAAAAAATATATAAATTTCAGCAACCCCAAGCACCTCATTAGTAAGAGCCAAAACTTAGTTCCTATTAGTATTGAAACGTGACATCTTTTTTTTAGCGAAGGGTTAAAAATTAGAATTATAAGGTATATATCAATGCTTTAAAAATTGGACCGAAAGTTAGACTGATAAGATAAGAAATTTAAGGTTTAAAAAGCTTAATAGGTATTAGATGTCATAAAACTGGCTAAAAATTAAATAAAATTAAAGAATATAAATTATAATTGAAAGAGATTTTCTTTATCTATCGAAAAATTTGAAGTTTAATTGAAAATGTGTTAAATAAAAATTAATTGATTTTTTCTTTATAAGAACATATTAATTTATATATGACAACTGATTAGTTAATACACTGATCGATTTTAACAACAAAAGTTATTAAAGATTCAAAGTTTTTATTGTTAAACCGGTTAAATCAGTTGAGTTTTTTAATCATTGGTATATTTCAAGTATGTGTATATATATTTATTGGATTAGAGGGCATTCCTCTATTTGTTTAATTGAGCCTCTAATAACGTTTGCTTGATCAAAACAATGATACTTTCGGTTAATGTGTGTTAAATAAGTTTAGTTCACATTATTTTTCTTTGCATGTATAGAGGAAAATTTGTGAAGGAGATGATTTCTTTTTTAAATCTTGTAGCCACCAATCTTCATTTCTCTTAATTCTAATTAAGTTCTTATTTGCTCTCTAAATTCTTTATGTTTTTGTGAATAATTTGAAGAGTCAATTCCTTAATTTGGACCACAGTTTTCAACAATTGCAACCTTATCCTAGTCATACATAATTAATTAATTCAAAAGAAGGATTAAGTTGAAAGTTAAATATTTCTTGTAACTCAAAAGACATGTTTATTACAACTCAACACATCAATTTACGCTTCAAGCTAGCAATTAGGCAACCTAGGAGATTTCACAAGAACAAACGACATAAAGAGCTCAAACTAGGTTTATATATGATGGTTGGTCCACGGATGATATGATTCAAGTTTCATTATAAATATTAAGCGATCTAAAGTTTCCGTTAGAATCTAAACTTTGACCAAGGAAAGGTTTCACATTCCCTGCAAGAAGATGTGAGTTTTATACAATATTATTGATGTGTTAAGATTATCTCAAACTCTAATGTACTCATTAATTATTATAACTTGCACGTTTATAACATTTTGGAAGTCCTAAGTACGTTGTTATGTTATAAATACCCCTCCATTCCTCCTCCTACCTCTCAATCCCTCTCCATTCCATCTTTGTACGTAGTAAAAAAAACTCCACACTTCTCATTCCCTTTCCCTGCGAGACCTAGTTTCAGAAACAAGTTAAAAAATGACTACTTCGGTGCATGTAGTTGGTCATCTAACACCAGGCATTGGGTTAATGTTTTTAGGGTTTTGGCATCTTTTCAACCACATCAAACTCCATGTCCAAAACCCCATCTCCTATGTCTCTTCCCCATGGTTTTCCACTTCAAAAATAAAGTACTTAGAGCTCTATATCATTATGCTTGAAACCTCCATATCAATGTTCATGGAAGTGTTCTTTCTTCGTGTATGGCACCAGCTATTTCACCCTAACGTGACCTTCCCATCAAACAACCTCCATAACTATGAGCATTTCGTTATATTAACGACCTTCTTTGTCTATGCTACTTTTGCTATTGTTCTTGACATTCTTAAGCCTAAGGCTCGCTATGCTCTAACACAATCTCTCTTCGCATTAGCCTTTGTTCAACTTTTACTTCTCATCCACTATCACTCGGCTGATCATGTTGGTCTTGAAGGGCAATACCACTTGCTTTTTGAGATCACCATAGTTGTTTCTCTACTCACAATCGTTTTAGGAATCAAATATCCTACGAGTTTCATACTCAGCTTTATTAGGTCCACAAGTATTCTTTACCAAGGCTTTTGGTTTGCTTTCACTGGCTTCATGCTCTGGACGCCATCTATGGTGCCTAAAGGCTGTTTCTTATATCCAGAGGGAGGTCGTAAGATGGTTAGGTGCAATGGAGAAGAAGCTCTTTCAAGGGCTAAATCTCTAGCCAACATTCAGTTCAGTTGGTGCTTGGTTGGTGTCACCATTATCGTTATGTCTCTCTACTTGATTATGAGCAAGTTGTACCCTAAAAAGATCGAGTACTCGATATTGTCAAGTGAAACAATGTTTGAAGAGGAATCAGAGGATGTCGAAACTCCTAAGAGGTTGCCAAAACTCGATGCCGAAAGGTGACAACTATATTCTGTTTTTGTTTGTGAAGGGTTCAAAGTTGAAAGTGTGAATGTGTTTATGCTTATTAGGTTAATAGTAATATCGTATCCAAGATTGCTTTTGATTGTATAATTGAAAAAGACAAGCTGACACGTTTCTTATGTGTATAAACACATGCTTTTCCAATAAAGAACTTGAACAAGCATAGGACTTGGGTCCGTCCTTGACTGTTATATAAATTTTCTTTTTGAAAACGGAGAACCCGCAATTATTATTCTTTAAATACGTCATGGGTAAACTTTCAGAATGATGCATTGTGTAAACTTTCGAAATATGTTATTTTATAAATATTACAACTAACAACATATTCCGGTAAGGGTTTGGAAAGATTTGATAATAAGTAGCCTTATTTTTATATGATAACAGTAATATTTAATAAAATTTTTGTTAAAATATAAAACTTGTAGAAATCTAATAATATATTATTGAATTTCTGGTTGATTATCACAAAATAATATAATTTAATTTAATTTATTTACTTAATTTAGGATTAGATTGAATCATCAAATTTTGTTAAGTAATTGGTTTTAAAAAGTTTTTTCAAAGTCAAAACCTAATCAAATTTGAATAATTGAATTTAAATTCTATGAAAATGACTTTGATACATGGACTATGACTAACTTAGCTCTTTAAAAAAATGTTAAACTTATCAAAGTTAAACGCAAATCTCAATGCAAACAATTCTTGTACTACCATGCTTAGCATTCTTTATTCTTGGCAATGGATTGGATTAGAATTATACTTAGGTTTGAAGCTCCAAGTTTGAATCGAGTTTGAGTAGTTCGAAATTTGACCGGGTCTAATTAAATTTATTTTTTAATTTTTAAAAATTAAATTCTACATCTTTATGATACCTTGAAACTTGCAGCATGTCAGATTCTTCAAGATTGTTGAGCTGCTAGCCTCAAAAACTCAAAATAATACTTCTCCACACTCTTAAAACCTTGGGCACAATTTTGATAAAGATCAAATACGTGCAGCTCATAATTAGGGGGTAAAAATCTAAGGAAAGGGGCTTGTTTCAATTTCCTCCGAGATCTGATTGGTAGTTTTCCATTCCCCTCTCGATTATTTTCAAGATTACTCCACCAAACTTTAGCACCACTTTTTAATTTATAGCTCACAATTCTCACTAGTTTATCATCTGTGATTTACATCATCTCTTGAAAACTTTCCATCTAATCAATTCAATCAAGAAAGCCTTCAATGCTTAGATTTCCACTAAAGTAAGAGACTTCAACTTTAATCTTGTAATCATCTTTAGCTCTTTGGCCTCTTCTTGGTTGGTCTTGGTCTAGTATTTCTTCATCTGAACTATCTTCCCTAAGAGACATCTAATTCTGACCTTGAGTTCTCCTATTTTTTGCATTCTTTGGAAGATCAGGTCCGCCAATGAGTTGGGGTTGAGGTAAACCTCTGCCTTGAGCTCCATTAATTGGTATTCCTCCATTGTTAGCTTGATTA
The DNA here is from genome assembly GCA_025629825.1 of Erythroxylum guanchezii. Classification (NCBI taxonomy): domain Eukaryota; kingdom Viridiplantae; phylum Streptophyta; class Magnoliopsida; order Malpighiales; family Erythroxylaceae; genus Erythroxylum; species Erythroxylum guanchezii. The sequence continues at coordinate 334,846 of JAOTAX010000196.1, read as the reverse complement.
GGGGCCATAATGGTTAGAAGTTGATCCATACAAGTCGCTAATCCATTAATAGCCTCCAAAACTTCGTCAAATCTCTAGTTATCTCCTTGATTAGTCATTTATACTGAGTGGTCAAAACTGAAAACATTTGGTTTGACTTTTTTGGATTTTGAGTGAATTTTCTAGGTTTTGTGTGAATTTTCTGGATTTTTTTGGTGAAATTTCTAGGTTTGTAGGGTTAGAAGATGGGCTGGAGGGCGTGAGACAGAAACAAAACTGAGGGAAGGCACAGGAAAGAAATCCAGGAAAAACTAGATTTAAATCTCTGATACCAACTAACACAGCGGAAGTAATTAAGTCGAGATTTTAGGTTAATCTCTGAACCAAATTCAAGCATAAAACTTAGGATTTAATCAAAAAGAGAATGACAGTTTCTTTAAGGAAAATTTCCTACAAAAGCTTTTATTAAAGGCAATTTTTTGTTCCCCCAAAACATTTGTTGACCTAACTTTTATAGCATTAAAGTGGTACATGGGAGTCCTAATTCTAGTGTGAAAATGATTTATTAAAATCCTTTTATAAATCTAACTTATTTCTTTTTCTTGCTGGACAAGAAAACCTACCTAACTGGGAAAATTAGAATAAAATAAAACAGAAACTAATCATAATGGGTATATGACAATATAACAAAATCCTAATAAGTCAAAGACGACATAAACAAATCCTTATGAGTCCAATCCTTTATTAAAAGTTTATTTTTAATTCAATTTGATAAACCTTAGTCTTTACTATACAAGAGAGCTAGCAACTAACGAAGACACTACGAAAGAGATACAGGATTTACAAAGGAAACTTCAATCTCACATTAGTCATGGGTTGAGAACGGGAATTAAAACTCTATAAGATGTAATCTCCCGTTATTCCTTAGTAGTTCAATAGTAAAGTAATCGATTATTAACTGACTGATTGAAGGTTCGAATCCTACTTTAAGAGATTTGATTTATTCCAAATTCAAGAATTCGGAATAAAAGGTTCATTTTGATTGTTAAAAGTAACTAACTTGTTGCCTCTCTTTTTTTTTTTGCATTTTATATATCACATTATACTCTGTAATATTTAAGAATCACAGTTAATGCTTCGGTGTAGTGTCAATCCTAGGGTTGGTGTGGTTGACAAAGATGTTAAAAATCCTGCAATTTCTACATATATGTTTCACGTTTCATCTACCAATTGAGTTAACCAATAACATGTTTTAATAATGAATTTTTATGGCCACAAAAAGACAAAAGCTTTGCATTAATTATCCATTCAAGACAAATGAGTTATCCATGGTCCTTGAGAGGGAAATGACATTCCAGGGCACTTTGAAAGTGAGGACGAGTCTTATGTTTACTCTATATACGTGTATGTTCATAAGGTTGCTTTCGCTTGTATTATTGAATAAAAGGCTGACATATTATAGTAGAGGAATCAATTATAATTTAATTTACTAGAGGAAACTACTTATTTCAAGTAATAACTTAACCTAAGTAATTGCATATGACTTTCAATTGATTCTAATTACGATTAGCATTTCAATACTGAAGGTTTCATCTTAACTTGCGAATTGACAATCACAATTAAAAATTTAGCAGAATACACCAAAGTTATAAGATATTTGTAATTTAAGAAGTTTATTCCCAAACTTTAAACCTGTGTAGCCAAAATATGAATTTAAAAAATTATTTTTAATTTATAAATATTTATTATATTTTATATTATAATTATAGATTTATCGAAAACAATCTCTTTGCTGTTTAAGAATAAAGTTGAATACTATTTCTTAAAAAAAAAAAAGTTGAATACTATTAAACTTATTGGAATCTCACAGTTTTAAAAGACTCACGATAAGTGTTGTCGTAGGTGTCCGTTTGTTCCTTTACTTGTTGCCTAATGTCTTTTTTGTCGTCTCTTTACAAAAGCACCTCCTGTAACAGGGCTCACACAGTCACATGTTACGAGGTATTAATCCGGTACTTCCTCTCTTAAAAGACCGTCCATTGCACGTAAAAAGAACTCATTAGAATAGTGTTTACTGCTGACTGCTGAGAGTCGATAAAGATGACCAAGGAGGCTTCTTGTCAGCTTCAGTGGATAGATAGATTTAATATTTCACAAGGGAGGTGCTTGTACCTAAAAAGAACGAGTTGCTTGTCCCAATTACCAAGAACGATGTATCATAGAAAGTGCTAATGTGGATTAAAATATACGTGTCTATTCACCTTCATGATTTAATGTTTTGCATTGAAATAAGTGGATATCATCCTCTACGTTTTTTTTTTTTTAACGATGAATGTCATAATATAATAAAACGTAATAAATAGATATTTGCAAACTTTGGATGCTTTATTATCTACTTAAATAGCTAAAACAAAATAAACATATTCAATTATAATTAACTA
>JAOTAX010000196.1:314253-326192 GCA_025629825.1 Erythroxylum guanchezii | reverse complement strand
TTTTTTTTATAGTGAACACATCAATCTCCTTACTTTATACCCAAACTAGAGCCTAATCTACAAATGATACGTCTCTAATCTTCAGTCCTCTTGTTTCAAACTGATGAAAAAGGATATAAACAACATTTTAGCTGAAAAAACTCATCAGACCCACATGACTACTAAAAGCAACTTGTCCCTCAAAAAGTGTCATTAGTGCTCTGAATGAAACAGAAGATTTTCAATTATAGAATCATTAGTAAGTTGAGCCATCTACTAGCATTAAATCTTGTGACTTTGGTCCATGGCAAATTTAGCATTTAATTAGCTGATAATAGTTTTGGAAATTTTTTCCATTATGAATACTTTTTTATTTCAGGATGGCTCATTATTATTAATTTCACTGCATCAGACCTCTAAAAATCAAGAATCTGATCAGAAGTTAGTTGGCTCTCCCCACTGATTTGCTGTCTTGCACTATTTCTTCACAATCTTTCACTGCTTCAGAAGTTCTAAGTACTGACTTCTTTACCTTTTTTGGTGAAATAATGGGTCCATTTTGAGCACATTGTGCAAGTATAAATGTATTTAACCTAACATTGAAAAGGAAATCTTAACACACACTTGTGATATTAATACAGGACTAAACTTCTGTTTGATCACAAAGTCAAAAATTGTAGGATTATAAAACTTAGAAGCATATAATATAAGGTAATAATTTCTTCCATTATAAAAAATATTCTTATTCGCGAAAATTACTGAAAAACAATTTATAATATTTATTTTTTTAAATGAGTCTTCTGGCAAATATTTATCAAGTTATTTTGCATTATGTGATGAATTTTTCTTGCAATTTCTTCTATTATTAAAAATATTCTTATTACAAAATTATTTAAAAAAATCATATTAAATTTTCAAAAAAAAAAGAAGTTTTATGTTGAATATCTATCAAATTTTGATAAAAACTTGGTAAAATTTTTTCTTTTAAGATTGTTAATATCACAAATACTTTTATTAAATATTTTTAAAATAAATAAACTACCCAAAATATTGTATCTGTTTATCCTAGAATATGTGTTCAAAAGATTAAAAAAATAGTTCATGCAAGCAACAAGTTTTTGAGTCAGATCTTAAGAGCTTAATATGTACCTTCTTCTTCCTAATTGGCTATGCCCATTTCTTCCCATTTGAGAATGATTTTAATTCTCTCCATTTCTTGTTCGTTTCTCTATATATATATTTATCAATACCTGGCCTCCAATATCTTCACATCTTTCTGTGTTTGCTTTATCAGTTTTTTGTGGTAATGGCATTGCAGACCAGATTGTATTTCCTTCTGGTTTATCTTCTGGTAGTGACTTGGAGCTGCTCACTTCTTAGTTATGGCAATCCACAAGTACCTTGCTACTTCATCTTTGGAGCTTCATATTATGATAATGGCAACAACAATGCCCTTCTGACATCAGCCAAAGCCAATTTCCTACCATATGGTATTGATTTTCCTCAAGGAGCCACAGGAAGATTCTCCAATGGCCGCAATACACCTGATTTCATAGGTGTTTTGGTTCATACATAAGAAGAAACTTACTTCCTTTTCTCGTCTTTCCAGCCAAGTTTTAACGAGAGTTCATTACTTGCCCCTGCAGCCGAATTACTGGGATTCCACAGTTACATTCAACCATTTTTAGCTGGTAAAGATGATCAAGACATGCTCAATGGTGTAAATTATGCTTCAGGTAGTTCTGGAATTCGTTTTGAAACTGGCATGCAACTGGTAAAGTAACTGAAACTCATCATATCAACCTTCTTTTCCATGGTTTAGAACTTAATACTTGGATTATGAAATGTCACAGGGTGCTAGATACAGTATGGATGAGCAGCTGTGGCACCATCTACTAACGATTTCAAGAATTGCAGAGATTCTAATAGATAGAAATTCGTCAGCTGAAGATTACCTAAACAAGTGCTTGTATTCTGTTGCTATGGGTGACAATGATTATATCAATAACTACTTCAATCCACAATTCTACCCTACAAGCAAAATATACACTCCTGATCAATATGGCTCGATCCTGATTGAAGAATATGACTTGCAATTAAGGGTATGTACTATCACAAATATCATTAGCAACTCCATAGATTTTGCTTCTGTTTCAGTTGGTCACTTTTGGCACCAGACACTGTACAAGCTTGGAGCAAGGAAGGTAGCAGTGATCGGAATAGGCCCTCTAGGCTGTGCTCCGGTGGTAGTCGAGATAGCGGCAGCCACCGGAGCTTCGTGTGCCGATGTGGTTAACAACGGTCTTCAGATTTTTAACACCAAACTTGTTCAGCTAGTAAATGAGCTCAACAGAGATCTACCTAATGCAAAATTCATCTATGTCAATGCTTTTCAGATATATTCAAGCTTATTCACTGGTAACACAAACAACAAGGATCTTAAATCATACAAGCTCTAGTCAGTTGCAGAAATGGATGATTGTGTTAGCTCTTAATAGAGATAAGTTCCTCATTGCAGGATTCAAGGTCACAAATGCCTCATGCTGTGAAGTGATTACAGGTGCAGCAGCTTGTGTTCCTCTAACTAAACCATGTCCTGACAGGGATGACCATTTTTGGTGGGATGGTCTTCATCCATCGGAATCTATCAACAGGATGTTTGCTTTAAGATCATACAAATCCCAATCTCCTCTTGACACTTTCCCTTTTGACATTAGCCATCTAATTCAGATCTAGAGAGGCAAATCACTCATACAGTGAAAGGATTTGAGCATTTCCGCACCAAATAATAGTATTCTGTATTTGGTGAATGTTCCCTAGTCATGGACCCAATAAAAAATGCCGTTAAATATAGGGTCTGAAGAAGTTCGGTATATACATTCTTACCTTTAACTATTATTAATATTTATAATAACATATTAACATAATATAATTCGTAGTTCTTTGAAATTATAGTCTTTTAACTAACTAAATTTATAAAATATTAAAATATAATATAAATTTTAAGTAACCTTATAAAATTAAGTAAATTTTAAAATATAATTTATCTTATATATAACTTCATCAAATATGAATTATATGACAAGCCCTTGATTTTTCCAAGCTTTTTATTGGAACAATTGAACACCGCTCCCTTTCCAATCTCACCGTTTTTACTAAAATCTATTAATATTATATAAAAGTTAACACTCACTACACAAGGCTCTCTGCTTCTGAGTCAATGATATATACAACATTTCACTTATACTTTTACAAAAAAAAACTGTTGTTATAATTTAAACTTTTTTTAACTATAAATATAGCTAATTACCGATTCTTATACCTAATTAATCTCTCTTTTACAAAGTGAAACTCAATTAACATAATGCTTTATTTTCTTATTTCAACGTATTACTTTACGTTGAGCTATTCTTTTTTTTTTTCCGGGTGCTATAAAAATTAAAATTATGGTTAATTAGAATTTTTAACCGAAGTTGAGTTGAATATAAAAATACAGAGAATTTAACCCGAAGATTTATTACAGATTAAAGTAAAATTTTACCTCCCACTTGTTGATTTAGTCATCTGCCATTTGTTTTAGTTTGAGGACCACATAATTTGGCTGAAAAAATGATGAACAGAACAGAAGGATCGATTGTGAAAGTGAAATGTCGTACGTCACTTGAAGATTAATACCAAATTAATAAAAACGTCATATGCTTCTTCTAGACATTGAATTTGACAACTTGTACACATTTTGAAAAGTCAAATTAAAATGACATTCTTGTTATACTCATCTAGCAAGTTCGAGTTGGCTCAAGCTGCCTTGTCAAGTCAATCTTCATTGTTTTCTGAACATATGTTAAGTAACTTTTTAGGTACGGTTAACAATTTATAAATCACACCATCGTAGTGAATCAATTAATAACTCAAAATCAAGTTGACTGTTCAACTCAACTAATTTTAATACGTTCATGTGTAAGTTCGAGGCTCGAAAACCTCAGTTTGTTGAATGGAGACTATAAGATTGGAGTCTGGGATTGGAGACTCATTGGGTGTGGCCGCTCATTAAGGAGCAAACTATTTGTTGTTTACTCTTTTAATCATTTGGATTAGGAATTTGATACATGGCGGCTCGTATCAATCCAACAGTCAAGCCAATAGGCTTTGGAGCTAATCTTTGTTTAATCGCAAAGAAAATTAATATTAAACCCATATGCAATAAATTAAGTCTAACATGATCGGATTAGTTAGTTTAATAATAAAAATTTTGAACTATCTAATTTTTTAGTTTGGCTTTCAAATTTTTGGTTCGATTTATTTTAATAACTATTATTATTAAAAACTGATCAGTTTATTGGTTAATAAGTTATTATAAATTGAAATAAATTAATTAGTTTTTATTTAATAATTTTTAATTAAATTTCAAAATTTTTATGATAAGGACAATCTCTTTTAATCATATTTTTAAATTCTGTAATTTTATTCAATATTTAATCGATTTTATAACTATCTAATACTAATTGAATCTTTTAAAACTTATTTGTAAATTTCAATGATTAAAAAACTTAAACATATCCGAATAATTTCAAGTAAAGGTATAAAAATTTTAATTTTTAATTTTGAATCAAAACCATATAAATTAAAATATCAGAAATCAGATCATTAATGTTAAAGGCTTAAGTGAAAAAGGAGAAAGCAACAAATTAATACGACAATTGAAGATACCTAATTGGACTAATTTTCACACCAAATCAAGCATTAATAAGAAGGGATAAGTTTAATCTTTTTTTAATTTCAATAATTAAAAAATTGAACTTTTCGGTTCGGTTTTTGATTTTTCAGTTTAATTTGTTTTAATAACTTTTATTGTTAAAAACTAATTAGTTTATTAATTAATCGGTTTACTTGTAAATTAACAAATTCTTATAAATCAAAATAAATAAATTAATTTTTATTTAATAATTTATCTTCAAGTAAAATAATGGTGATCTCTTTTAATTATTTTTTAATTTTGTTCAATATTTAATCAGATGGGTCCAAATTAACAGGACAATTAATGCACCTAATTGAGCTATTTGTCCACGCAAGGTAGAAGACCGAACATAGAAGGTTCCATGCTCACATGATACCACACAAAGCTTAAGCTTTTGCAGTTTCTTTTTTTTTTTTCTAGAAGACAAGACTTTTGAGCATAATTAAATGACGTCATAAATATAAAATTCAATGAAATAAAGAATTAAGAGTGGGTGTTGGTGGCTGAGAATTTTAGTCTGACCATCCAAATCCATGAATCCTCGTCCTACTCTTGACGTCATGGCATATGTTCCAAAGTGCGAGGGGTATTATTAGATTAATAAGAATTTTAAAATTCTAATTGCTTTCAAACATTATTAATCACCCTCTTAACCTTTTGAAACTTGGAAATTAATATTTTAAAAATCGGACTAGAAGTTAAACTAGTAAAAAAGGAGGTTTAAGGTTTAAAAGATTCAACCGGTATTAATCCGTCATAAAATTAATTAAAAATTTAAAGAATTTGAAATATAATTAAAAGAGATTATCTTACGTATCGAAAATTTGAAGTTTAATTGAAAGAGAAAAATATTGTTAAATAAAAATTAATTGGTTTATTTTGGTTTATAAGAACTTATTAATTTACGAAAATTGATCAATTAATTAATAAATTAATCCGCTTTTAACAACAAGAGTTATTAAGGTAAAACAAACAAAAAATTAAAAACCAAACTAAAAAATTAGACAATTCAAAATAATTGACCGAACCAGTTAGATTTTTCGATCATTGTTGAAAATAAGCTTTAATCTTTCTTAAACTAATTAAAGCTTTATTAAAAATTAACCAAAATTTTGCCTAAGTACAAGTAAATTTCTTCTTTTTCATTGTAATTCATAAATGGGTCTGTAAATTTCGACTCCAAACTAAGGATGGGTGGTTTGAGAATTATGATTCCATTTGTGTTTTATGTAAATTTACAATAGAGCGTCAGAATCATTTATTTTTTTAATGTAACTACATTTACGCAATTTGGAGCAGGATAATGAGTATGCTACAACTACCCAAGTTTACATTTGAATGAAGACACTTAACATGATTATTGTCAGGACCAAGCAAGGTGAACCAAATAGAACACTCATTAAAACAATTTTTACTACCACCATCTACTCCATTTGGAGGGAGAGGAGCAAAAGATTATACAAGGAAATCGAAGAAGGAAAATATCAGATCCCTGAACACATCATCACTTGGGAGGAGGGGACCTTTCGGATGTATTTAAAGCTTAAGAAAATGACATCGTTTGGTGTTAAACTAAATGACGAAATCGAAGAAGGAAAATATCAGATCCCTGAACACATCGTTAATTGGGGGGAGGGGACCTTTCGGATGTATTTAAAGATTAAGAAAATGACATCGTTTGGTATTAAACTAAACGACGTCGTTTCTTTTAAGTTAATAACGTTCAACCGCTACCAGATGACAACGTATATGTTCGAAGTTTACCGACACAATTTTCCATCACTAATATTCAATTGAAAATTTTATAACTTTATAAATCCGCCATCAATTACTATCTTATTTGTCGACGATAATTTTTTTGTTACTAAATTATATTTTTACGTCAAATTTTTCAACAGTAAAACAAATACTATCGGTAAGTTGCAACAATTTGTTTCTCGTCAATAATTTTCCATTGCCAATTTCTTATTTTCTTGTAGGGAGCAATTTATAAATCACACGATCTTAGTGAATCAATTAATAACTCAAAACCAAGTTGAACGTTCAACTCAACTAATTTTAATACGTTCATGTGTAAGTTCGAGGCTCGAAAACCTCAGATAGTTGAATGGAGACTATAAGATTGGAGACTCATTGGGCGTGACCGCTCATTACGGAGCAAACTATTTGTTTACTCTTTTAATCATTGGATTAGGAACTTGAAACATGGCGGCTCGTGTCAGTCCAACAGTCAAGCCCACAGGCTTTGGAGCTAATGTTTGTTTAATCACAAAGAAAATTAATATTAAACCCATATGCAGTAAATTAAGCATATGGTTGACAGATAACTTGATAGGTTTAGCCATTTTAATAATAAAAACTTTGAACCGCCTAATTTTTTAGTTATGACTTTCCAATTTTATGTTCGATTTATTTTAATATCTTTTATTATTAAAAATTGATCAATTGATCAATTAATAAGTTATTATAAACTAAAATAAATTAATTAGTTTTCATTTAATAATTTTTATTTAAATTTCAATTTTTTTATGATAAGGATAGTTTCTTTTAATCATATTTTTTAATTCTGTAATTTTATTCAATCTTTAGTCGATTTTATAACTATCTAATACCAGTTGAATCTTTTAAAATTTATTTTTAAATTTCAATGATTAAAAAACTTAATCGTATCCGAATAATTTAAAGTAAAGGTATAAAAAATTTAATTTTTAATTTGAATCAAAACCATATAATTTAAAATATAAAAAATGAGATCATTAATGTTAAAGGGTTAAGGGAAAAAGGAGAAAGCCACAAATTAATAGGACAATTGAAGATACCTAATTGGAATGAATTTCTACAGCAAATCAAGCATTAATAAGAAGGGATAAGTTTAATCATTTTTTTTAAGTTTTCGGTTCGATTTTTAATTTTTCAATTTAATTTATTTTAATAACTCTTATTGTTAAAAACTGATTTGTTTATTATTATTATTATTTGAAATAGTATCGACTAGTATTAAACAAGATCTAACGTCAGTACAGCAGAAATAAAAGTAGGGGGAACAGAACCCCAACTGATTAGTTTATTAATTAATCGGTTTATTTATAAATTAACAAATTTTTATAAATTAAAATAAATCAATTAATTTTTATTTAATAATTTATTTTTAAGCCAAATAAGAATAATTTCTTTCAATCATTTTTTAATTTTATTCAATATTTACCCAACTTAATGCAAACAAAGAGGTGGGTCAAGACAATTAATGCACCTAATTGAGCTATTTGTCCACGCAAGGTAGAAGACCGAACATAGAAGGTTCCATGTTTCACATGATACCACACAAAGCTTAAGCTTTTGCAAATTCCTTTTTTTTTTTTCTAGAAGACAAGACTTTTGAGCATAATTAAATGACGTCATAAATATAAAATTCAATGAAATAAAGAATTATGAGTTGGCGTTGGTGGCTGAGAATTTTAGTATGACCTTCCAAATCTCTGAATCCTCGTCCTAGTCCTGACGTCATAGCATATGTTCCAGTGCGAGGGGTATTATTAGATTAATAAGAATTATAAAATTCTAATTGCTTTCAAACATTATTAATCACCTTTTGAAACTTGGAAATTAATACTTAAAAAATCGAACTGGAAATTAAACTAATAAAAAAAGATTTAAAGTTTAATAAATTTAACCGATATTAAAGACATTTATCTTGTGTGGACCCACTAGACTTAATCTTGGGACGCGTACAATATGTTATACTCAAGAAATGACACGATAGAAAGGGATAAAATAGTTTAATAAAAAATCATATTGTTTAGTGCTAATTTAATCAAAAATCAAAAAGCATATTCGTTTGGAGTTTTAGAAAATGAAGCATAGAATCAAAGCCTATCCGTTCAAAAAGATAAGGGAAAAGCGTAGAAGACTAACTAAATATAATGACATTAGAAAATGACGTGATAATTAATGAAGAGTGTATTTATATCGTAACATTTTCTGTCAAAGTTATCTATACGTCATCGATGACTTAAAAAGGTCTTAATCACTTATTGTTCGTTTGATTAGCAAACTTTAATTTAATGATTTGCCCTTTTGATTACTCACGCATAGCGTGACATATTAAGACACGTAAGAAATGTACTAACTCGAGAATAACAATAAGTCGTTACATGAAACTATTTGGTACTAACCCAAAAATTTATAAATATTGAGTATGTTGGTTATGGTACTTGTGTTTGAATCATTAAATTAATACAAGGCACATTAAATTTATAAAATTTATTCGTTAAGGATAAAGTCAGGTGAAATAAAGTTGTATATTATTGGATCTCTATAAAACTCGAGTATTAAAGAAATTTTTGCTTCATTTTGTTGTTATAATTGAAGAGTAAAAGAAATAGAAATGTGTTGGAGAGAAGGTGTTTCCACGAGAAAATTGTGAGAAAAATACAATTTTGGTTTTGGAACTATTGAAAGCAACACATCACTAGAAACATGGAAAATGGACCACAGCACTTGTCTGTCCTCTCTAATGTATTCAAGGAATCGACTGCTGACTTCTGTTCGATTCTTGCCCACCAAGAAAGGGCCACTCAGAATTCAGAATTTAAAAAAAAAAGTATATATATATATTAAATATAAGTTTTAAATTGCACGACAAGACAACGATAAGATTAAAAATTCAATATAAAACGATGTGAAATGATAAAGTCAACTTTAGAATATTACATCTGATGTTATCCATATTACAATCTGGTGTTAAAATTCTATGAACAGCCACAGTTTTAGTGGGATTTTCCTTTGAAAATTCAAAAGTATCAATCATTGATTTGCTTAGAATTTTCAAATTATGAAAACAAAATATAATTTTAAATTGAAAAATAATGGTTTAAAAGTCGGATCCGAATTTAAATCGATAAAATAAGAAATTTAAAATTTAAAAAATTCAATCAAATTAGACCGTCATAAAATTAATTAAAAATTAAATAATATTAAAAATTTTGAAATAAAATAAAAAATATTGAATTTTAATTAAAAAATAATATTAAATTAAAAATTAATTGATTATATTAGTTTATAAAATTTTATAAATTAATAAAATAAATCAATTAATTAATAAATTGATCAACTTTTATAACAAAAATTATTAAAATAAATAAAAATAAAAATTTTGAAACTGACTTAAAAAATTAGATAATTCAACTTTTTTACGATCAAAATCGGATGAACCAAAAAGTCGACAAATTTTATTATTAAGAATAATAAATAATTATTTTCATTAACAACATTTAATCAATTAAGTAGGGATGGCAATTGTATCCGAACCCGATGGATATCTGATAAAATTACCCGAACGGGGACGAGTATGGGGAGTAAATTTTTACCCATGGACGGGTATGGGGTTAACAAAAATACCCGTCGGGTATGGGGCGGGTATGGGGATATCACCCCCCATACCTGTTTACCTGTTATATAGTAATTACAAATTTGCCATTATATATATATACATACTTATATACCCGTTATATACATATATATTTAATATATACATTCATATTAAATAAGCTTATTAAAAAAAAAGAGGCGGGTAAACAGGTACCCGATGGAGGTCAAGCTCCCAACGGGTACAAATATAAGAGTGTCAAAAAAATTCCCGACAAGAATGAGTGTGAGTATGAGAGTGAGGACAAATTCATGGGACCGGTACGAAAGATGGCATACCCGCCCCGTTACAATCCCTACAACTAAGCAATCGTATGCTTTGGCTTGCGTGGAAAGCCGAAATATTCGTTGAACATAAAAGGACATCGAACCCATCAAAAGTTAAGCTCAAATATTTGTATTAGATATATTTATTTATTTATTTATTCAATCTCACAAACTCCAGCATGGCAGCTCCACTTTTTAGAATTAGCATTAGGAACAGCCTAACTCTTCATTAAATGAATAGCATGGAACACATGGTTTATCTCATTACGTGTAGCTGGCTTTGGACACACGCCATAACAATTAAATATAGCTATATTCCAATTCAAAAACACTTGCCTTTTTTTTAAAATTCATAGTAATAATTTTTTTAACAATTTCAATTTGATAAATTGAATAAGGAAGAAATTAAATCTGAAATGTAACTTTTCACTTTTTTATAATTATATTTTTATGACTGTAATTCACAATTCGTAATTTAAAATTTTAAAACATGATATAAATAATTTAATAATAATAACCACTTAGTAAAAAGTTTGCTGATATGTAGAGTTTGAAAAGGTTCAATAGCAAACAACCTTATTTTTAATTATTAGAGAGACTGTTTTTAAATGACCCACATAAAAAATAAATATAAATAAATTAAATAGTTCAATTTAATTAAGATGGTATATCTTATAAGTATAATTGACAATTCTTAATTTAAAAGTTAGAATTATGATGTCGTTGGCTGAATTTGGTCAAAAATAGGATTAGTATAATCTTCAATTTCTGGCTACTCCTCGAAGCCACCAAATGTAACAAAGGTTCAAAGTAGTGGCTTCCATGGAAGCCTCTAGACACCTAGGACTTGAGCCGTCAAACTCTTCTTATAAACCCTTCAATCCGTCTCCAAATCATCCTTGTACAGATATATCTCTTTCTAGTTCCTTGGTCTCTCTCTATCTGTGCTCTCCAAGGTGTATTGTCTGAAAATCACAGCTTTAGATACTGATCCTAGGACAAACAGAAGTTCCAAGAACATGGGTACTTTAGTGGGTCATGTAGCTCCGGGCTTTGCCTTTATGCTTCTGGGTTTTTGGCACTTGTTCAACCACATCAAACTCCATGTCCAACAACCAAACTCCTATGTCTCATCTCCATGGTTCTCTACTTCAAAGATTAAGTACTTAGAGCTCTACTTCATCATGCTTGGAAGCTCCTTATCCGTGTCTATGGAACTGTTCATTGGTCCTGACAGACACCAACCTTTTGACCCCGATGGGACCATCCCATCGAACCACCTCCACAACTTTGAACACTCCTCCATATCCTTAACCTTCTTTGTCTATGCCGCTTTTGCTATTATTCTCGACATCGTTAACCCAAAAGCTCGATATGCTCTAACACAGTCTCTCGCATCGTTAGCTTTTGGTCAACAACTATTCCTCTTCCACCTTCACTCGGCTGATCACATGGGTGTTGAAGGGCAGTACCACTTGCTTCTTCAAATCGCCATAGTTGTTTCTCTACTCACAACTATCTTAGGAATCAACTA
>JAOTAX010000196.1:253419-264787 GCA_025629825.1 Erythroxylum guanchezii | reverse complement strand
GGCTTTTAAAAAAAGCTCTTCTCAGAAAAGCTCTACTGACAAAAGCTCTACTGATAAAAGCTCTACTGATAAAAGCTTAACCAAACGGGCCCTTAGTAGCGAGTATCTTAGTCCTTGTGGGATATGACTTGGAATACTTGATGTGTAAGTACTAAGAATGATTGTGTGCGCTTGTAGATTTTGTCGACCACTGTGCATTGGAAGAGGAGCACTGGAGGAGTTTCCGACTACTATAACAGCGGTGGGCACAGTAGCGGCAGGCGCGGTGGCATTCTAGCCAGAGGCAGTGGTTTGTTGGCAGTTGGTGGTTGGCGGTGTTAAAGATTTCTATTTCCAAGACATAACGACATAATTGAGTTGAGAGAAAAAAAATCACGCTCCTCCTTCCCCCCTTACCTAAACTCTAAACCCTTTAAACTCTAAACTCTAAACTCTAAACCCTAAACCCTAAGTAAAAAGGCCCTTGGTGACACCATATACTCGAGCTGCTAAAAAAAGGGCTTTCGCTTAAGGGTTAGTCCAAGCCCAATGTGAAATTTCACACTTGAAGAGGAGATTGTTAGGATGTTAAGTGTTAGTAGGAATCTCCACAGTGGAAAGAGATGGTATTAGTAAGGGACATATATGTGAAAATGACTCATAAACCTAATGTCTTACGATTTCAGGTTGAAATATGGTATCAAAGCTCACGAGTATATTCCCTCATTAGACTCGTAATGAAAATCCCCCATATAAATGGACTTTCGATATCCAACAAATAGTATATATATTTGTTATCTTTGCAGATAATTGCGAATAAGATTTCATTGAATCAGGATTTGAAATTATAATTAATGATGGTTGTCAACGAGATTGTCTAAAAGAAGGCTCATTCTTCTTTATGAAAACCTTTTATATGTTTTTTTTTCTCTCTCTTTCCCATCACTTTATTTTTAATCTCAAAGTCACACAACATTTTATAAATGATATTAAAGATTTCTAAAAAAACCCTTTGTAGCAAAATGGCTCTATTTATTTATTTAATGCTTAATTTCACATGCCTCGTGGAACATATAAGCACGCGAGGCTTATCAATAAGTAGTAGAAAATGAAAGTTTACTAAAGTTCGTCCCGTGCATGTCGACGAGCCAAAACATTGCCGGCAGGGGCGGGTGCTACGCAGCATTGATGCATACTGATTTCGTCGGGCATGTGAGTGACAGTATCCGTCTCTCCCCACCCAAATACCTTATCGACCAACGAGACTGCAAATTTTCCAAGGATGTATGATCCTGCAATGCCACCCACAATTCCAGCCACCACCACAAACACCGGAGATGCCACTGCACCCAACAACCCTGTGGCTAAGGCGGTGGCGGCGAATTCTCCCAGTGTCCCACCACCAACAGCTCCTAGAATCGCAGCAGCATTTTCTGTTGCTGTTTTCAGCTTGTTGTCAGATGTATAGACGTCCCAAACCGCTATGCCCGCTGTGAAGATAAACACGGCCATTCCTGTTACCGCTAGAGCCTTTGATACCTGATTCACTGTAATTCTTCCCCTCCCGGATGCTCTGATGATACTATTGTACACCTATATACATTACATTCATTCATGTAAAATATTTAACCAAGGTCAATATTTTCTTTTTTACCTTTTTAATTTGGTAAAAAAAAAAAAAAGAAATAGAAGTTGATGAATAGTCAATCATTACTTGCAGTTTTTGTGCAGCTTCCAGGTTCCTAAACGGCCCTTGAAAGTTTAATTTGTTCTGATACCTTCAACCATTAATTTGAACAGTCAATGACAAGTGATCAGCAATGGATTAAGCTAATTTGAGTATTGTTTTTATCATCCACATTATCAGCATGATAAACTTAGAGATATATAGTTGTGAAGAGATCAATTACTTATAGGTATAGTTCTCATCAAGAGCTGTGTTACATGTATATTACCTTTTGACGAGGTCTCCGAAAGACACGCCGGTGTCCTTGAGCCATTTGGCTAAGTTGCGTGAAACAGGTCTACTTTTCTGCCTGACGTACTCCAACATGGCGTTCCTGAAAGTGGTTGCATCTTTGGCCAGGCGTCCGACGTTGACGACATTGTTTGGATCGATTTCTTGCAGAGCTTTGATGAGGGCATTGGCATTCTCTTTGATTTTGCCAAGGTAGTGTCTTCGCAGGCTGTAGTTGCTCACAAACTGCACCGCAGTGTTCGTAGCATACACCACATAGGAGAAAATGTCATTGGCAATGGAATATAGATCCTTGTCCTTGTGCTCAAACTGTTTCTTTAATTCTCTCACAGAATCCAGAAGGCCCAGCACCGTATTGTAACAAACTTTGGTTTCGCGGAGGCAGTGGGAGCGTTCGAGTTCAGAGTTGCATTGGCAGTGTTGTACTGCCTCTGCCTCTCGCTTGTAAACGACCTTAGCAAGCTTCACAACATCTTCATCGTTGAGAATAAATGAGTCGGGATCTGCCATTGGGGAGAGAGAAAGAGAGCTCAAGTAGTACTACATACGTTAAATTAGCATCCATGGACATCCCTTTAAAGACTAGCCAGCCTTTGTATGTTTGACAATGCCATACGCTGGATTTTCTGTCTTCTTCTTTTTTTTTTTTTTAATTGGAAAACAAACAAACTAATTGTTTGGTTCTTGGTAATTGAATTTTGAGTTGATAAATAAATTATTTCTAGAAAACGATGGGACGGAGGATTAATCCCTTTTTAAAAAAAGGCACGTTTTTCAAACTAGTAATGCTGTGCCATCAGCGTCCTTTCTATAGGACCACCATCGTCAGTATTCTTAGTTTGAAAAAAGTGCTTTTTTTTTCTAATTAAAAGAAAAAACATTTTGTTTTCTACAGGACCACCATCATTTTGCTTGTTTGTTTGTTTTCCAACTAAAAGAAAAAAGAAAGATGGAAAATCCTCGTGAAACATGTGAAGAGAAGGTTCGAGAGAGAAGAAAGAGTAAATAGAACTAGCTTTTTTATTTCAGTGTATAGTTAACTAAAAGCTAGATTTCCTCATATACAATCGAACTAAGCTACTGTATAAAATTGAACTAAAACATTCTACTTTGTACACAGTAAAACGACAACATTTTAGTAAGTAAACAGTTGAATATTGGCTCAAAGAAAGTTAGAAATGGAAGCTTGCAAAGTCAGAAATTTAGCCATAACTCTTGGTCTGCTGACTATAATAAGTCAAAAAACTGTTTTGCATATGGGTTAGGTTCTTCTTCAAAATTTTCTATACTTTCCTCAAAGGTATTACTGCTTGCATCATAAACTATTTGCATGTGCAGATTTTCAGTTGCATCCACATAATTTGTTTTAAATGGAATCCCCCATTCAAACTCATTGAAGTTGACAGATGATTCTACTTGATTACCCCTTGAGGTGCTACAAATGTCGGGTTCCCCATGTCGTTTCCACTCAAAATAATTGAGGACAAACCTTTTTCTCAGCAAATGCCCATTAACTTCAACAATAGGAAGGAAACATTTGTGTTTACACTTTTTACATGAACATCTGATCTTTGGCTCATCCATATATGCAGGTTGAGAACATGCATAATGAATAAAAGCTTCAACTCTGACAACAAATTCAGGATTAATGTAACCATCAGGTGTTAATCGTCTATACATCTAAGATCTATCAACATAACTCATTTCTGCATAACTATTAATTTAAAACAGTGAATCATGAGTTCCTATCATTCATGTTTTCCAAATATTACTTCTCATCTAAGATAAGACTTGTCAATCATGACAACAAATTCTCGTTGTCACTGCTAAGCTCCTCGTATTTTTCACCGATAAGCCTCACAGGAGCAATCATCACAAGTTATGGGTTAAGGTTTATGGGTTCAAATCTAAAAAATGAACCTATCATGAAGATCAAACATATATGTTTGTAATCAGATATGTTAGAAGATTATTAATATTAAAAGTCCTATATTAAATATGTATTCGTGCCAAATATAATAAGTATTCATCAAAATATGAATACTTGTTTTAATAAATTGTTTTAACATATAGCTAGTTTTTAAAAGATGCGTGTAAAAATTATTGGCATGAAAAGTAAAGAGAAGCTAATCACGACGGAATAAGAATCAATGAAATAACGGATTGACATATTAAGGTAATTGGAACTATAATATAACTCAAACTCATCTTATATTATTTCAATGATAAACTGAAGTTCATACCACAAACAAGTTTCACATCGTGCAGGCCATATCAATTAAAAATGCAATAACTTGAATGTCATTTGAATACCTGCGAAAGCTTCTCCTCAATCTCCTCCAAAATATAAATACTGGCAACAAATATGTTCCTACAATCAAGAACAAATTCCTTCACAGTTTAGAAAGCGGGATATATTAAAACAATTGCCATGAAATATTATAATCAATCAAGGTCATTAGCTATACTGAAATAATTCAACCATCAGGTGTTATCCTCAATAATTTGCATAATTATAAGTCTCCTCCACAATAAGATCATAAGTTAATACTAAGGAGCTCTTGTTTTAATTTAAAAACGGTGATGTCACATTTTATGAGGACCCTATTGAAAATTCGACAGAATTTCTCCTATAAAATGGACATCCCCTTTTGAAAGAAGGGTCCCCTCTGCAATAAAAATACACTTCTATATCGATCAGTAACCACAACTCAAATTGGGTCTACAAACTATATGTCTATTCTCAATTCAGTCCACATTTACATCGCAAAATTTATAATAATCCAATTCACAATTTTAACATGGCAACCCTTTACTTTATGCTATTTACTTCTCATTTTGCACGTTATTCCCTATAGGGAAATCAAAGATTTGTAACTAACAATTTAAAAAAAGCCTTAAAATGTAATTAGGACAATATTGAAATTAAAAGGCCTAAAGAAATATGTAGGGAACAAAGATAAAAGTTCTTCAAGAAAAATCGAGAATTGAACTATCACAATTCATAGAGAGGCATATAGGATTTCAAAATAATAATAAAAGTCATAAATTTAAGAGGTATCTAAGAGATAGAACAAAAATTATGAGACAAAAGTTATCTAAGACATAAGACTAACACTAAATTTCATCCCTAACCAATAACAAAATCACAATATTTTTCCATTATTCACCATCATTAACAGTAGTTTAGACAGCAAACTATCAACCATTAACAACCAAAACCAATGCAACCAACTCAATGATGAAACTAACTCCAAATTTTGCATAAAATTCATCCACGGACACCCACACATCGACAGCGGATGAGAGGTCGGAGAAGACAATCATACCTTAACGAAAACCGCCGGAGAAGACGACGACTCAGGCCGGAGACGTAGCAGCTCCACGGAGAACAGGGAGACAACGGATGACGGAGCGACAGCTGGAGGAGGAAGAAGGAGAAAACAGGCGTGGCAGGGGGGGCAGGGGTTCGGGTAGTGTTTTAAGTTAACCAAAACAATGTTGTTTTAAAGACGTTATGTTTCAGTGCCAAAACGACGTCATTTGGTTCAAAACGTTATGCTTCAATCCCAAAACGACGTCGTTTTGGTTAACTTAAAGACCTTATGTTTCAGTGCCAAAACGATGTCGTTTGGTTTTACGTTATGCTTCAGTACCAAAACAACGTCGTTTGGTTTACTTAACGATGTTGTCTTGGTTTACTTAACGACGTTCTGCTTCAGTACCAAAACGACGTCATTCTAGTACACTAAAAAACTTTCTCCCTTCAAGAACAAAACGTCGTTTTGTTATAATTAAAATCGTTCAAGCTTTCAGTAGGGAAGATGACGGAGGACGGCGACTTTTACTGACGGAAAGTTCCGTCACCAAACTACAATTTTATTATTTACGCCTTTTTCCATTTTTCAGACAACTTTTCCAACCGATATAATATTTCTATTGGTAATTATCGGCAGTAAAGTGGCTATTTCAGACTTTTCTTGTCGTGACACATATTGGTAAACTTATCTTGACAAGTTTGAACTTTTAAGGATAGATGCTACACTTCAATCTCCAATACCGTGGGATGTTGAAAGCAAGTCAATTCTTTGAATGAACCCAAATTTCAATTTGTTCAAGCTGGAACCATAAGCTTTTGGATAGGCCCTATCATTTTGTTGTCAATTTCGAATTGCAAGCGAAGCCAACCATTGAGTTGGCGGTGTTTAACAATTGAGTTGTCGAGATGTCTTCCTTTTCCCTAGGATGGAGAGGTAGTCTTAAATGAATGAAAAAGAGGTGTTACCTGGGCCACTTACTGGAAGATGCTTGCAGTGTTTTGGTGGATCTAATGTTGTGTCATCATTTTTAGTAGCGTGGACCACTGTTATCAGTATTATTAGTTTGAAAATTATGTTTGTTTTTTAATTAAGGGACCAAATTCTGCGTCCCATCATTTTCTAGCTTTGTCTGAGAATTTGGTACTGATAATAGTGGTCCTATAGAAAAATGATGGCACAGCATTACTAGTTTAATAAACGTGCTTTTTTTTAAGGAACCAAATCCTCCATGATAATTATGTAAAGCTTTATTCCCTCTCTTTTTCTTTCTTTGATGTTTATCTGATTACATATTTACAAGTTTCTACAATTTATATAGCGTGGACCACTATTATCAATATTATTAGTTTGAAAATTATGCGTTTTTTTTATTAAGGGACCAAATTCTCCGTCCAAAATTTTGACAATGGCTAGAAAATGATGGGAAGGAGAATTTGGTCCCTTAACCCAAAAAAAGTACTGATAATAGTGGTCCTATAGAAACATGATGGCACAACATTACTAGTTTAATAAACGTGCTTTTTTTTAAGGGACCAAATCATCCGTTGGTAATTGAATTTTGAGTTGATAAATAGATTCAGTGAATATTTTGGTATTTACAGGATTTGGTCCCTCAAAACAAAAAAAAAAGTTTTGCCATCATTTTTAGTAGCGTCCCTTCTATAGGACCTTACAGAAATCACTTTTTACCATAAAATGAAAAAAGTTGGTCCCTCTAAAAAGCACTTGAAACCAGTAATAGTAATACTGTGCCGTCATTTTCTCAACAAAAAAAAAAAGTTACTGTGCCGTCATTTTCTGGAGGGGACCAAATCCAAAATGTGCTTTCTGGAGGGGGACCAAATCCACACGTAAGACAAAGTTAAATATGTGATATTATCCATTGCTACAGACGCAGAAAGAGAAGAACAGACTATCTCTTCCGCAAAAGCATAAGGCTGTAACATCATAGTTTAGCCATAAATTTCCGTGCGTCAGAAATCCATAAATTTCAGTGCGTCAAAATTTCTGCAGTGTATGATGTCATTTACATCAAATGTGAGATAATTAACATGTCATTTTTGTCAAACATGTACACGTGTATTGGATAAATGCACGTGCATATGTTAGTTAAGAATGGGGTGTTACAATTTAGTCCTTATCTTTAAAAAAAATTGATAATAGTGGTCCTATGGAAAAATGACGGCACCGTATTATTAGTTTAATAAACGTGCTTTTTTTTTTTAAGTTATGACATCTTTGGACAATCGCAACCTTTTATTAAATTAATTAATAAAAGTTATTTTAAAATATAATTTTATTTTATTATTAAATATATAGAATTTATTATTAATAATATAAAATATTGTTATATTCTATTTAATATATTAATATTATGACTTAGTCACAGTTAATATTAAGAAGAAATATTGATGATGTATTGAGTAATATGTATTTATTAGCTTACGTTCCATCTTGAACTCCCTGAATCGGAGATTTCTTGTTTTCACTGCTTAAGATAGAATGAAACGTACGTAATATAAAAGTCTCCTCTTCTATCTCATTTTATTATAAAACCTTCAACTAATTTATAAAAGTATATTACGTTCTATCTTCTTCTATCCTCAAACTCTCAACTAAACAGGCCTTATACTTTTGGGGGAAGATAACAGTATTGGTATCTATTTTATCCTCTTAGTCTTACCTGAAAAAGTAAGTCAAAAGTTAAAATAAAAAATATTAACTTATAATAATTATATCAGCCAATTTTCAAACTTTGATGATAATATGCGTCTAATCTCAATACTTAAACCCTTTTTTAAGAACTACATTTTTGTTAGTATTACTACGGTTTGCTTTATATCCGTAGAGGATGAAATAGGCTCACGTCAAAATTTTAAATTAAGCGTAATAATAACTACTGTTTCTATTTAACAGCACTTATTATTAAATATTTATTAAACTTACGACTTAAAAGTCTTATTAACTAAAATTTTTATTTGTGTTATAGTATCTATTTTTTCCTGAAAAAGTGCCTTTTGCGTAATATGTGTCGAAAGAAATATCTTGACATACTGCCAAAACTTCTATCTTTGCAGCTTGACCACGTGAACATATGGCACTGGAGCCTAACAGCACTTCTATATATACATATAGTGACTTAGGCAATGAAATGCAAAAACAAAAAGAAGCAGAAGAAACAAAAATTCTAGCTCTAGCTCTAGACATTTAGGAAATGGGAGACGGTGTGTTTGGCATCCCAATCACAAACACAACTCTAGAGAGCCTACCAGAGTATGAGGGCAACACAGACCTGAAACCCATTGACAGGGCTCGTGTGGCTCTCAAATTGAAGAACTCAGATGGAAAGAATGAAAGGGCTCTCAAGTACTTACAGGATCTAAAAGAAACTTGTGGTTACGACGTGGGAACACTCTGCCTCGTTTACAATGCTACCGGTGACACCCTAAACTATGCTAGAAAAACGGACTGGGCAGGACATATCGGATCTTCACCATACCCGATTCAGATTGCAAACGGACAGTGGGGTGCCTTTCTGCACGTCAAAGGCAAGGCCTCCAATCAGTCAATCGGGGCTGTGGTGTATCATGGCAAGGACGCTGACGCGGCTGATTGTGATTGGATGATGGCTTGGAACAACGCTTGGGAGGCAGACAAGGATTTTTCCACCAGTGTGAGCAGTAGTATTTATACGAATATTATAGATTGATCATTTTTGCTATACTGATCATCATTATTCATTTATTTACAATTACATGATCATTCAAATACATGCATGCATGACATTGGTGGGAAGAACATATTAAAGTAACATTGTTATGATTTTAGTTAATTGGTTCATATATATGTGTTGAACAAATTAACTAACAATTTCATTTTTTTTTATGGATGAAAAAAACTTGTCCAGGTATACAATGAGGTCTTTGAGAAAGATCACTTTAACTGGACAGGCGAAAATTATACATATTGGTGGAAATTTATACTGGAACAATTGCAGAAAGCAGATGTTTATTATTCGGCCAAACAGTGGAAAGGAGCCACCTTGTCTGCTTCAATTGGGAAACACAATTTCCCCATCTTTACGACAATCCTGACGCTTGAGGGTGCCTGATTTACAACAAGGGCTATAAGACAGCTTATTTAAGTACGTGGTGTCTGAAATTAGTATTAATAATGTAATAATAATGTCGGCGCTTGTTTGGTAACAGATGTATATGTTCCCTCTGTCACCTTTATGTGTTGTGTTGATCTGGACTGTAATAACGTATTAGCCTTGTGCAAGTATAGAACCGTTTAATTTGGTGTTGAGTTTTCTTTTTCCAAAATAATTTTCGTGAGAAAAGAAAATAGGAATAATTTAAACGAGTTCTAAGACCCAAAGTCCAAGCTCGACTTACAAATTAAAAAAATCAGATAAATATGAACGCATTCACATTAATTCTTTATATTTGCATAGATGTATACATTCAAGTAGTGAGCATAAATTCTAGCAAGCATTTACTTAGGAGAAATGGCCGTAAAATATTCATCATACACGTAACTATATTTAATGCATCATGAATTTTCAGCACCATATAAAAAAGTATACAATAAATCAACTATTACACACATACTCTTACACATAATTTAATGCTTAAAATAAAATCCAGCAAACTGATATTAGCTAATCAATACTGTACTTTATAAGAATCAAATGCTAATTTATGGAAATAAATTCTAAGTAATTATAGCATGCTTATACGTCATAATTATACATATCAACACATATTTGTCTAAGTTCCATAAAATTCCAGCACACATGAAACATCAAAACAAGTAGCTATTACTCATAGTCCATGATTTTCTGATGAGAGTGTATCCATGAGTTATCACTTGATGGCATCCCATAAGTATTCATTGAATACGGGTTGTATTCACCACTAACCCTCATTGATTCAAAATTTGTAGAAAAAGATTCCTCTTCTTGCCATGACATTTATGTTGTACGCCTTTCTCTTTGTGTATAGTCTTTTCCCAACACCGGTTTCCAGCTCAGCATCTCTAGTTCCATGATCTTCACCTTGTGTTGCATGGGTGTAATATCATTCACCAGTAAATGGACTCAGTCTCGCTTAAATTGGTGACTCTCTTTCGTTACCGCCTCTAACTTCACTCTAGTATCTATTGATGTCACCACTTGAGCCAGAGTCACGACTCACGATCATTGGTTTGAAATTCTGAATATGTACCCCTAGAAGGAGCTGAAGCAGTAGGAGTTTTAGTTGGTTCTCTCCTAAGCTTTTCAAAAGAATCACCACTACTAGAACCTACTTCTTCAGCAATTACTCTTGAAACATTAATTTATACCCTCCTCTTACTTCAGGTTTAGTGTTTCTATGTCAAGTCCCTTTCAACGTTGCATACTAGCAGGACCCTAGTTGTTGTTTTGTCGCATTGATATTAAGTGGAGATGGTTACACACTTTAGTCATAACTGGAGACTAATCAAGTTCGTGCCCGGACAGAGCAAGTAACCATCAAGTTGTGGGAGTAAATACGTGTAACTACCTATTTAAACGTTGAAAAATATCTATGACTAATTTCGAATCTGTCCAATTGATTGCTAACGTAAACAGAAATTGTAAAACCGAAAGTTCAAATTGCTTGATGGAGTTGATATGACAACCTATACCCGGAAGGAGACACGAAGGCTAACCAGTGGCGGAGCCACACTAGCTCCAAAAGATTTTACTCCTAAAAATTATTATTCCACTATATTCAAAAGATTTTACTTATAAAAATTATTATTTTAAATTTTGATAGTATAAAAAAAATAAAATTTTGCTATAATTAAAATTTTGCCCTCACTAAAATAAAATTTTGCTATAATTAAATTTTTGCCCCCACTAAAAATAAAATTTTGTCTCCATTAAAATTTTGCCCCCACTTAAAAAATTTTCTGGATCCGCCCCTGAGGTTAACTGTGCCAAAATCCTACATTATTATTTTTATCATTCAAATATATGTATTTAATTCCAAGAATACAAAAACTACATTAACCGGGCTCCAATATAAATCCATCCATAAGTTGAAGTTGGAATCGTCTGCGCGTT
>JAOTAX010000196.1:207016-229675 GCA_025629825.1 Erythroxylum guanchezii | reverse complement strand
ATTATGTAAATAAAATTACAATAAATACATAAATAAATAAAAATAAAATATAACCAAAGGATATACCTGATGGTGTCTAGATCTGCTAGTACTTGATAAACTGTAAAGTTCGACTCTTCTTGTAGCTAGTTAAGCTAGGGGTCTTTGAGCTAGTTAAGCTAGGGGTCTTTGCTCAAAGACCCTAAAAATATGATAATCCTACGGTTTTAGACGACCTCGCGGGATCTTTCTCCGTATAGCTATTCTAAAAAGTCAATTTATAGGGCCGAAAGTCTTGTCCATGATTTACAATTAACAAAGGCAGAAAGGACAATGGGTTGGACTTCCTATGTAGTATCTACGTGGCATGAGTGTTAAAGTAAACATTAGACCTCTTATGTATGTTCACAATTAGGAATGACAGATAGGTCGAACGATTCATCTTTCAGCTAAAAAATAATATTGTTTTAGTTTTAGTTTTTAAAATTTAATCATCTAAAATGACATTATTTTAAACAATCTAATAGATAAGTCTCATCAAATTTCAAGGTTGGTCCAAATTATACCTTTGAAAGATTGGCATGGACTAATATTACCTACTACCATGTATACTCAAAAGTAGACCTTTACAAATTTATCTATTACACCTTATTTAAGTCCAAAAAATTATAAAGTTTAATTTTAATAATTAAACTTAAATCTAAAATTTAAACTAAAAAATTAGAATAGGGCTATCTATATTATGAAATTATACTTAGGAAAGTTAATTATCCTACGTATTAACTTTGTTTAGATGGGTCATTTATGGATGGTAATAGATCAACCCACTTATGACTCAAGACTAACATAATTTTTTGAGACTTAGAGCATGATTGGACTAGCCAATTTGGCCATAGTTAAATCAATGTTATTTTAGTGTGCCTGTTAAGTAAAATGATATTATTTTAGTAAGTATAATTAAAATGATGTTATTTTATTTGAATTGATCTAACCTTTTAGGTTTGTGACTAACTTAAAATCTGATCCATTCAGACTTGATTAGTTAATTTTGAATTTGTTGAATCTAATTTTATCATCCCCTCTAGTTAGGGATGTCGTTTGTACCGTAATTTAATTTAGTCAAATCCAATGTTAATAAACTTGAAAATTTTAAGTTTTGAGCCGAGCTAAGACTTTACAACTTATTCTGACCCAAAGCCCGAATGTGTTAAGTAGACTTATTAAAATGATAATATTTTTCTTAATAAAACGATATTGTTTTCAAAATGACGTTAAATTAAAATTTAAAAATAAAATAGTTGAGTTTGGTCCAAATTTAATTGGGTTTTGGATCATTCAATGATTCAAGACCCAAACCCAACTCAACCTAATGTCATCCATACTACTAATCCATCCAAAGACATGCCAATCACCTCCATTCCAAAACCTAAATCAAGAGACGCACCTTGTTAAACTATATGCAACCAGAAAAGATTTAAGGTGACAAGATGCCTAGAATGCTCAATATAGTAGGGTGACACAATCCGATCTAAAATTCAATTGAGATAGACTTCAATTAAGTTAATATACAATTTAAGATTTAATTGAAATGATATCATTTTGATATAATTAATTAAAATAATTAATCTAAAAATATATTGTTTTAATTGAAGTAATTTATGTTAATTCAAATTATTCAAACCGGATTTTCAAACTTAGTATAACATTTAATGAAATTCGGATTGGACCAATTCTAAAGCTAAACCGGCCAATTTAGATCCATCTTATAGAGCTTGAACTAAGTCTGATTTTACTAATAAAAATAAGACTATAAGTTAAACTCTTACGTCAGAGGTTTAAGATTTATAAAGCTTAATTGGTATTATATAATCATAAAATTGGTTAAGATTGAATAAAATTTTAAATTTTAAAAAATGATATATTTTTTTTTAATTTATCAAAAAAGTTAAAATCTTATAAAAAATTATTAAAACGTACAAATCTGTTTGACATTTAAGGAGTAGTCGAGTTGATAGAGTAGGGGATATATAGAGCTAAAAGTTTCTGTGTTTAAATTCTCCTACTTATCTATTTCAATCGAGTTAATTATATAAAACTTAATTAGTGCAAAATATTCAATTAACATAATTTATAAACTATTATATCAATTCAAAGATTTAATCGATGCGCATCTAAAAAATAGCAACCGAACTTGACATGATACATGCTTCTTGGAGTTGAGGTATTTGGGGGCAATTCTCAGTGCTACTACGCTCACTCAATCTGATCCGAGATGCGACCTTTCACTGAACCCATGTCAAATCATCAAGCCCTAGTCCTCAAATCAGCAATATTCTCCAGCTTCCTGTTGCTTTCTCTAATCATTCTTTG
The DNA here is from genome assembly GCA_025629825.1 of Erythroxylum guanchezii. Taxonomy (NCBI): domain Eukaryota; kingdom Viridiplantae; phylum Streptophyta; class Magnoliopsida; order Malpighiales; family Erythroxylaceae; genus Erythroxylum; species Erythroxylum guanchezii. The sequence continues at coordinate 227,326 of JAOTAX010000196.1, read as the reverse complement.
GCGAACTCTCGTCGATCCTTACGACACCTCTGCTACTCTGAACCCTCCATGCCTTTCCTCCTCCGCCGATGACCACCAAGATGCCGTTTTATTTCCGAGAATCGGCGTCGCGATCGAGACCGGTATAGTTTGGGACAGTGTTTATTTCGTGAGAATCGCGCAATGTGGTTATGAGTACGAGCAGTCTTTCGCATTCCAGCCTCTCCTTCCTCTTTTCATTGCATTTATTTCTCGTACAGGTTGGCCACACAAAACCTATGTTTTAATTTGATGTAATTGTTTGAAAGATCTCTTCTATATTGTGATTTTGACCGTTTGAGTTTGTTGGTTTTCAGTGTTTGCGCCTCTGGTTCCTGTTATTGGACTTAGAGCCGTGCTAGCTTTATCGGGTTATGTTGTTAGTAATGTCGCTTTTGTGCTCTCTGCTATTTATTTTTTCCGGTGAGTTGGTGGCTTGGATTCGATTTCGTGAACGCTTCGTGATCTTAACCCTTAGAGAGTTCGTCTTTATGGTCTGCTCATGTAACAGGCTTTCAGTTATCATGTTAAAGGATCCTCAAGCAGCGCTGCGGGCTTCAATTTTGTTTTGCTTCAATCCTGCTTCCATATTTTACTCTTCCATGTAAATGATTCTGAGTTTCATTTTCTTGCTTCATCAAAATTGATCTTTAGAAACTTATTGGAGTAGTCATTATGTTTATCCTTGTGGTGGCAGATATTCAGAGAGTCTGTATGCCCTGTTTTCACTTGGAGGATTGTATCACTTAGTAGCTGGTGCAAATACTATAGCCGTTCTTTGGTTTGCTCTCTCTGGTTGTGCAAGGTCTAATGGAGTGCTTAATGCTGGTTATTTCTGTTTTCAGACTATGCATCAGGCTTATGAGGCCATTTTTGTCAAAAAACGTGTTTGTGTAAGTCTTTGGTCTATGGTTTATTCGTGTTAAAATGTTTATGTAAGTCATGGGGTGAGAAGGAATCCATTATAACTGTGTTTCATTCTGAACTAGTCGAAATCTTTATCGGAGCACCTTGTCGCATATGTTCTTTAACTTATTACATTTCAAAAGTGTGACTACCTCCTGTCAGAGTGATTACTTTGATTACTATGCAAGATGTGATCGGACCTATAGTAATTGCTTGATTCTGTGCTAGTCGGCAGTACAGGTTCTATTCATTGGCGTGCTGCGTTGCATGTGTATTTTTTCTCCTTTCCTTGCTTTTCAAGCATATGGATATTACAATATGTGTCATGGACGTTCACTAGATGAAATGAGACCTTGGTGCAAAGCCAAAATACCATTGCTGTACAACTACATACAAAGTCACTATTGGTATGTTAACATTGAACAGCTCGTTTTAACTTATTGGCCATTATCTTTTTTTCTATTTAGCGACATGTTATAGATTACATGTTTTGGCACAGTGTTTTAGGTGTATGGTAAAGTAGTTTGGATGGGGTATTTTAGTACCTTTTTTTTAGGTGTATGGAATTTATTTTAATTGAAATATTGAATCCCAAATAGTTGATGGTATGCTGATTGACTATTTTCAGGGGAGTGGGTTTCTTGAGATACTTTCAAGTGAAACAGTTGCCTAACTTTCTGCTTGCATCCCCTATACTATCTTTCTCGCTCTGCTCCCTTCTTCACTTTGTGAGGTCACAACCTGAAACTTTTTTCTCGCTGGGATTCCGAGCTTCTAATGAGGAAAGGAAGTGTCTCACTTCAATCTCTTCTCTACAATCAGGTTTGGGATTAAACAGTGCTCGCTTAAAAGAGAAGTCAAAAACAAAAATGCAAGGTACATGTTTTACCTTAAAATTAGAATTATGTGTTGGTACAATGTCAAGCAAGATTCATGGATAGAATAATATTTTGCTTGTTGTATCAAAAAAATTTCCCATATGTAAATGTTTAGGTAATATTCGGCATCAATAACCTCTACACAAGCACGCCCAAGCAAACAAATGACACGTTTTTTCTACTTTTCTTTTAATCCACGCTCGTCTATACGTTATATTTCTCCTGGATTTGAGTTTAAGTTCATGTAAGTCTATTGGTTTTGGTTTTTCCATTAACGTTTGCTGATGATATTTTGCTTGGACAGAAAATCAGAACCTTAGGCTCCGAAAGGAGACCCTACTCGTAGAGGATGATCATACTGCAGTACATGAAGAATTTAGTTTGCCGGAGAAACGAGGACAATTATATTACTTTATTGTGCCTTGTACCTTGCACTTAGGATTCATGGCAGCCACAGCCTTTTTTGTTATGCATGTGCAGGTTTGCTTCTCATTTGTTGTGCATTTATAAAATCTTGGATTTCCTTTGTTTAAATTATATTACACTGGACAGATCTGTTTGTATTGTTTGTTAATTCACAGGTTGCGACACGTTTCTTGTCTGCCAGTCCGCCACTGTACTGGTTCGCATCAAATAGAATGGCATCTCCTTTGGCTGGCAGGAGATTGGCCTACGTAATCTGGGCATATTCTTTAGCTTACATCCTTCTTGGGAGCTTGCTCTTCCCAAACTTCTACCCTTTCACTTGAGAAAGATTGACAAAGGTGTCTCTTTTTAGGCAAGGTGAGAGCTTTTCTCGCCGAGAAGATGTTTGCTTCATGTCGTGACCGATTTATACAAATTGTGTCAGTCATACCCTCTACTTCTCCGTCTATCTTATCAGGACCTGAACAACTTTCCGAGTCCTTTGCTAGTTTTCAAGATTTGAGCAAGCAAATGAGAATCAAGAGTGTGCTTTCTGACAACACCATAGCTCTGGGAACCCCATGGAAACATTTTGGCATCTATAGTCACTGAATTGCTGTGAGAATTATCACAGAAACTGATATAAACAGTTTGAGACTAGAGAAAAAACACAATCTGATCAGAGCTGATTCACTGTAAAATCATTTCATCTTCTTTTGTAGGCAGCATGAGGATTTATTATTGTTATATGTATATATTTGATGTTGGAAGAGTTTGCAGTAAGTCACTTAACGAATGGCATGTTGGATCCATTTAGTATTAACAGCCCGTCATCTGCTCTCAATACCAGTAACTTAATGGCTATGTTGATCTCTAAAGGTTGGAGATACTTGAGTTAGGCATGCTAATAAGTTTGGTTGAGTTTAATTAATCTTAGTTTGACTAAGTTTAACTTGAAATTAATAGGTCAGACTTGAATTGATCGGACTTTTAAATAGGCTAGAGTATGAAATTGAACTAAAATCCGACTCTAAAACTTAAAATTTCTTTTGTTGTGTTGGTTTAACTTTTTAAATCACATTGTTTTAAAAGGTAAATTAAAAAAAAACAATAATATTTTGCACGATTCAAGCAGATATAAAACCAGACTTGAGTTTAGACTTTTTCTTAGAAGTTGAAACTCGGTCTAATCCAATCCTACCCATTACTGTGAGGCCCTTAAAAGCCCTGTGCCAAGGCCCAGACTCATAACCTTACAGGCCATTGAGACTTGAGACGAGAGTAATTGCTCTGTTCTCTGCTTCTCGTCCCAAACACGACTCTGAAACTCTCAATCTCAGTGAACCCTAAACAGTAAACACTCACTCTAAGACAACAGTCGTGTTTATCTCTTTCTCTCGCTTCGTGGGTATGTGCCTTTTCTTTCTCTCTATGAGCAAACGAACATCTTCGACTCTCTATTTGGTTGGTTTGTTGGTTTGTTTGATGTTACTGCAGCCAAAGTATACACCTGGGTTTCTTGATCTCGTGTTTGTTTCCTGAGAAGATGGAACGAGAACTATACGAATCCGGAGTCTGGATAAACACATTGTAGAAAATTTGTAAATGAAAGTCAAATCTTGATTGTGTTCTGATTTGCCTAAGTCGTTTCTTTCTCTAGTTATTCTTTAGTACCTGCTTTTTTGATGTGATAACTTTGGGTTTCCATGTGATAATATCTAAGCTTGTTATTCTTCTTTTTCGTTTTCTGCTGGTTATAAGGTAACTGAAATGGATGATCTGGAAGTGAAAAGTATTGATATTTTTTTTAATAATTTGGAAAGGATTTTGTGTATGGTTACTACGAATGTAATTTACGCTTGCGGGTTCAATCAGTAAAGGAAAAAATAGAATAAGTCTCAATTTTGAGTTGCTACAATACTTGAATTTTAGGCAACACATGTTCTACTTCATGGTATTTAGGTTGAGATAAGGTTTAGTGGAATATTCTCGAGGTTTAGAATTCAAAGAAGTGTATTTGTAAATACTATTTGTCTTTTTGTGTTTTCTACTTAAATAACTAAATCATTGCAGAAAAAGGTTCCCTCTTTGCATTCTCTGTTCTTACGGTTGTCGTGCTGATTTCAGCTTGTGCATCGAAAAAGTATCATGATCTTTTGTTCCTTGTTCCTGTTCCTATCGTTTTTTTGTAGTAGGTTCATTTGTTGTTCTTTGAAAGATTTCCAACGCTTTCATATGTATGCTTGTGGGGACTATGCTTTGTTGACAGTTCATGGGTTTCTTGAACTCAGGATGATTGTGTAAGTTGAAGTGACTTGTGGTTGGACCTTACCATATCAAGATGTCAACTACAACTACATCTGGTGTATCAACTGGTGCTCCAAAGGTCTCCATGTTTGCTTCAAAATCTGGATTTGTTATACCCAAGAACAAGCTTTCAGGTTCCTTGGTTCCTATCTATAAAGGAGGGAAAGGAAATGATGCAGCTGGTGAAGAAAGTAAGAAGAGTGGGAGGAAAACAAAATGGGGCCCTGATCTAACGCAAGATGCAGCTGTTAAAAAGGGGAAGGTTTTGGCTTATCAGGTAAACTGGGAATTCTTGGTAAATGAGTGAGTCGTTTTTTGGGTTTCCATATGTATTACAGGCTTTTGCATGAAAAACCTTCAATTTCCATCTAAAAGTTAAGATCTTACAGTGCATTTTTTGTTTGTTTTAATTTGTTATTTAAAAATTACGAACATTTCAATTTCTAAGTGGGTTGGAGGCATTTATGGCCCTAGTTTGGTGAGGAAGAAGAAATATATTTCTCACTGAAGACAACCAAATGATTCCCTTTTCCCATTGGGTGCTAAAATGCCAGTCTTCCTTGTGAATGGCTCACATGGAAGCTTCCCCTTCCAGGTGCCACTAAGTGATATACAATTTTGGGCAGACACGACTGGATCAAATAAATCAACAGCTAAAATCTGGAAGTCTAGATCAAATGGGCAGTCAAGATTCAGAAGTGCAAGATCAGCAAGGAGATCCCGAGTGTTCTAAGTCAGAAACTGTCCATAAGGTAGGTGATTATGTAATTTGTTTTTCCAACTAGGAATTTGTTTGTTTTGAGGTGCTTATTAAAATTTGTTGGTGTAGAATGCAGGAATTTGGGAACTTGAGAAGCAGGAAGTAATAGGTTTGTGTTTTATTCCCTCTTCATTTTGTTTATGCATCATCTTTATTTTTGTTTGTGATTTCCCTTCATCGTCCAGGTGAGATACTTAAACTTAACCCAAGCTACAAAGCTCCACCTGATTATAAACCTTTGATGAAGGAAGCCAGAGTACCTATTCCTGTGAGTAAAGTTTCCATGACTTGGTTATCTCAGCTTTTCTAGTTCTTCAATTGCGTTGCTGAAACAATGGTATTTGTTGTTTCGAAATGCCTGGGGATCCACTAAACATTACGTGATTCCATAAAATTTTACTGAGGAATATAACTATTAAGCTTCTCATTATGCTTGGTTATTTCATGAAATGAGGATTAAGACTTTGGGTGACAAGGTTTAATAAAGTGCAGTTTGAAGTTGATATCTGGTTGCTATCTTGGCTCATGCTTAGGGTATATTGGGTCTGAAGAACCCAGTCAATGTTAATTGATAATACTAGCATGTTACGTACCATCTATAGTGCATTATTTATCTATGAAAACATATCTCAGTTCATTGGTAAGGAGTTAACTGTAGGCTAAATTGGGACCCTTTTACTGTATGGAACTTTCTAATAGGTGCTAGGTTTTGAATTAGTTACATATGCTGCTCAGTGCTAGTACATAAATTAACTTTTATCTTTGAACTCCTTATTTGCTCTCTATCTTGTTTATAACATATCATATCAAATTGCCTAGCTATTACCTCTCTCTTAACCCGTATGTTTGGATTTGCTGCAAGTAGTTACTAATGCATTTATGTTATATTCTTCTTCATCAGGTCAAAGAATATCCTGGATACAATTTTCTCGGTCTAATATTCGGTTCTCAAAGTGAGAGTCAAAAGCGCTTGGAAAGTGTAAGTAGTTTGGTCGATAAAACTGTAATGTTGCTGCTAAACAGAAAGAAAAGCAAATGATTGATGGAAAGAAGGGATTTAGGCATTCTAGTATTGCTTGGAACGTTTTGAGTGAATTTCATTATATTTTTTATTTTCTGAACTAGGAGACTGGAGCCAAAATACAAGTTTATGGTATCAAAGCAAACACTGGAGAGAAGGTATTGTATTGACTGATATTACTCTCTCAAAGATGATTTTGCATGTATTTCTTTGATTTGCCATTCACCTCTCCCTATTCTTTCCGTATCTACTACATATTGCCTTATCTTGTTTTTACCATGTCTAAGTATAAATCTAGATGACATTCTTATTTGGAAACTTGCTTTCCCAGATAGAAATTTCTCCATCTAACGAGAATGAAATTAGGAGCGGTTATGAAGATCTAAACATTCATGTATCAGCTGATGCATTTGAGAAAGTTGATGCAGCGGTTAGTCTAATTGAATCGCTACTCTCCTCCGTCTTGGTGAGTTTTTACTTGTAAGATCAAAGCTAATTTGTTTATTGTTAGTCCTTTACAGATACAGCTTGCTTGGACAGTATATTTTCTTCTGTATGTGTGCATCTTTTACGGTTGTTTTGGTAAGTACACCCATTTCCTCTTCTAGTAAGTTGAACTTGGTTATTCTCTTTGTAGGAAAATCTAGCAGCCGGAGATAATGCATCTGCTGACAATCAAAATAAAGAGGCATCTACTACTGCTGTAAACACTGGTGTTATAAACAGTGGAGAGGTGCAGCCAGTGCCTGGTCCAACACAAAATCCTCAACAAGGCCAGTTCCATTACCAGGGCCTCTGGTTCCCACCAGGCACAACTCAGTCCCAACTACATCCTCCTTCTGGCTTCATCACTCCACAGAACTCTCTTGGACCAACATCGAACAATCCTCTGCAAGTAAATTCTTCTGCCTTTAATCCCTCTGGCTTGCCTTCATTGTTTGGACCTCAACCTGTTTCAAGCTCTGCGTCTAATTTTACTCTTCAAACTTCATCTCTGGTTCATTCCTCAGTTGAATTATTGGGAAACCCATACCCATCACAAAATTTTCCCGTACCATCTCAGCCTGCATCTGCTCAGGCTAATAATTCTACTCCACTTCCATTGACTGTCAACCAACCCCTACAAACCGGCATATTGCCTGTTTCAAGGCCATTGATGCCATCCTTAATTCATCCTACACCGAATTTTCTACCAAATCTTCAACCTGGGATGTCACTGAATCCTGTTGGGAGTTCATCTGGGTGGTCTGGTGGCAGTGTTGCACCAACTTTAAGTGCTGTTAACATGGGGCAGACACCCAATAAAATAGTTCCCTTGCAGGGTCAACAGTCTGTGGTTCCACCACCAGTTTTTCCTTCCTCTGCTCGGCCATCAAATGTTCAACCTGGTCTAGTGCCTTCCCAGTCATCTAACGTTCCTTTAAGCCACCCTAATACTGCCACAAATTTTGCTCCTGTTCTACATGCCCAAGTTGGGACTTCCTTGGATAATACATTCATGGGCGTTGCAGGCCTACCAAATTCAAACCCCATTCAGGGATTCAGACCAACTCCATTACCTATAACATCCTCATCACAGCCAATGCTTCACTCAGGAATAGGTTCTTTTTCTGCAAATCGAGCAAATTTTACTCCCATAAGACCACTTACAGTGCCTCCTAGGGCGCAGCATTCACGACCTGGTGAGTTTACATTCCAAAGTCATCATTCTCAGGATTCAACCTCTCATTTGGTTCCTAGGCTGAGTAGTCAGCCTGCAGCCCAGAGTTCTGCAATTTCTAGACCTGCAGCTCGAACACTAGTTCCACAAGCAGCATTGTTTCCTTCACCATCTCCCAATGCAGCCTCTCAACCTGGCATGCACCTGTTGGCAAGGCCTCAGATCAGCAACCAGATAGGTCAAGCTCATCCTCGCATGTCTGCTGTACCATTTCCTGGGAGCTCAGTTCCACCTAGACTTCCAACATTTCCAAATCCTCCAGTTGCGTCCCCAAATGCAGTTCCACAGATGGGATCTCGGAACTTTAATCTCGGTCCTCCTCAGTTCTCCAATTTGTCTAGTTCTTTCCCTTCTAGACCAGGAAATTTATTGCAACCTCACCATAGTTTTCAAGCACATTCAAGTTGGCGTGGAAACGTTTCGACTCAGCAATTCAATAACAATCCGACTTTAGGATCTGGAGTTGTGGCTTCTGGTTTAGGTGTACCTCAAATTTATGATCCATTCTCACCCACTTCTGTATCTGTTGCACCTCAACAGCAGGGAGGTCATATTGGAAAGGCAGGAAGACAGGAAAATGATCCTGAGTACGAAGATTTGATGGCTTCTGTTGGAGTAAAATGAACTTAGCTTAAGTTGTACTTCCTCAGATTAACAAAATTAAGCTGGCTTTGTTTTCAGGAAGGAAATATACTTTCTACAGGATTCTGTACTTGTAGCAATTCTCATTTTGATATCTGATGTCTTCTATGCAATTTCCATAGTGTGAAGAAAGACCTTTTGGTTAGAACAGATGCCCCCAGATTACTGATTTTCAATGTAATGCTAATGAAGATTGATCAAAAGCAAGTTGGAGTTGAGCATCACAGTTAGTTTTCCATGAATTCAGTGACTCTCATACTTATTTCCCTTTTTTGCTTCTGATTCCCTGCTTCAGTTAAGCATCACAATTCGTAACTTATTGAATTCTTTGGGCTTGATGTATGAATGTTGGATAACCACGCCGAAAGTAACTGGATCTTTCTGTACCATCTGTTCTTTTCAGTATGTTAGGAAAAAAGATTATATATATATATATCCACAAACACTTACCATTCAGTAATTGAGTCTATTTGGATTAATTCTCAAAGATAGAAGAGGGCTATAAAGATCCCATGTCATTTCACAGTTTATAATTATGGGTTTCACCGTATCAAAACTTTAAAGAAAATTTGCATCAGTACAAAGAGACTAGACTGGAATCAGCCTTCAAAGACTCAAAATTGAAAAAGCAAATTATATCTGATTCAAATAACAAAAGAAGTCCCTTTAATGAAGATCAACAGCATGTTCAACGTTCATAATTAGCATATGTACAGGTGAGACTTTATAGTACCACATACAGAAGTTGTGGATAACTTTCTAGTCAGTACTCTATATGGAAGGACCAGATCTAAGCACCCTTTCCAGTTTTTCAGCCTTCATGTAATCCTTTTCGGAGAGAGGTCCAGCTGGAAACGCTGTGATCTCCACAACAAGGTGTGGGGTTGGGAGTTCGTCAAATAGAGCTCTTACATTGTTGCAGCACACACTTTCACCATGAGCACTCTCCCTTCTAATTTGACACCCCTACAAAATATTTTTCAAGAAATTCATAAACAATTTCGTTTGAAGTAGGATCCGTCAGAAGAAGGAAGAGAAATCAGATTGCTAAAGTAATTTTCTCAGGTTCTAATTACCTTGTGGGATGTGGCATCTGTAAAATGATCATCATCAGATAGTAAAGATGTAATTGCTTTAAGAAGCCGCCGCCCTTCAGATTTTGAAGGCACCCTGTAGTTCCTCTTAAGTGTACCCTTTGTCGTTGGATGCCATTTACTCACCAGTTTCCTTCTGTCAGCTGCTTCCTTGTCTGCTGAAACATAAGCACAAATTATAACCTTGACAAAGCGAAAATTCTCAACATCTTTGACGCAACAATAAGAAAACTAAATGGGTCTAAGTTTCCAAACCATAGATGACAAAGTCATTGAAATCCTGCAACTCATCTGCATTGCTGGCATATTGAGAATGCTCATTGAATGAGCAATTCAATAAAAGATATTGGATCTAATCCACATTAATACATTGATTCGACCTGAGATATTAGAACAAATTCGATAACGGATATAAAAATCTTGTTCAGGATTTTCGAGACCTTTAAAATCCTTATTTACATTGGCTCCTTGCACAGTGGAGCATCAGGGGGAAACTCATTTTCAAGTATTAAACTTCCTATTTGCTATCTATAACCAGAAAACATGAACCTGCGATATTGCAGAGGTTAAAAATTGAAATGCTCTTCTAATTTATCTCCATCACAAGTTTCTGAATCTTCAAAACTTCTCCACATCCATGCCCAATGACGAATGGTTCTAAACTTCCAATCCTTAACAACTACGACCAAACAGAAATATGCACAAACTACATCTTCTCAGTCATTGAGATGCAAAGAAAGGAATCGGATAAAACCTGGTTTGCCTTGAATGTTCTCAAGCCACTTAGAGAAACCCAAATCACCAGATTCAACAGCAACACCACCAACACCATCCATATCTGAAACAAATTAAACAATCAGAAAAGCTCCTCTTTTCTTTTGTTTTGTCTTTCGAATCTCTCACACAAAAAGAAGTAAACAAACCAAGAAAACAAAGAACAAGAGCAAACCCGTCAAAGTAAAGGGGTACCTGAGACAAGTGGATTGGCCTTTGAACCAGCCAAACCGGCCTTCAAGAGTGCATAGAAGATGCAAAGCCTACCAGCCCACAAAACTGGAGCTTCGAGCAAGGAAGCATGGATTGAAGTAGCATTTGCAGTTCGGGAAGTGAAAGATCTAGTCTTTCTGGGGAAGAATAAACCTTTAAGAGCTTTTGTTGGGTGGTCTGTGGAAAAAGTGGGTAAAAGGGATTTGGTAAGTAAAGGGTGTTCGATGGATCTAAGAGTTCTGTAATGAGAAGGTAATGTGTTAATGGCATATACAAGAGAGACCAGCATCTCTTGACGTGAATTAGAGAAAACTGGTGGAGCTTGAGACTTTCACTTAGAGAGAGGATTGTGGCTGATACTAGCCTTGTTGACTCTATTTAATTTGGTAAATTTAAAATAAGTTTAAAATCCCACTAAAATAAATAAAAACCACTTGATTAAAAAAAAACACTTCTAAATTTATAAAATCTATTTTAGGTCAATTATTTGACAAAATAACTACTCAAAATTTATCAGATTCAATTATAGTGAAGCTTATTGTCTTTTTACTCCTTGATCAACCTCTTTGAAAGTGAGATGCATTACAATCCAATCCATCACTGTAATGGTCAAATTATTGGTGAGGTTGACCTTATCCAATGTTGATAAGATAACAAAATATCTCAATAGCTGTCCCGTTCATTCTATGAATGTGTGCTTTTGAAGGGACTACACAACTTTTCACATCACAAAGCTTCTGTTTGCAAAAAAGCAATGAACTTTATTCATCTCTAACTCTTCTTTTCATTTTCCCATATTCACATATACAAGAGTGGAATGTTCCTTTGCAAAAAAAAAGTCTCTTTTCCTATTATACAGAACAACATTTGTAATTATCAACAAGACTAAAGCTTCAAAGTTGAGGGTCCTGCAAGTACTACTAGAAAGCTGTCACAATGAGGATGTTCATCTATATCTTAACAAAACGAACATCGTTTTGACCGAAACCAGTTCCACAAGCGGGGCATTTTCTATGTCGGATCTCTAAGTTCCTCTGGATACAGGGATTGCAGAAAAGATGGTAGCACTTCACAATGACAACCTGACACGTATATTGAAACAGAGTTCCGAATAAGATCATTATAGTCCAGAGACGAAACATAAGGAGATGAAATCAGTTCGTGCAACTAACCTCCTTTGGCCGGTCGGAGCACACGCTGCATTTAAGCATACTTTTGTATTCGTTTATCTCATCCTGGAGTCGTTGTATTGCAGCCTCCCCAGTCTGGGCAGTCATCTCTGCAAACTTGTTATTTAGTTCCTCAAGCTCCTCCTCCATCTTATGTCTCTCACTTCTGAATTAAGAGGCAAATCCCTTCATCAGTTATATTATTAACTCAAGATCTTGATTCTCAGACGGTGAAAAGAGATAGAGAACAGGACAGTAGTCAGATAAAAACCAAAGTTGATGTGATAGACCATAAGAGCCAAATCATTGTTCTCGTGCATATTTGACAAGTTGACAGAAGCCCACCTCTCAGTCTCCAACTCCATTTGTGCTTCAGTTATCTCCTTTTGGATCTGTTCATACTCCTTCTCTGAAGAAGCACCGGCAGATTTTAGCCACTTCAATTCCTTCTCGGCATCCATCAATTCCCATCGTGTACTTTCAAGGTTGATTGCAAGATGTCTGTCTTCTTCAGTAGATCGAATAGCCTCAGCTAGACAAATTTTCATCTGCAGAAATACAACCGTCAGTTAATAAATGGAAAAAAAAAAGAAGCAAAATCACCAGCATGATGCTCTAAGAGAAGTGGAAATTTCTCTTTCGATGTATCAAAAAATAAGATGTGAAAATTATCAACCTGCTCCTCACAATGGGCAATCCTCATTTTCAAAGATTCAACGGATGCATTAATTTGTTGAAGTTGTTTTGCTAGGGCTTGTTTCTCAGACACTAGAATGCCTTCTGCTTGCTTCATCTTCACGCTCTCAGAAACAAGCTGCATTGTGACACCTCTGACGAGTTAGACACACAAAGGCAATTCCCTTGGGTAATCAACCAATCAATCACCAAAGATAACCATATATAGACCTTAATATTGTGTTCATCCCTCTCAGTAATTTGCTGTAAAAGATGTTGATTTTGTGTCTGCATATCTTCATATGCTTGACCAATGGTCTGCAAAAGCAAGCATTCAGAAACAAGTAGGGATGGGCAAATGCAGGGATAAGGAAAGAGACTTCACAACAGAGAAGTACCAAAAGCTGAACTATGTATGTTAGTTAAATATATGGAACAAACTGCTAACAGACCTCAATTTCAGAAATATATGCCTCAGCCTCCGGATCTTTACCTCTAATAGCTTCAGTGAGCTCAAGAACACCTCTGCGGGACATAGTGGTCAATATCTTTTGCACAAAATATATTTACCGTGGAAGGGGGAGGGGGGAACTACACTGAATCATGCAAAACAGCAACTTTGTAAAGGAACTAGATATTACCATCCTGTCATAAGCTCTATGAATACTTCCAGGCATCTAAAAATGTGAGCCAACACTCATAAACCTAAAAGCAAGGGTATAATAAATAAACTCCCATACTGTTCAGCCCTTCTCTTGGTTGAATCTCGCTTCCCAGATGCTTTAGTTGGTGCTTTTAACTTCTATGGGATGGCTATGCATCATAATTGATAAAAAAAAAAAACTTGTATTATAGCTAGGGGCACATGTCATATACAAGGAGCTCAGCTAAACAGAATTAAGCTAATAGATAACGAAAGCTAACTTATAACAGTGCTACTCAGGAGAATAAATCACAGGTATAGATAATTTAGATAATTAAAAATTAACCAGCTCATAAATGAACTGGTATTTTTAGTGTGCCTAAATTAGTAACTGAAACTAGATACATAGAGTATCAAGGTGAAAAGAAAGAGGTCATTCATGCAAACACATGTATCGAAACACTTTTAAGCAAAGAATCCAAAGAAACAAGGAAATATCTTGATATTGTTGCCGTAATTCTGATAAAGAAATGCAAGCTACTCTTATCATAAGTTGAATTATTCATAGATTTTCAAAAGGCGCTTGAACAATAAGACCAACCGTTCAGAAGTTTCCAGTTCGCTCCTCAATTGAGCTATTTCAGCTTCAGCAGCAGACAGCCGATCTTGGCAAGCAGCTTCAGCTTCATTAGCAGCTCGAACTCTTAACTCTAGACTATGTTCATCCAATGCATTCCTCAGGACCTCAGCTTGACCATTAGCCCTACGCTCAGATTCTTTTATCTCCAGCAGATCTCTGCACAAAATAATTGGATGAGAAGATTGAAAGGACCCTGAGCACATAGAAGAAGCCAATTTTATGACATTCTCACACAGAATCACCTTGTAAGAAGTTTAATTTGCAAATACTATGATTAATCATTCATTTACTTCAACTATGAAGCTACATATTGTACTTTGGTTGGAGTATAACTGGGTAAGGACCTCTTTAATCTCCCTTAGTAGTATATATATATAAATAACAAAATTTATTTGGCTGCACCACTAAAGCAAGTTTCTGGGGGGAAAAAACAAATTAGTGAAAGAATGCAAACATTTGCAACACAAGCGTATCCCCAAAGGATTATCAGCTTCTGAAAAGATTTCCACACAGGACAACGCTTCTCTGATAATGTACCTGTTGTCATAAATTTGCTGCCCATACATGTCCAAAACTGATTCTAATTCCAGTTTTTCCTTCCGCAACTCCTCAACCTGAAACAGATTCACACACTCTGGTTAACAACTCTAGTCAAACTAATCACACCTTGATACCAAATAGAGGAAAAGAAAAGGAGTAAATATAAGAATAAGAGAATTTGTACACACTGGTCATTTGTGTCCCTAGTCATACGATTAATCTCCCGAAAAGAAGAATTCAAAACCCATCTTTAACATTACCCATACACATTGACATAGAAATCTGATGAATAATAGTATACGGCCATTATCAATTCTAGATGCTAAGAAAAGACACAGAAGTAGAAGAAAATTCAAGTAATCAAATCATCAACACAGACTTTGAATGTTTAAGTTTAATAGATCAATGGCCAAAACGAAAATTCAAATTAAAATAACATACTATGTCAGGTGCAAAAAATATAGAAAAGAACTAACCAGAACCTCCAGAGATTTGATCTCCACCAGTTGTTTAGAGCATATACCTGCTAAGTGTTTTTGCTCATGTGTCTGCATAAACAAGACAGTTTGTAAACTTTACATAACAAGATCTTAACAACTGAGACAAACAGTTAGCATAGGCATATCCGATCTATCCTTAAGATAATAACAAGAACATAAATTTAGAAATATCAAGTAATCTATTTTTGAAGATCCACAAACTGTGGTACAAGTAGTTACTAATTTGAAAAACTTTTCTGTTCAACTATGAGCATCCCATATATAGTTACATTGAACAATTAAATGAAACTACAAGTACCATAGTTTGGTTGCAACTTTAGAAACAAAGTTTAGAAAAGCAAAATCGTGCGAAGAGTTGTATAACAAGAAGTCGCATTTGAAATTATAACAACAATAAAGGAGACTTGTGCAACGCAAGAACACAAGTGAATTTGTTAGGAAGATATATAGAAAATTGAGGATTTCAACTTTAGTTCTAACTAATCCTGGTCCAAAACTATACGTGTCCATTTATATAAACTCCCTCATTTTCTGCACTACGCAGTCACTGCTAAATAAATTGAAACCTATGACTTTGTTCTACCCCTGATCAAAATATGACCAAAACAACCAACAAAAACAAGGAAAAGGGAACCTTCTCATCCAGCAAGGTTTTTAATGATTGAGATTTATCATGCAATGAAAGTGCTTCATGCGCAGTCTGTTTCCAGCGATTCAACTGTGCTTCCATCATGCTCAACTCTTTAGATAAAGCTGAGGCCATCACACGGAATTCTTCTTTTATATCCTTTCTCCCTGATTTATACAACAATTTAGTTGTTTAAGTTCCATAATATTACTGCAAGAAAATCTAATGCTTTCTAGTTCAACCTGAATCCTGGATAGCCTCTTCCATTTTGATTTCAAGATCATTTTTTTCCTTGATACACTTCTGCAACTGAAGCTCAAGCTCTTCAATTCTGGATGAAGAACCGTCGTTGGCATTTCTTGCAGCATCCACTGATTCCAATCTTGCATTGACTTCCTTCTCCCTTCTCATTAGAAAAGGCCTTTCAGCCTGAAATGATTGTTTTACAGAAATCATAAATCAAAGTAGAAGTAGAAACAGAAACAACAATACTGAACCGTCTAAACAACCTGCAAAGAATCAGCTAATCTTTTGTATCTTTCAAGTTCTGCATTCCAGTGTTGTAGCTGATCATTCACCAAACTGTAGAGACGTGAGGAGTGCACATGTTTATTGTCCATCAGCTGATTCTGTGCACACATCAACAAAAATCATTGTTTTAAATATAAAAAATGAAGTACATACGAACACCTGCTCAACAGAATCATCTATTACAAGTTAAATGCAAATATAGCAAACCTGAAGGTACTCTAATTCTTTTGACAAGATCATATTTTCCTCCTGTGCATCTTGAAGCTCTGAAAGGCGATCAGCAGCTAGTATCTACAAATTTTTTTGAATATGGGAGCCTTAGTTACAGAGAAAGAGGTTGGGCACGATCAATACTATTATTACCTTTGCTTCCTCAATGGAATCCCTTAATTCCCGGAAACCCTTGGACCTATCTGTATGCTTTTCAGGTGACAAGCTCCCATTGGCAGCACTTGGAGCAGGAGTATGTCTTGCAGCTGCTGCATCCTTTTGCATTTTCAGGTCAACCAGTTTTCTTCTGGTTTCTTCAAGCTCACCCATAATTTCTTCCAACTCGACTTTAAGCAAAATGTAAAAAATAAGCATTCAGCACACATTATAATGTACCAACACCTAAAACCCAGCAAAATATCAGTATACACCAAGCATTTTCCAGCATACGTCAGTACCTGCTAGTTGTTTAATCTCAGATTGACTTTCTGAATGGTTGTTTATATATGTCTGAATCTGATCAGAGTACTCCTTATGCTTCAAATGCAGAACATCAATCACGTCATGAAGATTCTTTGCCTCCTCTTTCATCATAACATCAATCCTAGACAACTGGATGATGGCATCTGATACTCAAAGATAATATAGCAAATAGCAAATGGCAAACAAACAAGAATTCATAAATAAAGTATTTTTACAAAACACAATAAGGAAAATTGCTGACTATCAAGTTGCACTACAGATCCAACTTCTCCCCTAACCTTCAGCAGATTGATTTCCAAGTAAGGCCTGAGCTATGCTCTCAGTTTTGGCCCTCTGAGCTTCAATACTATCTTCCAAAGACTTCATCAACCCCATAGTAGAAGAGCGGCGTGCAGCAAGCACTTCTTCCACATATCTAACAATAAGATCATTTCCACCACTTGGAATGGAATCTGTTCCTAGCAATCTACAGAGAAACATCTCCTCTGGAGGACACACAGGAATTGAACCTAAAAAGATGATTAAATCAATCTACCATGCAAAATCATTATACACATACAACCTTGTACAAATAAAAAGACACGACTTGCTACCTCCATGATAATCTGAGTGATCTAACCTTTGCAAATCATCTTTGCCTCTTCCAGCAAGTACTCCAAATAGCACCAAATCATCATCCAACTACAAAACAAAATGCAGTAGAGGCACACAAATTAACCAGCATAAAAAAAAGAAAAACCCACTTAAACACAAATTAACACAATGACTTGGCATTTTAGGAACAACAAACAAAAGGGTACCTGATTCCAGAGCCGGTTGACCGCAATCAAGAAGTCATCATAAGAAGATTGTTTAGCTTTTAGTTCATTGATTTTAGCTTCAATCTCGTGCATTTCATGCTTCTGCTTTTCTAACTGCTGTATCAACTTCTGGTTTTCGCGCTGAAGACCAGCAAGGTCGACCTGAAGTACATGCCCCAATAATTAACACGAGAATTTTTAAAACCATAGTGATAAAGCAAGAATTTTTAGTCAACCCACATTCACATTTCATCCAATTAGCCGCGAAAGGTAAACGATCTCGACACAACATAATACACAAAGAAAACCCTAAATTTCAAATGCAATTAAAGTAAGCGATAAATTCCACTTATCAACAACCAAATGGTGAAAACAAGACGAAAAATAAACACCAGAGAGAGGGATAGAGAGAGAGAGAGAGAGAGATGGTTACTGATTGGTTGGTGTTCGCCAAAGAAGTTGGGGAAGAGCGGGCCATGGCAGAGGCGGCAGTTGCTGTAACGGTAGGAGAGTTCAAGTGAGGCCTCTTCTTCTGTGGCTCATCATCAGAATCTGTGTTTTCCATTTCATTCAAAGATCATGTAATGCTAATGCTAATCTACGCCATTGTTTTGAGCTCCTGTGTGAAGCGAACCAAATTCCAAACCCTAAGGAAAAGAAACAAATTGAGAATTTGATTTCAATGAAGTGGTTGAAGCAGACTGGTGTGAGAACTGGCAACGGCGTCGTTAATAGCTTACACGACAGCGTTAATAGTTGAACGGAATATGGGGAGTGAGATGTGCTTTTCATAGGGTTTTCTTCTACTTATTTTATAAAATGATAACCGTAAACTGATAATTTTTTTGGATTTGATTTTTAAAATATTAGTATTTATAAATAGACATGTACATTAAAATGAATGACAATAAATCGAGTTAGACTGAGCCTACTACCTAATTTGACACTGTAATATTGTAGTCTAAATTTGACGAAATTTAAACAGATTAGAATTGTATTGTCCAGATTTAAGTTTGAACTATTTACTTAAAAACAATATTATTTTAATTAACAACCAAAATGTTAACAATAGATGACAGTTTGTTTTGAGCTTAGTCTAATTTAGTATGAAATTAATAGATCAAATTTGAAATATTTAAAGATTAAGTCGACTACATACTTAGAGGATTAAGTTTCACATGGTTCGAACGATCAAATCTAATAATATCATTTTTGTAGCAAACTTAAGACTAAAATAACATTATTGTGTGCGAGTTGAATAGACTCTAACTCATACTCAAACTATAAACTAAGGGGTCGTTTGGTTCTACTTCTGTTTTTTTGTTGTTGTATTTAGTTTCTGTTTTTTAATTTTAGTTTTTGTTTTTTCTTAAAAAAATGAAAACCTGTTTGATTGAGATTTGTAATATAAAAACTGAAAGCAAAAGCTTGTTTGGTTGAGATTTCTAATAAAAAACTGAAAACAAAAATATGTTTAGTTTTATTATTAAACTCATCATTATTATTATTTATTTTTATAAATTTTCTACTTACCATTTTTAATATTATTAATTTTATTATACCAAATTAATTATCTTATTATTATTATTATTAATTATTAATTATTATTATAATAAAATTTGTACTTTTATTATTATTATTCAAGAAAGAAAGCAAGGATATGCTGGTTTTCTGTCGAAGAAAACATATTGTCAAAATTCAGAGAAACGATATTTTTTGGTTTTTGTAAAACTGTTGTGGTTTTTTTATTTTCATAAACAAAAAATTACAACAGAGTAAGCCAAACACGTTTTACCTTTCTGTTTTTCTTTTTACAAAAATGACAACAAAAAATGAAAAAAAAAGAAACAAATAGCCCCTAAGGGTTAGAGTTGAAGACGAACTTGATCCGACGCAACTCGTTATCATCTATGTTTTAAAACCCGGACCGGACCGGCCGGTCCGACCACTGGTTCAATCAATTTTTTTTTAATTTTTTTAATATTATTTATAATTAAATATAATTATGACGTCAAACCGGTTCGACTGGTGGTTGAACCGGTCGAACTGGTCAAACCAGTGACCAGTAAGGCCTTCGGTTCGATGACCGGTCCGGGTTTCAGAACACTGGTTATCATCTTAGACTAAGGATGGCAATATATCGAGGCCACCCAAGCTAGAGTTTGGCCTAATAACTTATATTAGGCTCAGGTGCTTGACCGGGCCTAACGTAGTTGGGCTTGAACTCGACTATCTTGAGCCTAAGCCTGACTCAACCTAGCCTGACTTACTCTTTTAGAAAAAAAAAAGAAAAAGACTTTTTTTAAAATAATTTTTGTGCCTTGAGACCAGTCCAAACTTCAATACCCCAAGCCTAAGCCCATCCCGATGTTTGGTTAACCTATACCTGACCTGTTGATTTCGAACTGGACTAGGTCTGGGTTCAAATGTCATCCATAATTCTTAAACATTACAAAATTGTTTGTTATAGATGGACCAAGTTGACTACAAACCAAGCTTGCAAGTCTTAATGAGTTTTTTTAATAGAATTTAAGTCTTAATGAGTTTTTTTAATAGAATTTAAGTCTTAATGACTTTTTCTTTTTTTTTGGGTAGGTAAAGCGGGTGAAGCCCGAAAGAAATCTCTAACTAACGAACATAAGTAACACCAATAACATCATGAAAAAGCCACGAATGCACCGCATCCGGTGGGCTAGCTAAGGGATGAAAACCTGGACTAAAGTCATAAGCATGATGGGATAAAGCATCGGCGA
>JAOTAX010000196.1:180988-205228 GCA_025629825.1 Erythroxylum guanchezii | reverse complement strand
ATTGTCATCCCTGAGAACCACGTTGTCTCCTTTAAATAATGAACGAAATGTACTGATTCCGAATCCTCATAAATATAGCAATTAGCAGATTAACACGGCACAACCTCCATGGCTTTACAGGTGTCCACCTTTTAATAATACGATCGATCAATTTTCAATTCCAATCTGAAGTCTGAACCAAATTTTTAAAAAATTGAATTTTAAGTCAAATTTCAAACATATTATTCTAAAAAATGTTTATAAATTTCTTTTATAATGCAAAAATATTATTTAAATTTTAAAATAATTGTCCGATTTAATCCAAAATTCATGAATACTCCTATTCAACTACAAGTAGAGTTGGTAAAATTGAGTTTGATCATATCCGACATGAAATCAATGAATTAGGTTTAAAATAATTAAATTTATAGTTATTTGGTTTAGTTCGAATCGATCCAAATTACACCAATCCAAATTAATTAAATATCTGAATTGATGCAATAGCCTGTAAATTATGTCAATTGGGTACTCCGCTCTAGGTAAATAAAAATATATTTTTATAAAATGCAAATAAAGATATATTTGATAAATTACTAAATAATAAGATATTTAAAATAATTAATCTTTATATATATATATATCATTAATGTACCCTCAATCTTACAAATGTCAACTGAGTTAGGTTCATGTGGGCCTCACAACCAATTCAATTGTATCCTCCCCAACTGTACCTTAATGCCTTGGGACATGCCAATCGTGACGGGGAATTGTCAATGTGAAAGCTTAGTCTAGCACTTTTGTCCGGGTTCGGTCAAACCAACGTACGATGTAATTAAAATTTAAATTAGGTTTAAATTTTAATTTACCAATATCAGTTCCGGAAACTTAAAAAATAAGCTATAATCAAATATATTGTCAACTAAATATTATGGCTCAAATTCATAATAAATTCTACTTTATAATGAAGAGATAAAAGCTTTTATAAGTTTATGAAAAAATTAATAATTAAATTTTCAATTAGTTATCGTCGACTCTCTAATTCTCTTAAACCCGAATTAAAATTGTAACAGCCTAGACCACCTGCTTATAAATATTGTCCATTTTAAGTTACCTCCAGGCTAAATCTTTCATAATTTTGCTTTTCTTATTTTTGAAAAATCGCGTCTGAGGTGAGAGATATCTATACTCTTATAAGGCATACTTCTTTCTTCTCTCCAATCAATATGAGATCTCATCATTCATCCCTGTTAGGGCTCAACCATTCTTTAGGGCCCAACTTGACACAACGGTTCGAAAATTGGCTCTGATACTATTTGTAACAGCCCAAACCACTCGTCCACAGATATTGTCCGTTTTAGGTTTGTTCTTTCCTACTCTTAGAAAAACGCATCTATGAAGGAAAGATATTCATACACTTATAAGGTGTATTTAGTTTTCCTCTCCAACCGATGTGAAGATCTCACCAAAATAATCAAATTTGGTTTTAAAAATTGAATTTATTATTTCAACAGGGACAACACATGAAGCCTAGTAGAAGCTAAGAAGTACTTGAAAAGTAAAATGTACTACTGTACTGTTTCAGTTACTATATTTGTGATTTTATAAAACCCAAATCAAGTCCTTGGCATGTGAATGCTTAACTCACACTATTGTTTGTTACACACTGACACTTTTTTTTCCCCCTCTGCAGTTATCAATGCTTTGGGGTTCAGACATTATTTTATTATTAGAAATCTGGTAAAAAGATGAAATTTCTTTGTGATTTGATTAAATTTTAAAAAAATATCAAAAAATTGTTTTTAGTGTTATTTTTTAAAAGATTCTCTTATATTTCTAAAAAAAATAATTATAAAATATGCACAATACGGATAATACAAATAAATCAATTAAATTATGCTGATGAATAAATTCAACTCAGTTATTATATTTAATTTAAATTAATCAAACTCGACTCGCAATAATAATTAATTATAGTTATCTTAAATTATTAGTTCTTATGGGTCGCGTTAAATTATATATATATATATATATTGTCATTATTTTAAAAAAAATTAAAAGAAAGAATTTTTCAAAAAATTAAAAATAATAAGAAAATTTTAAATGGTAATTTTTAAAATTAGTGAAATTATAAAGAATTTACATATCTTTTACCTTAAATAAAAAGTAAGAAAAGAAGTTGTCATTATATGTCTTTTTCTCATATTTCTTTCTGTTTAACTTGATAAGAAGCCACAAGAAAATGTATGGAGCCTTGTCTTCTTCTTCTTCTTTTTCTCTGACCCAACTGAGAAATGTCCTCACAGACTCTGAATCTAGCAATTCCAAGCATCTTTGTGTTGATGATGCTAATTGGTATGGCAAGTTCAGATGTGAAACAGGATAGAGCAGAATGTGCAGACAAACTGGTGGCCCTCTCCACATGTATTACTTATGTTAGTGGTCAAGCTAAAGCTCCAACCATGGACTGCTGTAATGGACTTAAACAAGTTCTTGACAAGAGCAAGAAGTGCTTGTGCGTCTTAATCAGAGATCGTGATAATCCTTCTCTTGGTCTGAAGATCAACGGAACCCTAGCAGCCACTCTCCCAAGTATCTGTCATGCCTCAGCTAATGTCACCAAGTGTATTGGTAAGTTTGAATCGGAACCAGTTTCCAGGTCTTTTGTATATCAGTTTGAGAACCCTTTTTCTGTTTTGGTATGAGCAGGGCTAAATTCTATCTGGTTTTGCAGATATTCTGCACCTGTCTCCAAGTTCTGCAGAAGCAAAGGTGTTTGAAGTATTTGGAAACATCACTCAAGTGACTAGTAACCCCTCAGGTACTACCTCTTAACAAGAATTTTGATGTCGGTGATATAATTAAGTCGAGTATATGAATAATTATAAGTTATGGGATTCAACATCCGATTGTATTACATTGTATTTAGATGGACACGACAAAATGGAGCCGTGTTCGCGTGTCGGACACGTATCACGGACGGACACGTGTCTGATATGAACACCCACAAAAAGTGTGTATATATGCTCAATATTTTTTGAGAGGGGCTTATAAAGTACAAAATATGTATGAACTATCAAGATATTGAAAGTTTTGAAACACATCAATTAATATTTATCATATTATGGATTTTGAATTTTTTTCTTAATTCTAAATTTTATAATATATATATATATATATATGTCGTGTCCGTGTCCACCAAATTTTAAAAGTTGGTGTGTCCCCGTGTTTGTGTCCGTGTCGTGTCACGTGTCCGTATCCATTTCCGTGCTTCTTATAGAGTAACACTAAAGTGGTGTTCTTCTTCCTTAAGGGATCTTCTTCTTCTTCTTTTTCTTCTTCGATACTGTTACTATTGTTTTCCTGACATCTTGGAGGGTTGTTTGCTTGAAAGGAAACAACAATGGAAGTATATCAAGTGGTGAACAAAAGAGCTGTGGAGAGAAAGCAAAAGGGAAGATTGGGCTAGAAATGGTCTGTGAAGACATAATATGGAGTTTTTCACTTCATTTGCTAGTTAATTGGCTTCTTTATATGTGAGAATTGTCTCTTAAAAACTTGTAAAAACTTTTATTATGTTAACTTAATTGTAATCTTTAATCTCTCTTTTTTTATTTGTTTGCTTTTTTTTTCATATTATATTAGTAATATTTAGTTAGTTCATCTGTGTTTTTCATATTATATACGTTTTATCATTATTTTTTACTAAAAATTAAAAACTATTATAAATTTCATTAAATTATAAATCATTTTCGTATTTTCTTATCCTTTGTCAAACCTTAATCATACAGAAAAAAAAAGTTATCTACTCAACAATATTTAATTGATTTCGTCATTATCTTTTTAATGAAAGTTGAAGAAAATATATTTTTAATAATTAAAATTATAAAGAATTATTTCAATAATTTTAAGTAACCAAAGGTTTGTCAAATTAGTTAGAATACAAAGAGAGTCTTGTGTTTTTTTATCCTTTATCATTTTTTTTAAAACTTGAGAGAGTAATTATAAAAAAAAAATTAAGAGATAATTTGAATTGTCGTATTAATAATATTTATTAATTCACACGTGTTATTCATGTTACATATGTTCCGCTTTATAAACAAAAGTTTAAGAAAAGAAGATTTTCAAAATTGAAAATTATAAAGAAATTTTTTGTTATAATTTTAAATATAATAAGTTTTGTTAAATTAGTTAAACTATAATATTAAACTTTATTTTTACTTGAATAAATAAATATCGAGAAAAAAGGTTTCATTTTTAACAAATAAACTTGAAACAAGAAAGAAGCCAACATGGATGACATTTGGCTCGGGCTTGAGGTCAATGGGCCAAGCCTGTGTTGATTGGACTTTTGGCATTAAAAAGAATGGGTCTTGAACCTAGCTCAAGCCTAGGCTACTCAATCGTGGCCTGATCTAAGACTTGATAATTATAAAAAAACAATGTAATTTTCAAAGCAAATGTTATCGAGCCTAACCAATTAGACTCGAGGTTAATGGGTTAGGCTCAGGTTAACTGAGCCAACCTAATTTTTCAAAATTGGCCTCTAGCCAGGCTCGGCCTATCTCGAGGCATAAAAATAAAAAATGAAGAATGACATGTGTTTTTGCAAAATGACATCGTTTTTTGCAAGATGTCATTATTTTCATAATTGTTATGCCTCCAGCTAGGCCAAGCCTAACTAAAGGCCCAATTTTGAAAAACTAGGCTTGAGATGTTGGCTTATTGAACTCCTAACTCTGATTAGTCCTAAGACCAGTATTCCTTTGAAAAGAGTAAACCTTACAAGTATTATTTCATGTACATCTTTCTTTTTATTACATAAGACACAATTTTATTGACATTTTTCATAATTGCGTAAGTAATAATAATTAGGAATGACAAATTGAGTCTTGTCCAATTTAATTTAAAATCAATGATTTAAATCTAAATTAATCAAAATTAAATGAAAGAGAGTTAAACCTATTCAATAAGTAAAATCGATTTTGGTTTATAAATTTTTAAATACATCGATTAAACAATGTTTTAATTTTGATTTAAACTCGATCAAATTAGAATTGAACCACACGAAATAAATAAGAATGGCAATGGACTGACTTATGAGTTAGCCCTGCCGATTTCTTTAAAAAAATTTAAGAAATTAAAAATATAAAATAATTTTTTTTAATTAGGTTCAAATCTGAGTTATCCAAACTCAGACTTGCCGAAACTCAACTCCTCTTAACAAAATAATATAGTTTTATTTAAAATAGTTGAAATTCAGGCCGATCTAAGCCCTGAGCCATAAATTAGCCCATTAAAAACATTTAAATTTAGACCCATATTCCATTGGGTTCATTGTTATTTCTTAATTATAATATTAATGATAATTGGTGTTTAGATAATTACAAATTTAAAAGTTATTAGCAAATTCTGACAAGTTTAACGGTAAGCAAACAGAAATTGTTATCTTAGGATAAGACAATCGGATAAATCTAATGATTATCTAAATCTGCCTAGATCTTGGGAAAATTAAGGTAAGACAAAGATCGAACAGATCCAACTTGTCTTCATTTATCCACACCTACCGAACCACAACTCAGAAATAGATTCCCAAAGTTCTTGAAACCAAAAGTTCTTGCCTTTCTCTGTCTAAAGTGCCAAACTTTCTTCATCTAAACCTCATTAATCCATCACCATGGCTCATTTGAATCGAAATTCCCATCTGGGTCTTGCTCTTTTCTCCGTTTTTCTCTTGTTCTCTGTCACAAACTCAGAAAACGACCCACTTTCTGTGTTTGATGTCTTGCCCAAGTATGGCCTCCCGAGTGGTTTATTACCCAGCACGGTTTCCAACTACTCGCTTGCAGACGATGGCAGGTTTGTGGTTTTGTTGGAGAATCCTTGCTATGTTCAATTTGATTGCTTGGTGTACTACTATAAGCAAATCACGGGTAGGTTGAGTTATGGGTCGATCACGGACCTGAAAGGGATTCAGGTGCGGAGGTTGTTATTGTGGTTTGATGTCGATGAGATCAAGGTTGATTTGCCTCCTTCTGGGTCGATTTACTTCAAGGTTGGAATCATGAACAGGAAACTTGACATTGATCAGTTTAAGACTGTTCATTCTTGTCAGGACGAGGTGTCTGGTTCCTGTGGTGGATTGTTGGATAAGATTCTGAAGGTATTTTATGTCTTTTCCAGTTTTTTGACTGCTGATCATTGCCTTATAGTTGATTGTTCTGGTTATCTATTATTCATTTATTTGTGTTTGTTGGTTGTGAATCTTTTTGTGGGTCCGACTGTATCCATTCTCACTTGCCTTAACAGCCATATTAGAATTTTCCAAATGTTAGTGAAATTATGGAAACACTTATTAGTATTGAAGTCACTGAGATTGTCAACAGAATAAAGTATCATTAAGTTTTGATGTCTTTTGAGGAAGAAGTAAAAAATTAAGAGGCAAAAGGAATGTCTTTGTGAGATCCCAGAAGGAAAAAAGTGTAGTGAGTTTCATTTGCTAGGAGTGTATTTGTGGCGTAAGGGAGGTGATTACAACTAAAGGCAATGCTAATTTGTTGCTGCTCATGCTGATGATAGTTGTTTTAAACTCTATTGCAGGCATGATTTTTTAGGTTTTACGGATGCCTTAGTTGAAATTTGCCTGGTAGCACAATTTCTGCAGATCATAGCTTCTATCAGGAGTCACATTTAGAGCTTATTCTTCCTTGATAACTGCATAAAAGCCTATACAATGCCATTCGTACCATAATGATTTTTTAGGTTTTACGGATGCCTTAGTTGAAATTTGCCTGGTAGCACAATTTCTGCAGATCATAGCTTCTATCAGGAGTCACATTTAGAGCTTATTCTTCCTTGATAACTGCATAAAAGCCTATACAATGCCATTCGTACCATAAGTTAATATTCTATGACTAGCAATTCATTTAGTTTAAAGCTGACGCTTTACTTCTTTCGATTTATCTTAAGTTGTTTTCTACTGTCTTCAAACTCTGCAGCTTCCTGCTCCAGTAGGTGATGTTGAGATGTTAATCACAGAGTAGAGACAACTAACTACCTTCTGGTAAATGAAGCACTGAAGACAGCTTAGCAATCTAGGATTTGTCAGACTCAAACTCACAGTCTGGCTTGGTACTAAGTATTTACACTTTCAAATCACTCCACTTCCTATTGAGCTTAAGAAAATGAATAAGCCATGGAAGTTACGTGTAAATTTGAGGCAAGCCACTTGTCTTTGTTGTTGTAGTATCGTTATGTGCAATGTGAACCCTCTTTACTGAGAAATCGTATTTTCAAGAACAATTCTTGACCCATTAAAGTTCTGGTATTGGATCAACTCTGGGTCCTTTTTTTTTTTTTTCCAATTTATGTGCAAACGCAAGATGACACGAACTGGTTTAATGAGATTGTTGTTAACTTTTCGAGTTGGTGATTCTTAAGATAATGAAACAGAATGATAATACTAGTAATACCCAGATAGTTCTTGAGGAAAATGGATCTTCAGAGAATTGCCCTCTAAATATGACAATGGATTAACTATAATCAGTCAAATTGCCAATATTACATACCTCAGTATATTGACACGGTATAGGATACGAGAGCAAGTCCGATTTATCATGAAAAATTGAAGGATATGCAGGAAAGTCTGCATAGGAAAAGCTAAATCAATCTGGCTCTCAGTGCTTTTCATGCTTGAAGAACCTGACAGTGCACAATGTGACTTTTCAAGCCACCACGGCCGGCTAGACTCGACCATAAATTTGTTACGAGAGTCTTAAGATTACCTCTTCCAGCTATGTTCTCCCAGAGGTGAGGATTAGAAACATCAACAAGACTAATGCTCATATTATTACGCACGATGCAAAGTCTCCTACCAAGGGGAACAAGAGCAGCAGCTTCCAAAGCATGCGAACTCCCTAGATGGAGCTTGCTATCGGTAAACTTGTTCCATGTATCTGTAGCTCCATCATAAACCCTTAGCTTGCAGCCATCTCGACAATCCAAGGCATAAAGTCGTCCATCTAACGAGATGCTAGGATTGCGCCAGCCGGAAACCATCCCGTTACTAATTGGTGTCCATGTATTAGTTTCAGGATCATAGGCTTCATTCCTGACCTCTCGGTGAGATCCAAGACCTCTTAGAAACCAGTTTCCATCATAGACAACACCAATATAGGGCATCATGGCTGTACGCATATCTGAAATAACGCTCCATCGCTTCCTGCTAGGATCATAAACCTCAGCAGTGCGAAGAGTTCTTGGGGATCCTTCACACTCTCCACCAGCAACATACAGGCAGTTATTTATGACGCAAGAACCAAAACAATGGCGATTACGA
Source organism: Erythroxylum guanchezii (assembly GCA_025629825.1). Taxonomy (NCBI): domain Eukaryota; kingdom Viridiplantae; phylum Streptophyta; class Magnoliopsida; order Malpighiales; family Erythroxylaceae; genus Erythroxylum; species Erythroxylum guanchezii. The sequence goes on along the minus strand of JAOTAX010000196.1, from coordinate 196,914 downwards.
AGCATATCTGGTGCCCTATGCCATTTATTTGTTCGGGCATTGTAGAAAATGACTCTTTTCGTGGAACCCCTGAGCGGATCCTTTCCTCCGAATAGGTATAGGTGACAACCACTCAGAACAGCACAACCAAAACCAAGGGCCTCAGAGTATTCCCGGGGTACAGGTGGAAGTGGCTGCCATAGCTGATAGACAGGATCAAAAGCATTCCATGAGATCTTCCCATCACGATCTCGCTTGATGACATATGCCCACTCCTCGGCCATTCCCAGGTTTTTCCTCAATGAATAAAAGAAATTCCCAGCAAGGAGTCGGTGCCATCTCTTACACACTAGACGGAGCTTTTGATGTTCAGCACGGGGAACTCGAATCAGGCATGCAATGGCAAGATCATCAGGAAGCCCAGGTAGGAGTGGTGGCTGGAACCGGGCCCTCTCCCGCCGAGAATTCTTTTTCTTGTGTGCATTTGGATTGATGTCAGGCTGAATACAAAGCTTCGATCCAGGGACAAACTTCCGTGCCTCTGCAACTGTTTTTAGTCCAGAATCTACTTTGCAATAGCATGATACAGACTCAACCTACCAAAATCACCCATATTCAAAAGAAATGCATAAACATGTCCATCCAAGAGTTTCTGATTAATTTATAAAAGCATGAAATATTTTTGACAAAAGAATAAATTGGTAAAAGGCTTCTACAAGTTCACACAGAACTCAAATATTAAAGGCCAGTGGTCTAAATTAGCAGAAATTACATTTCCAGAAAGTTAAGGAACTGCCAAGACGAAATTTTGTGAAGAGAAGAAAAAGAGCCAACTAATACTAAGGACCAAGGGATACCTAAACTTCAGAAACAATAAGGGAAAATAATCCCCAGTTCAAGTTCATAAATTTCCTCATTCTCCTGAAGAACTCCATAATTAGTAGAACTTAAAATCGCAGCATGTATCTCTAAATTGCATTATCAGCAAGCCATTTTCATATGGTGCAATTGCAGAAAGCAAGCAAAACAAAATCCCAACACCTACAATGCAAGTGAAGAAGATAAACATAAAACAGTAAACAAATTGCACCAAGTAGCCATACCCAAGAAGAAAAACTAACAACCAGAAAAGAAAAACGAACCAAGTAACAGCTTTGAAAGTCTCAAACTTTCCTCAAAAACTAGAACTTATGATCCTAGTTCAACACAAGGGTATCTATGGATTCTCAAGGATTTCCCAAAAACAGTGACAACAACCAAGATGAAATCATTAGAGATCAAGAGACTTTACCAATGGAGCTTGAATTCTAAACCCTTTTGGAGCCTTCGACGATTGTTGTTCCATCTTTAGCCTATCATAGAAAAGTTTAGAGCTAAAAAGATCCTATTTTTCTCAGACCCAGATCAAGAGAGGGCCAATTTAGAGATTCAATAGTCAAATCTAAGCCCCAAGAAAGCAAAGAAATGAGCTTTCTTTATCTTTGCTGATAATATTGGCCTTTCTAATCTGACCTCTACAAGTTCAAACCATGAAACATCCGAAAAATGAAGAACCCTTCTCTGCCTCCTCCTCTGCAAGTAAAAAAAAGATCAACTTTCTCTCAGAAAACAATTTAATCCCTCTTGCTTAGAACAGTTGCACACGCAACGGCTTCAAGCTTCAACTACTTCTTCAATGCACTTAATGAAAAGTAAAGATCTTTGTTTAATGCAAAGGGTTAATGGTTGTTAGATTTGTTTGACATGATTTTCAACTCTTAATGCGAGAAGACAAACTGGGTTTCAGTGGGGTCTTCTTATTTTACTCCTACCTTCCTCAGATCCTTCTGGGTCAAACTCAAACCCTATTTTAATGAACACAAAGGAGAGTTTATTTGTATTAATTGAAAAAGAAAGAATCGTTTGAAACTAGCCCTTAAGATCCTATCAGATGGTGGTATACAACTATACACTATCTATGCCAATGGGCTGGACCTAATCCGAAATTTTTTATCCCAACTGTGATTCAAACTGTTCAACACCATTTTAATATTTCAATCGAACTGATTCGTTTTGTTTAGCAGAACTCAATTTAAATCCGATTAATTCAATCAAACTGATTTACCATCTTTATATACACACGTTTACTTGTATGATCAACTCTTTCAATAAATAATTAATACGTCCATTTAACTTCAAAACATGTTTTGGTCCATTTTCAATGTGATGGATTATATACAGAGGACAGATTGTACCAAATGATGTTCGTTTTGTCAAAATAGCACATCATGATTTAGATGCTACCATGAACAAGATCTCACCCTCCAAATGAACTGAACTCCAAGACTTTAAAGTTGGATATCGAACATCCAAAGTACAATCAAAATTGAAAATCACAAGGAGATTTGAGTTTGAGTAGGCTCAAAATCAATGATAAACCTGACTATACAGAGCTTAGAGTCAAGATTGAACATAAAAAATTAATTCAAACAGTCAATTAGATAAAACAATGTAGTTCTAGTACAATAGACTAAAACCACATTACTTTTAGTAAGTTCTTAACCGATTTGGCCTGTTGCCATCCCTAAATCCAAATTATTGACAAAGTAGAATCACACAAGTTCCCCAACCATAGAGGCAGTGCACACATATGCTTTAGAAACTTCAGAAACAGAAAAGTAGTGAGAAGAATGCACCTCAGAAGAAGTTAATGTGTTTATTTCAGTGAATCCAAAAATATTACAGTAGGCTTCAAAAACCCTCCCGCAGCAAGAAAGCAGAGAAATGGTTGAGACAGTAAATAGGGATGAAAGGGAAATGCTTTTAGAGATTTACAATGGACAACACCAAAGTGGAGGAGGATGACCCTATGTTTCTCCTACTGCATATTCACCAAAAACAAAAGTTAGAGAATCTAAAGACAGAAAAGTACAGAGGAAGAGCATAAAGAAACACCTATTCTGTTAGAACTTGTTTCACCAAAGCCTATCAACCATTTTACACCTCTATTCCCCTCTCAATGATACCCATTTCTAAAATGCATAGTGACAATGACAGCTAAATTACTAAGTACAAAGACACCCAAAGACAAGTTAGAAGTAACCCCACCGATGAGGGGGAAAGTGAATAACAACTAGGAATAAATACTGTTGAATGTTTAGTAAACTGTATTATCAATCCCATGCACTAGTCACCCCGGGACCATAGCCTCCACCATATCCACCTGAAGCCCCATATCCACTGGTGCTGTTTCCACCGTAATAGTCCATGCCTCCGCGAGTGTAAGAGGAATCCCTCCGATAGTCGCGGCCTCCAAACCGACTTCCCCCAGATCGGCGGTTCCTCCCTCCTCCATATGAAGAACGTGCTGCATAACGAGAGAGCCAAGCAGGTACTTCTTGATTTGATTCTTGCATTAGATCAGCTAGTGCCCTTGCCAAAGATACATTGCCCTCGTTGAAGAAGGCAGTAGCAAGACCAGTTTTCCCAGCTCGTCCTGTTCGTCCAATACGGTGCACATAATCATCAATGTCATTCGGGAGATCAAAGTTAACGACATGTGCAACATGAGGAATATCAAGGCCACGTGCTGCAACATCAGTTGCCACCAAGATCGGGGTGTTGCCACTTTTAAACGAACGCAATGCTTGCTCTCTTTCCTGAGAGATTAATTGAAATCACAAAACATAAATAACTTAAGAACAAAAAAAGAAACTCCATAACACAGTGCAAAGTTTCACCATCAAAATCAATGATAAATTGAATCATAAAAATAGCATGTTACATACAAGGGGTATAAAAGAAATATAAACATCAGCATATAAAAACAAAGGCCAGTGGATAAGGTTTCAACCATTTTAGCAGGTCTTCAAAGAAAATACATTTAGCCTAAAATTCTTTAAAAGAAGGTCTATTGATTAAGGTCTATTGATTCTCTCTATATAACAAACCAATCAAATATTTTATTTATCACAATTATCTTAAATTCAAGGCCATGAGTGTGCATTCAAATGGATAACCGAATATCAAAGAACACAAGAAAACACCTGTTGTGATCTATCACCGTGAATACTTGTAGCTGGGAAGCCATTGACACAAAGCCAATGTTCAAGTGAATCAGCACCCTTCTTTGTCTCCACAAAAACTAACGTCAAAGCTTGCTGAAAAACCAATCAAATCTCAATCATCATGGAACTATACAAATATAATCACGAGCCAGAAAAGTTCTATAGGAATTCAACTACAAAAGTCTCCAGAGAGGAGAGGGAGGGAAAGACAGAGCAAAAACTGTCTCTTCCTCAAATCTTACCTTCCCGTGAACACCATTTGCCCTTTGTGCATGAAGAAGGTCCATAAGATGACTTCTTTTGTCTGAATCGTAGACAAATTCAACTCTTTGGACAATCAAATCAGTGCTGGAGCCCACCCGCCCAACAGCCAAAAATATGTAGTTATACAGAAAATCCGAAGCTAGTCTCTGAATAAGACCAAACACTTGAGCAAATCAGATGCACTAACGTCAAATGATGAGATAATTACTGGGAGAAAGCTAAAATGCTTTCCTTATGAATGATACAGAAAAATGAAGGCGTGTAAATACAAAACCCTGTGCATGCAGCAATTTCACACAGACAATACCAATTAATTATTTCTAACTTGATCGCGCAAATAAGGGAGCTTTCAACAAGATAAAAGAAATAGTATCACCTACTTTCCATCTCTTTTCTTAACAATATCCTATCATATATAGAAAGTCCCATATGAAAGGAAAATGGCATAATATAGAGGTAAAAGTAGACCTGAATCTCTTTTGGAAAGGTAGCACTGAATAGCATCGTCTGTCTGAAGCCTGGTTGAGGCATGTCCATTTGTTCCACAATTTTTCTTATCTGAGGCTCAAAACCCATATCTAGCATCCGATCTGCCTCGTCCAAGGCCAAATACTTAACCATCTGTAGAGAGACTCTAGCTCTCTCTAACAAATCCACCAATCTTCCAGGTGTTGCCACAAGAATGTCAACGCCTCTTTCCAGTTCCCGAAGCTGGTCAGACATATGTCATTCTTTAATTATACAAATGCAATCCAACAGTTATATCAAAATATAATAGAATAAAGAACAGACAAAACTTCAAAGTACTTTTCATAAAATTGCAGTAAAGCAAAAAATCTTGAGCAAGAGTTGCATAAAAGCAGATAAAATTACTGCATTCCAACAGCAGTTTGATGTAAGATAGAATTGATAATTTTCTTCTTAAGAATTTGCAATAGGCTAAAGCCAGTTAACACCCTGAGCTCACTCACGAACTTGTGGTTCTCATCCATAAAGATTTCATCATCACTTCATTAGTCAAACCACAAAATACGAGGGAAGCAAGCTTAATTATTTCCACAACCAACATTACCAGATTACCTAATAACTTGGTATAATAGAGAATAAGAATTTTTAGCAAAAACTCTAAATCGATTCATCTCAGCTCTACAAAGCTTTGGCTTGCGAGAGACAGAACAAATAAAATTTTTAGGACCAATTATCCTTTAAGTTGCTCAGAAGGGATCTGGACTTAACAAGTTTTGGCAAACAATGAAAGTCTTAAATACAAAAGATATCATACTGGGAGTTAACTCTTAGATGAAAGCATTTGATGTCTAAGGATTAGCAAAGGTAATTGGTAGCTGTACAACAAACCTAAGTTCTAAGTCTTGGATCAGGCTTGAACACAAAGTTAACCTGCTTACAGATCAAAAAGCAAGTGTAATTTTAGAATAACCACGTAAGAACCTATTGTCGGTCTTCATTTTGTAACAATAAAAAGCAAATGGACAATACATGTTCTTTTTTCATGAAAAGAGATATGACATATTAAGATCCTTCAGCTAACTATAAGCATTTTGGATTTGACAAAATGAAAAGCTGATTTTAGCACAATGTTAACTGCCAATTTAATAGCCCTGAAAGGAAAAATCAAATAATCATCTGAAATGTATTACCACAATGAAGCTTCACCACAATTTGCACAACAGCAAGTTCTTTCATTTAACCTTTAGCAGCATATACATGGGAGATGTAGAAAAATTCACAGATAATCACACAAAGATATAAGAAAACCAGATAGGTGACGTTTCTCAGATAGAAAAGCATTAACCAGGTCATCAAAGCTCAAGCTCCCACTTGCAAAACAACACAGATGGAAGCAGAAAAGTGATTTTCAAGAAAGCTAACAAAATAATAGAAAACCTGCTGATTAATCGGTGCTCCTCCATAAGCAACAACCACCTTAACACCAGTTTGATATGAGAACTTTTTTGCTTCCTCGTGTATCTTCAGTTAAAAGCAAGTATGTTAGATCCTATAAACAACCGTAACACCTCCTCATAAATCTAGCATGACACCAACCTGCATCGAGAGTTCCCTAGTTGGAGAAAGAATTAAAGCTAGAGGATAAACTGTGCGTGCCCCACGGGATGGCCTTTGGACACCCTGTGCCTGCATTTCCATAATACCGTTGATAATAGGGAAACAAAAGGCAGCAGTCTTCCCAGAACCAGTCTGAGCACAGGCCATCAAATCCCTCCCTGCCAGAGAGATTGGAATCGCATGCCGCTGCACAGGGGTTGGCTTCACATATTTGCACCTGTGAATGTTCAAGTTCAATGCTTCACCCAAGTCAATCTCTGCGAATATATTTACCGGAGGTGGTATGTTATCACCACTCGTTTCTACAGGAATATCTTCATATGCATCAAAATTAATCCCACTATTCGCCTGCTCACTAAACGCCTGCTCTGTGTTGTCATCATCTCCAAAAGGATTCACTTCCTGCTCTCTCCCACGATCCCAGCCACCACCTCTGCCACCACCCCAACCACCTGTTCTGCCACCGCCGCCGCCGCCGCCATATCCCGATCGAGAATCATTCCTGGCACCACCCCAGCGTGCTCCACCATATGCTGACCGATCGTTGCTTGAAGCAGGCCCACTGTAAGCAGGAGCTGGTGGATCGGAAGAAGCTGGACGGTTTCGGAGATGGGGAGGTACGTAAGTGTTGATTCTTGATGCACCCCTCGAAGTCGTTCCTAGAATTCCATTGTTAACAGAAGATCCGGTATATGTATTCTCAGCTGCAGAGTTTGCAGCCAAATCCGCCCATGAAGTCCGTTTATTCATCACAATTTCACAAACTCGAAAAAACCCTTTCTTTGAAAAGGGAAAATCAGACCCACCTCAATCACCTCGAAAGTTGCTTCTTTTTCTGTATTACTAAGAATCCCTCTTTCAACAAAGCTCCTCAACTTCATCTAACCAGGCCATTGAACCACCGAAAGCCTGATCAAATAACAAAACCTATCAAACTTCTCGATCCGAACCAACACCAAAAACAAACACAAATTTACACTTAGAACCACATAATCGAAGTATTAAACCATAAGCTGGAAAATTGGTTTAAAACCCACAATCCAAGTACAGAACACAAGAAAACGAAGAACAGATTAAAAGAAAAACAAAGAAGAGAGCAACAAAAAGCACGAGTCTTGATGGAGAAAACAAAGAATAAGCATGTCCATCCATCAAAAACCAAACAGATCCAAAAGCAAAGTTGATCCGACATACCATTGAAGCTAAACCCTCTAAAAATCCAAAATGCAAGTAATTGAAATCCCCCAAGTCGCACAAAGTACCTCAAATCTTCAAAGCTCAAGCATTTACATACAGAAAATCTCTCCACCCATCACAAAAGAAAAAAAAATTAAATGCAAAAGCCTTTAACTTGAAGAGAGAGTGACCTTTAAGAACCAGAGAGAGAGAGAGATGGACGAAAGGGAGAGAGAAATTGTAGGGAGAGAAGATAGAGAGGCAGGAGAAGATCCAGAGGAACCCTAAAAATGCGTGTGAAAATGCTTAAGATATGGAGTGGAAACCAAAATATCTTTTTTGGCTTTTTTAATTTTTTTAGCCAAAAACCAAAAATACATTTTTCATGTAAAGTTATAAATAAAATTTACATTTAAATTTTTAAATTTTCATATATTAATTTTTAAAATTTAAAGGCACATTTTTTATTTTTATTTATCATAATTAATTTTTCATTCAAATTTATTATTTATATCTACAATTAAGTTATTTTTTTTAAGCAAAATTAATTCCACCATTTTTCTCTCGTTAATTTTATATTTAATTTAAAAATTATGTAATTTTTATTTAAAATTCATAAATTTTAATACGCTAAGATGATATCTTAAGAAATTACATATTTAGTACTTTTGACATGAATAGACCCGACATGAATTCTATACAAATTACTTCTCAATACAATTTATTTCAAATTTATTAAAATTGCATGTACTAATTCTTGAATACCTAATATACTAAAAAAGTCGTGTGCTATTTTTGCACATGTAATAGGTTCAAAGAACATCTCGAAATTTAGGCGATTGCAAACGATATAACTAGTAAATACGTTCTTTCTGATGTCAACATATTTTATTATTTATGAAGAATTACTCTTACTCGTTTTTTTAGTATATAAGTAGTTACAAGATTTGGTATGATTAATATATTTTTATTTTTTAGAAATTAATCATAATAAAAAATTGATAAATATTATATTTTATAATATTATATCCACGTCCAAAATTTAGAAATTTAAGTGAAAAAAAGAGGAAAATGAGAGAAAAAGAAAAAAAAATACAAAAATTGTTTGCGGTCGTGGCAGGGCTGTTGGGTTGGTTGAAGTTGGTTGAAGTGTCGTTGGCAATAGAATGGGTTGAAGCACACAAGACTAGCTTAAGCTTCATCCAAATGAGATATTTCTTTAACTAAAAATGAAAATTATGTCGTTTTGTTTCAAATCAAAATGTTAGTTTTTAAAAACTTTAGGGCTTTAGATTAGGCTCAGCTCGAGCTCAATTTTTTTTTATATAAACAACTTGATCTCGTTCCATCAAATAAGATCAGGCTGTTGGCTTCGAATTAGGTTAAGTTCAAGCTTAACTACTACCACATTTATTTTGGAACTATGTAATTATGCTAGACTTGGAATGGTAATTAGTTGAATCTGATCGATTTTGAGAAATGCAGTTCGAGTCTTAGTATAATCGAGTTTACGACTTGAAGTTTGGCTAAGTATCGAGCTGGATAGTTTGAGTTCGAGCCTAGTTTACAATCAATAATTAGCATGATACTATTTTAAGTTTGTTAGTTATAAAACATGCATACTCACATTTGCATCAAATGATAATTAATGATACGTATTTAAAAATTGTGTCGATTCACTTTTTTCACCAATTATTATAAGAATGATATTCTGGTCGAGTTAGGGTTTAGGTATCTAGGTCAGACCCAAAACAAAATCTAATAATTATAAATAAAATGTCCTCATTTTTTACTTTTACTTAAAAAAATAAAAATTAGGTCAAGAAATGCCGAATTACGCTCAAACTCGAGCCGAGCTGCCTTGGTCGAGCACAGACTTAAGTTTATTACTATGTCTACTAAGTAACGACGACATTGCTCGAAACACATGACTTGAGCCCGAGATTAATTCAATTATTTTTTAAATATAAATTTAAAAAGTTCAAAATAATATTATTTTTATTTAAAATTTTTAAACTTTAAGCGGAGCTTAGCCTAAGACTTTTAATTCGAAATTTAATTAATTCGGAATAAATGAATTAACATCGGGTCAGGCTAAATCGGGCTTGGGCTCAAATGCCGTGATGGTGCTTGAATTATATAATGAATAAAAATAAAAAGATTTTTCTAAAAAAGAGGGATGATTATGGATGAGAGAGCCAGGGCGAGCATGAGCCCCCTCTAGAAACCATTGATTTCTTCACCACCGTGTCTTTATCTCTCCACAATCCGTTTTCGAAGACAAAGTGGAAAAATCTAGAGTTCCATTTTCTCGGCGGGGGAGAAAAATTTGTTGAAGAAATTATTATCATTAGTTTCGAAAAGGAGAAGAAAGATAAGCTTTTTCGATCTTCTGTAACCAAAATTGCTGAATTAAAGAAGAAGAAGAAAGAAAATGAGCTCGGTTTCCGTCCCATCGAACACACATGGAAATCTCGATGAGCAGATTAGTCAGCTCATGCAGTGCAAGCCCTTGTCCGAGCAAGAGGTACCCTTTTCGCGGGAACTTTTAATTCCCAATTTCCTGGAGCTTTTTTTTTTCTTTTCCGGTACGTAATGTTAAAGTTGGTGCCTTTGAAGATTTTTGAGTTGGGTGTTTGAGAGAAAGTGGAACGGATCCAGTTTGTTTGGGGGTTCTGGGTCGAGCAGATCGGAAGAAAGTTTGCACCTTTGATGTTTTCTTTGTTCATTTCTGGGAAGACATTTGTTTTCTTTTTCCAGGTGTGAGGAAGGATCTGATTTTGTGAGTTTGGGAATAACTTGGTTTGGCTGAAACTGAATCAGATCCGAAAATGGGTCTGATAGTAGATTGTCGTTATCTATTGGATGGGTTTCTCCAACTCAATACTCTGAATCAATGTAAGGGTAATTAAAAAGGTCGCTTCTTACGGTTTTCGAAGTCGAGATTTTGAATTTGGGTACGTAAATTGAAGTGCTAATGAAAGAGGAAGTGAAATTTGACTTCCAAATTTGTAAAGTTACCAATGTATTTTGCAGATCTCTGGACGTTACTTTGATTTGCAATTTTTGCTTTGTTTGGTTTATGATTATTGTCTTATACTATAGTTCTGGTAAATTTGGAAAACACTGGATTTTTTATTAGTGATACGGAACTGTCCTGTTGATTTAAAGGTTGATGTTGGGATGTTGAAGTATATGGTTCTAAACGGATGGCAACGCTGCCATGTTAAAACTGTAATTTAAGTTCTTAAGCCCAAAGTTGAAGCCATCAATGGTAATGCAGCTGAGTAATGATTTGTGCTGTGTAATACCTGGTCATGAGCTTGATGGTGTAGAATGTCAATGACCATTTTCTGATACGTTGTCCAGGATCTTCTTGAGATCATGATGAATTTTGTTGATATAGGTGAGGGGCTTGTGTGAGAAGGCTAAGGAGATATTAATGGAAGAGAGTAATGTTCAGGTACTATCTCTGTCCGTTTTGATTTATCCTGCTTTCTGTTCCTTTTCTTTTCCCTTTTAATTAAGTCCATTCGTGCGCTATGGCTTTCTAGGCGAAGGAATAGAGGGTGGCTAAGGGCTTCTTAGCCATTTTGATCGAGAGAAAGTTTCTGCTGCGTTTGAAAAAAAAATCTGTATCTGTAATTAAATTTACTCTAATTGGGCACATTTGCCAAAGGTGTTTGGATTGAAATCTTATTTTATCAAGATTTCAGGCATATCTGACACTGCTGGTCAATCTTTTATCCTGACACTGCTGGTTAATCATTTATCATTCTTTTTGTCATATTATATTGATCTTACGATGTTGAGTTTTCCCAACGGTAACTGATCTCTTTTTGCTTGAGTGATTCAGCCTGTAAAAAGCCCTGTTACAATATGTGGTGATATCCATGGTCAATTCCATGATCTGGCTGAGCTTTTTCGTATTGGAGGAAAGGTACTTTTCTCATTTTTGCACTATGTAGTTTCATGTAGCGTTATCTTGGGCATTTGCATAATTTACATGGTATTGCTGGTTTCCCAAAACTAAAGTTCGCTGCTTTTACTTCGTTGTATCTATGATAGTGTCCAGACACAAATTACTTGTTCATGGGAGATTACGTAGATCGCGGCTATTATTCTGTTGAAACCGTAACTGTAAGTATTTCTATCTTCTCTCCTGAATCTTGACCTTTATGATGCTCCTTTTTCTTCCCTGCATTTGGTCCTGTAAAGTAGATTGGTAATATTGGAGAACTACAAGGACTGATCATTGCCGTACAATATGATTATTTCCTTTTCGGTTTTACTTGACAAGCACAATTATTGATGTAGTTGTAATTTCTTACTGTTTCTTTGCTTTCTTAACAATTCAAGTTTCACTGTGTTGGTGACTTGGCTTTTCTTCTTCTTAAGTTTGTAAAGAGATTAAAATATTATATTTCAAACTAGGTCATCATTTGGTTGAGGCTTTTGACATTTCCATTTTATTAATTGTTACTTATTCAGCTCTTGGTAGCCCTGAAAGTACGTTATCCTCAGCGTATTACTATTCTACGTGGAAATCATGAAAGCCGCCAGGTACTTGTTAGGATATTTTTATTTTCTTTTCCTCAATCATTTTAGTTTAATTTAATTATCTTGAGATGATTGTGTTGGTAATAGAGGTTTAAGTATCTAGGTTGAATTTGTTCTTCTTAGAGGAGAACAGGGGATTCTAGAGGGTATTATTCTATTCGTCTTCTGAATCTTCGACACAAGAAAAGATGTGAAAAATTCCTTTTCTTGTGTCGAAATAATAATGATTCTTGATACCGTTCGTCTAAGATTCCTATTCTTAGTTTTTATGTTTCTGGGTTTAGCATAACCTCCCTCTTTTCTTTTTTATACGTATAAATAAATAGTAGTTGACAAATAAAGAAGAAAGGGAATCTTTTTGATCAAATAGAACGTTTTCAATGAACTTCTAAAAAAATTTCAACTTTGATGAGATACTCAAATAAATAGAATAAAAAAATAAATAGAATAAAATAAGGTTGGCGGTCAATAAAAGACACCTCATTTTTTGTGTTTGAAATGAGATGTCAGATTGATTCTGATTACTGATTTGAGGTTTTTGTTTGCTATTGCAGATTACTCAAGTATATGGCTTCTATGATGAATGCCTGCGGAAGTGAGTCTTTTTGTTCTTGGTTTAATGTAAATTGGCTACATTGGCTATTTTAAGTTTCTAGCCTCAAATCCCTTTTCACTGAAGGTGGTAATAAGTAATTGTGATGCTAAAAAATGACTTAGGGTCTTCTTCATGATGGACAACTGAGCTTTGAACATTTGATTGTGGGCTAATGTTGCAGTTTTATAAATATTACATTGGTATGATAAATCAAGTTTGATTTAGCAAGATTTAATTTTGTTTTGATCCGAAAACCTAAACTATAGGCTGCATTTCCAAAAATATTTAACTGTTTTGGTTAGTGCTTTATTCAAATGTCTGTTGCTTATTTGCAGGTATGGCAATGCTAATGTTTGGAAGATCTTCACGGATCTGTTTGACTATTTCCCGCTGACAGCATTGGTGAGTACGAGTATGTTTTGGAACAGAAATTTAAATTATATGTTCTTGCATGCAATATTTTTTCTGACTATAGATTCTCTAATTTCATTACATTACATGATATTCTATACTCAGTATATATTATCTTTTCTTACATGAAGGTCGAGTCAGAAATATTCTGTCTCCATGGTGGATTATCTCCTTCAATTGAAACCCTTGATAATATACGTAATTTTGATCGCGTTCAAGAAGTTCCCCACGAGGGCCCTATGTGTGATCTTTTATGGTCTGACCCTGATGATCGTTGCGGGTGGGGTATCTCACCAAGGGGTGCTGGATATACCTTTGGCCAAGTAACGTTTCATTATCTCCATTTTTCCTTTCATAATATGCTTTTTTCCCTTATCGTGCTGAAGTGAAATTTCTTTTTGTAGGACATATCAGAGCAATTTAATCGCACCAATAATTTGAAGCTCATTGCTAGAGCTCACCAGTTAGTTATGGAAGGGTATAACTGGGGTCATGTAAGTACTTCTTTCTGTTGCTTTTTCTGATCTCTTAGTTCTTGTTCTTCAGTGATGGTGCTTCTTTTGTCCCAGGATCAAAAAGTCGTTACCATATTTAGTGCACCTAATTATTGTTATCGCTGCGGAAACATGGCATCTATTTTGGAAGTTGATGACTGCCAGGGCCATACATTCATTCAGGTTGGTCTCTCTAAGGAACTTGTATATTGTTGTCTTCAAGTGGACTGAAGTAGAAATAGTTTCTTGAAATTCATCAAGAGATCATCTATCTTTTGCAGTTTGAGCCTGCTCCGAGGAGGGGAGAGCCAGACGTGACCCGAAGAACACCCGATTACTTTCTATAATGCGAGCTGGCAATTTGTGGCAAACACTCCCTGCCATTGCCTCGTGGTTGGTTCACTTGTGAAGGCATTGACAACTCCTTTAAGTTCAATATAATCCCGGTGAAACACATGTATAACGGGCAGTCAGTCAAAGCTTCCATAACTTGATTGTTTCTTTGATCTTGCTCGAAGTTTCTGCAAGATGAAGAAACAGACCCAGCAAGGCAAATGCGGTAGCTGCATGTGTACCGCTGGCGTTTCGTCACCTTAATTCTGCATTTTGTTGCTAACTTTTTACAGTTCACCTTCTCTTTATTTAGAGAGGATGCTTTTGGGCATGGAGATCTGTAGAGTGGAGTTACAATGGGTGCTTTCCTGAATTTTGCTTTTCTGCTGTTATAGTTCTAATCAAGGGTTCTCCACTAGACTAATGTTTGATATCTCCCCATTCACTGGAATGAAGATTGAAACTTACCCTTTCAAATATGGTTGCTGAAAGTGTAGGCTGGCCGAGCCGGTCGGTCCGGAGGTGTAGATTGCCCGGGCCAGCCAGCCGACCGGCAACAAGTAGAATTATCTTGTGCTTTAATGTTTCATCTTCATATTTCAAAAGAAAATACTGAAACAAACAATGAAGTGTTTTAACATGCCTAGAATTCATTTTTTGAAAGTAAAGTAAATCATCTTAAGGGAGTCCATAAAAGCAATTATTTTCATTTAGAGCTGAATAAATTAAAGTTGATAAAATTGTTAATACTTTCCAAAGAAAAACTTATAACATATTTTTAATGTATAGCTATTAACTCTAAAAAAAAAATTGAAGAGTCAATTTTAAATTTAAAAATTAAGTTCAAAGTATTTAAAAGTTCAGTTTGTGCAGTAAAAAATAGAAAGGCTAACTTGTACTTATTTTTATCATGTAATAATTTAAGTTGTTACGACAACAACCCGTGTACAAAGCTCCCGACTTTACGAGAGTTAGGAGAAAGATATCAATTATATGATTTTTTTTTTTACATTTTATATAGAGATTGTTTCTGGGACTTATTTTAGAATTTCAGTCTCTCTGAGCACATCATCTTGAACACAAATCATGGTCTTCGATTGCATCTAGCATATGATTGTTGTAGTGTCAGGATTTTATTGGTCCTTCCAACACAGGCTCGCTTAGTGAAGTTGTCATAATCATTATCTTCGATTGCATCTAAGATTTTTCTGTACAGCATTAATGCTGACCAAACCTGCAGAACCAAAAATCTACCTGTCAGGAGTTCCAGAATCAATTACTTCCACCTTTTGTTCGTCAGGAATTTTCATTCCAGGTTCGTTCAGGTTTAGATATGGTTGTGTCAGGTCAATTTTTTGTAGTTTCAGAGGTACTCATTGGCCCTTTTCAAGGTCTGAAGCTCCTGCTGCTGCCATGTTGAAGAAGAATCTTGCCCTCCTGATCTGCTCTTTCATGAACTCTCTCCATTCATACGTCACCTTTCTTGCGAAAACATCTGTCACACAACCCAAATTGAGCAATTTCATCCTGTGGAAGATGAACTCTTCCTCTCATGGCACTGAAAGAGAGAAAACATTTAAGAACAAAACTGAAAGGGAACTGAAGGGAAGGAAAAAAGAAAAAAAAGCAGAAATTATGAACTTACTCTTCCCCTACATCTCTAAGAATGTTGGTCAGTTGATTTCCAATTCCCAAGTACAATGCTGCATTGTAAATGCTCTGAACAGAAGATGATGATTCAGGAGTATCCACATGACAGGAGCACTCATAAGTCCTACAGTTCCAGCAACACAGTAGCAGTAGAGATATAGCTCCTGGAAGTTCTCGTACCTGTGTTTCCTTATATCCATTCTCATACCTTCAATCATGTCCCTGAAAGGCTGTGATACGATGGAATTCTCTTATCAGAAAGTCAGCTTGAAGATAATCCAGGACTACAAGGAGATTGCTTAAACACCTTAATGTCTACAGGGAACTTGAACA
>JAOTAX010000196.1:153861-166863 GCA_025629825.1 Erythroxylum guanchezii | reverse complement strand
TCCATGATAATGGAGCATAAGGATGACTCGTCTAATGGCTTTTGGAAGGTAATATGGCAGTGAAAGGGCCTACAACGAATTCGCTCATTCCTTTGGCTCCTTGCACACAATCGATTACTTTCTAATCAAAATCGCGCCCGCAAACATTTAACTACAGATGTTGCGTGCTATCATTGTCGTCTGGAAGAATCCTCCCTATATGTTGTGTGCAATTGCGCCAAAGCCTGCAGATTATGGAGTGTATTCCCTTCACAGGTAGTCTCATCTGACTTCTTCAATATGACGTCCCACGCGTGGCTCATTAGGAACCCACAACAACACCTGCTCGTCCTAGGGTTCGATTGGTTGATTATTTTTGGGATTGCTTGTTGGTTCTTATGGACCTAGCGAAATAAGACACTTTTTACCGAAAGTTTTAACTAGCCGACCTCACCCATACATCATATTTTGGAGTATGCCCATCAGCTTTCCATGGCTACGGTTTGGCAGAGTTGAGTAAATATTGGCCACCACCCTTGATGTGAGCAATTCCTAAGCTGGCGCAAACCTCCCCCCAGGGGGGTTAGATTAAATATGGATGAAGCGTCCAAACGATCATTCTCTTCAGCCACAGCTGGCGGGCTCTTGCATGATAGTTTGGGCATTTGTCTTGGTGGTTTCGTCCAGAATCTTGGCTGATATTTCTCTATTTTTGCTAAACTGTGAGGGGTTTTTTTTTTCTAGGCTTTAGCTTGCTTAGAATTTGGGTTATTGTCGGATTGAACTAGAAGTGAATTCTCTAGCGGTTCTTCATATGCTGTCATCCTCAGCTTAATGAGCCTCGTCTCTCAATCCTTTGGTAATGAGTATTAACGAGTTGTTTACTCGGAATTGGGTTGTGGTTTATCGTCACATTTGCTGAAAAGGTAACCGTTGTGCCGACTGACTCGCCAACTTTGCCAATCCATTTGCCATCGGAGTCACTACGTTAGAGACTATACCTACAAGGTGTCTCTATATCCTTCTAAAGGATTTGTCAGGGTCTGTCTCCCTAGCATAGGCTTGTATTTTATCTTGTATTTTCTTTTCCTGTAATGAAAAAAATCATATATTTTAATTAATTCATTTGATAAGTTAATAATTTAAAATTAAATATCAAACTTAATTTATATGATATTTATAAATTCTAACATATTTATGCTTCTAACTACATAGGACTAAGCGAGAGCATTGAACTTAGCTACTGTACGAGTTTACGTGCTTGTTTTGCTTCCAAATTCGTTTTACCTCCTATGTTACTTTGTTGGCCTATAGAAGAAAGAATAAAATGGAAAGTCAGATGATGACTTATACCAACTAATCAAAGACAACCATCTATCTCTTATCAACTAGTCAAAGGACAAATAAGAAATCTTACTCTGAACACTCCAATTCACTCCAAAATCTATGGAAGCTTGTCAAACCTCTACCAGTTCTCTATGTCTTCTTGAGCCTCCCCAAACCACCGGAAAATCCCATCGGAAGCTAGCATTAGTTTCACTCATCTTCATCATCTTCTTTACTGTCTCCGGTGGACCATACGGTGAAGAGCCGTCCGTAGGAGCAGCTGGTCCGCTTTGTGCCATTCTTGGCTTTCTCATTTTTCCATTCATATGGAGCATCCCTGAGGCCCTTGTCACCGCCGAGCTC
Organism: Erythroxylum guanchezii; assembly: GCA_025629825.1. Lineage (NCBI taxonomy): Eukaryota > Viridiplantae > Streptophyta > Magnoliopsida > Malpighiales > Erythroxylaceae > Erythroxylum > Erythroxylum guanchezii. The sequence continues at coordinate 165,195 of JAOTAX010000196.1, read as the reverse complement.
ACCACCGTCTTCCCCGGAGACGGTGGCTTTGTTATCTGGGCTGACCAGGCTTTTGGACCCTTCTGGGGCTCTCTTTTAGGCACATGGAAGTACCTCACAGGTGTCATGAACTTGGCTTCGTATCCAGTTCTATGGATAGATTATCTCAAGTTGGTTCTTCCTGTTCTGTCTTCAGGTGTTCCTCATTATGCAGCGATTTTTGTCTCAACTTTGGTTCTGTCTTTTCTGAACTACACAGGTTTGGCTATAGTTGGTTATACAGCGGTTGTCTTAGGTATCATATCACTGTCACCTTTCATAGTTCTAACATTGGTTGCAATCCCAAAGATTGATCCTTCAAGATGGATCAGTTTGGGACAAAAGGGTGTTCCAAAGAATTGGACTTTGTTCTTCAATACCCTTTTCTGGAATCTAAATTTCTGGGATGGAGCTAGTACTGTCGCTGGTGAAGTTGAAGAACCTCAAAAAACTTACCCAAAAGCACTCCTTTTTGCTGGATTGCTCTCTTGTTTATCATACTTGGTCCCACTCATGGCTGCTACCGGCGCACTACCATTAGAACAAGAAGATTGGACTGATGGTTTTTTTGCTGATATAGCAGAAATGGTTGCTGGTAAATGGTTGAAGATCTGGGTTGAGATTGGAGCTTGCTTATCAGTTATTGGGCTATATGAAGCTCAGTTAACTAGTTCTGCTTACCAGCTTCTGGGTATGGCTGATATTGGTTTTGTTCCTGTCTGTTTTGGGGTAAGATCAAGGTGGTTCCACACACCTTGGGTTGGAATTTCTCTGTCAACCATTATCGCTCTCGCAGTTTCTTACATGAATTTTGCAGAAATCATCACATCAGTGAATTTCTTGTATAGTTTGGGCATGTTATTGGAATTTGCATCATTTTTATGGCTCAGGAAAAGATTCGCAAGCGTAAAGAGACCATTTAGGGTCCCAATGGAGCTTCCTGGTGTGATCATGATGTGCCTGATCCCATCAGGTTTTTTAATCTACGTAATGACCCTGGCAACTAAAACTGTGTACTTGGTCAGTTCAGTCCTGACATTGCTTGGAATCGTCTGGTATTTCTTCATCAAGTTCTGCAAATCAAAGCAATGGCTTCAATTCAATGAGATTGGATTTGGGTACAAATTGGAATTTGAAGATTAGAAGATTACAGATTCTCTGTTCTTAGTTACTGTTTCTTCAGGATCATATTGGTTCATACGGCAAAGAGCTTCGTGTTAGTTTCAGGAAATTCTCATCTTAATTCCATGTAATTAAATTATTTTGCTTTGGATTAAATCGAAAATTTGGTTAAATTTAATTTAATACATTAATTTTCAGTTAATTCGGTCCAAATTAACTAAATTAAGGAAAAAAAAAGATTATCAAATCAAATCAACCTTAACTTTACCCCCTAATTTCAAATCAATTGAATTAATCAACTTTTAACTTTGTCCTCTAATTCCAAATCAAGTGAAATAACCCTAATGCCAACCCTAATTTACCCTTATCTACCGTTATTACCGACCCATCAACCGTTAAAACAACCAGTCAACAACATTCCAAGTCCAAGATGCTACGTTTCAGACAGGCTTAGAGTCGGTTTGTCGTTTCTGTCGGATTTTTCCCATTTTCTATAAGTACTTACTAGGTTTCATCCGATCAGATTCACAGCCAGCTAATCTTACTACTTAGTAGATTTGTAGAATCTTTGGGTTGATCTTCCATTAATGGAAAGTTTCGATCTTTACGAGTTAATTCCCTGTCTACCTGGAGAACTTGGCCTTGAGTGTATGTCTCGGTTGCCTTACACTGCTCACCGGACTGCGTCCGACGTTTGCCGCGGATGGCGTCAGTTACTCCAAAGCAGAGATTTTTACTGTCACAGAGTGAAATTTGGACGTACCCATAAAGTGGCTTGCCTTGTTCAAGCTTTTGATGGGGTTAATTCTCCGAACGGAGGAAAGTCCGGCAAATCGCCGAGTTATGGGATCACTATTTTTGACTCGGTGGACAGAACCTGGGATCGGATTGAATCGGTCCCCAAGTACCCAAATGGTTTGCCTTTGTTTTGTCAGTTGGCGAGCTGTGAAGGGAAGCTTGTGCTTATGGGGGGGTGGGACCCGGCGAGTTATGGTCCAGTGACCGACGTCTTTGTCTACGATTTCACGACGCGGAGGTGGAGGCAAGGTAAGGATATGCCGTCGAGGAGATCGTTTTTTGCAATCGGAGCTCTAGCAGGTCGGGTATATGTGGCCGGTGGGCATGATGAGAACAAGAATGCGTTGCGAACCGCGTGGGTTTACGATATGAGGTCCGACGAGTGGGCCGAGTTGGCACAGCTAAATCAAGAGAGAGACGAGTGTGAGGGAGTGGTTATTGATGACGAGTTTTGGGTGGTGAGTGGGTATGGTACAGACAGGCAAGGGTTGTTTGAAGGGAACGGAGAGGTGTATGAATCGGGGACGGGTCAGTGGAGGCAGGTTGAGGGGATATGGGAGGAAGGGAAGTGTCCAAGATCATCAGTTGGGATAGGGAAAGATGGGAAATTGGTGAGCTGGGCCAACTTGGATCCCGCTGTTCAGGTAGGAGCATGTGGGATGATGTTGGATTGCCGGGTTTTAGTCGGCGGATCGGAGTATCAAGGAGCAACGCAGTCGGTGTTTGTGGTGGAGGAGGAGGAGGGGAAGAACAGTAAACTGGAGAGGATTGCTGTGCCAGATGAGTTCTCTGGTTTTGTTCAGTCTGGATGTTATGTAGAAATCTAAAGATGAAGCAACAATTATGTAGAAATTTTTGTATTTTTGTGCATAATCAAGCCTAGAAATCCCAAGCGCGCACGTATTTTTCGAAAGCGCCTGTATCTTTCTAGTGTGTATTGAATAAATTGAAGATGAATGTATCCATATTTGAACAGTTGTTTGATCTGCTACATTTTACTACGAGCAGAAAGTTCTTGCTTCATCTGGTCTCTCAAAACTCTCCTAAGCAACTTGTTGGAAGCAGTACGTGGAAATTCTTCAATTACCTTAACAAAGCTCACCTGTCAATGGTGGAAACATATCAGCAAGTTCAAATTTATATATTTAAACCAGTCATTTTTCAACTTCTAAAGTCAAACCTTAAACAAAGGGTTGAGACTTGTTTGAATGGCCTTAGAGAGTTTAATCTTTAATCTGTTTGGATCAGCAGAAAATCCTTTCTTGAGCACCACAAACATGACCAACAGCTCTGGACCACCTCCAGGTGGTGCTATGCTGATTGCAGCTGTCTCGACGATGCTCTCATCGGCTCGGTTGCAGACTTGCTCAATTTCAACAGAACTTGTCTGAATATCAGTACAGAATCGAAATTTTCTACATGTCAGAAATGTAGTCTGAGAAAAACGGAAGTAAAAACGGAAAGAAGTAATTATGAGTTTTGAAGAATCAAGAGGTGTTAAGTGCAGAATGTCAAAAGCTGATTTATTAGATAGTTCATTCCCGTTCATTTTGCAGATGTTTTACCTTTATGCCTCCAAGATTCATGGTGTCATCAGCTCTTCCCTGTACATAAAAGTACCCTCCAGCAGTCCTCTTAAGAATGTCTCCATGCCTCCTGAGTTGCTGCAGATGGAAATATCCTCTCTCAATAAGTATCAGATTAGATTCTAAAAGCTTGTGCCAAAAGGAATTTGACAGTTCTGGAATAGCAACATGCTCAGAAGCGCCACAGAGTTTTCAGACACAAAATCAAATTTATCGAAGCTTTTACGTTCCTTGTCAAATGAGGTTACAATCTAAGAAGGACCAATAAAAGCATACCATTCCCTTGAACATTGGCATTCCTCTAAAGTAAACTTCTTCATGATCAGCATTTAGCAACCTGTCAGATGCTCCAAAGTATACGGGAAATAAACCCACTTCACCGGTGCATGGTTGATCATCAGGCTGTCAAAGAAATTGAACACATACTTGTAAAAAAAATAGAGGATATGATGTGTTTAGTCTAACATGATTATCTATTACTAACAGACGAGAAAATCAAACCCCAGAAACAGTATTAATTGTCATTACATAAGCAACTCCATTTTCATCAAGGATTACAAATCCTGTTGTCATTGTTGCCGAGCTGAATGCTCCAAAAACTTGTGGAACAAGTGGAGTTCCTCCGATGTATGATGATGCGAGTTCTGTGCCTCCACAACATTCAAGAATTGGCTTGTAATATGATTTTGAAGAAAGCCAAAGGTCGTCATCAACATTGGATGTTTCCCCAGTCGAACAAAAGTACCTGTTGAAGTTCTTGAACATTACCATTGGACACTTATGTGCTCAACCTATGAATTTATTGAAGGTCCACGAAAAAAAGAGAATACTTTATTTTGTTCCAATTTAAGCCCACCATACAGTTGGTACTCTTCCAAGTTTTCACTAGGCTCGGAACTGTGCCCAAGAGAGTGACTCCTGCGTCCTGGACAATAATAAAAGCAGAAACATATTTACTACAATGTGATATCACAAACCATCCAATGTTCTTGATAATCTTGATACTATGAAGTGGAGAGCCTTTATTCAACAGAAAACGTCAAGGCTTCACTAATATTTGAACTTTTGTAGATGAAGAGGTTTTGAAACTCCTCTACTAATGAACCACAAGGCTTAGTGGTTTCCACTAGGTTTACTATCCTTCTGTATAGGTTTGGTTCACATACTAAATACATTTTTACCAAATTATCTCAAATTTCATTACTTACTTTCTATGGAACACAACAACACCATGTCTCTTGTCTTTCTTTATAATTATCAGAGTGTAGATTTGCAAATCCTGCTTTGATGATGATATCAGATAATGTTTTACCTGAACAAAATTTCCAAACTCACGTCCAAGAGGAGATCCGTGAAAGAGACCGAGAGTAGCACCATTCAAAAAGCATGAAAAGAGCAGAATTGGTCCCATCACCCACCCTAAATTTGTAGGCCAACAGTAAACATCACCAACTTGAACATCAATATGACCCCATGCATCACTAGCGCTTCTTATAGCCGAGAGTTGAGTCCAGGGAATAGCTTTTGGCTCTCCTGATTTATATCAAAGATCATCAATAGATAAAAATGTAAGTATGAATGACAATTAAGAAAGACCATGAGCATCAGATGAAAACACTAGCTGTACCTGTAGTTCCAGATGAAAACAGTATATTAATCGTAGCATTCGCAGGTTGATAGACAGGGGAGAATTGATTCCTTCTGTCAGAATGAAAATAACATTGCATATTAATTAAAATATTGCTAAGAGTTTGATATAGAAATGCATCAATTCCAATGTCGACAACAAAGATCAACCGTATAGTAGTTTGGCACCACCTCCTAGGGATCGTAGAAGCAGAATTACCTTGAGTTATTGGCACAAGATAAAAAGTCTGCCCATGACAAATCCTGCTTTCTTAACTGAACCCCAACACTATTCCCAATTGCAGGGAGCACGATAGTTTTACATGGAGAAGCTTCCAAAACACGACTGGAAATGAGAAAGTTTATCATAAGCCATCATGAAACCTAATTGAAAAGCCACACTCATATTTGGTCTAAATGGAAAGATCAAAAAATGGTTCGACCCCAAGAAGATTTTCAGTTGCACATTTACCTTAGTTGTTCAAAATTCAACGAAACCAAATCAATAGAACAAAAGGTTACCATATAAACACAAAATGTTAATCAAAAGGAAAACATGATATTTCTGCAGCAGAAGAGAAGTTTCACCAAATTCACCATAAGTGTGGACCATAATTTACGTTCGTAGCAGCTAGCAAGATTCATTCCGAGGGCTCAGGTACAGGCATCCATTTTTTGACTATTGATGACATAAAATTTTGTGGTAGTGCATACCTGTACAGAGGAAACTTCCGACCTCCTCTGCATATGAAATCCTGTAAGCATGTCAATAAAATCAGAAAACATGGACGTATCTGTAAGCATGTCAATAAAATCAGAAAACATGGACGTACACATGGATATTTGTTCAAACTGAAATGTAATACATTTAACGTCAACTTGACAATTATGGGAGCATTGTGAAATTAAGCATTCTGGAGTGCGAATTCAGTGGAGATAACCTGAGTAAAGATGCCTTTCGCCTTGGATATACGTAAACGAGTAGCAATCTCCCTTGCAGCAAAGCTATCAGCTATGGATACAACAACATATCCAGCTAATATGATGGCAAAATATATAATAACTGAATTGACGTTCATAGGCATGTCGATTGCTATAGCGTCACCCTTTGTGAATGTTGCATCTAGCGCATTAGCCACCAACCTACAACTCATATTTAACATAAGTTAATAATTCAGGACTCTCTTTCCATGTTAACATACTTCCAGCTCTAGACTTATTCAAAAACCAAATTGACCACATTTCATACACAATTAACATAATCAAAATTTGCATATGTGCGAGTGCATGAAGAGTAGAAATGAATGATGCATTACTTTACTTGTTCTCGGAGTTCTTTTAGTGTCAAATGGTTGATGCTGGAATCATCACCTTCATCTCTCCATACAACAGCAACACTATCATCCTCTTTTTTATGATCAATAGACGGCTGTAAGGAGCAGTCAGCAATATTAAGAAGGGCACCTGGAAGCCATGTCCCGCCACGTACAGTTATGTCAGAAGTGTCAAGAATGCAGTCTGGATCTTTATGGAATGCTAATGACAGCTCTTTTAAAATAATTGACCAATAAGCCTGAAATCATGTGCCAACACAGATTTAGAAGCATACACTGTTTAATCCGATCCTGTCTAGGAGGAACGACAAACAGAAAGTACTCACCTCAGGATATTGAACAGAGAACTTCTGAAAGAGGCCAAAACTTGTTATGGGATCTTTGTAGGTAGCTCCAAAAAGCTTAGGACCATGTATTTCCATTACACGTCCCAGGTTAGTTTGTTTAGACTGGTATCTACCAAAGCATTCACACCATGAACTTAGCTAGGTCAAGAAGAATAACCCTCCACAAATTGAATCAACATCATGTGTCAATAATCAATTCATAAACAGGTATATGGGATCAAAGTAGCAGGTCCATAAAGAGGTAAGCCAAATTTTACTTTTCAACTGTTTCTACTGTAGAGCAGATTTTATCCTCACTATGCGTGCTTATATAAAATTATAAATTACCCCAAAAATATGTGACTGGACCTATACACTTCCATGGAAACTTCACATAAAAATCAACCCCAGAAAACCAAGATCATTAGCGCAAAGTGCATTTAACAGAAAGTTCATAAAGCAGGCCTGATGAATCAGTCAAATTTTCCAGAAAGGAACTTTATCCAAATGAAAAGGGACATAGACATAGAGAAAGAGAAACAAAGAGATTACAAAGAAGGAAACCAATAAGGAGGCGGTCCAGAAGTAGAAGCATCCCAGAGAGCGTAGACAGAGTAGTAAATAAGTTGGTGGAGGCTATGTGGAAACCATGGCTTTAGCACCTTTTTAGCCATCAGTTCTCTCCAAACCACTCTTGGGTCTGATTCTTTTGCCATAGCAATTGCATCTTTCAGAACTCTCTGCAACTCTTTAGCCTCTTCCATGGATATTCCTGCTTTTAGTATATCATCCACTCCCACCTCACCTATGCTCTTCATCTTCATTTTCGCTCTTCGTCCCTCTCTCTCTCTTCCTTCTCTGTAGTGTGGTAGCATGTGTAAGTATTAATTTGATGAAGTAGGTAATGATTCCTGTCCGGGTGGAGGTTGGCCACGTGGGTAAACACTTTGATTTTCCTACTTACCTCAAATGAAAAGCTTCCTACTTACCGCAAATGAAAAGCTTGTGATTACTCACTAGTCAAAGTTCTTCAATTTCCATTTGTTTATAAGGATTTGGTTGAGCTAACAAAGGGTTAGTCTTTTCTAATGCAAATCCACTTTCACAAGGTCCAAGATGATTCTTTTAGTTTCACTTTGAATTAATTTCTAACTTCTGAATTCATTATGGTCAAGAACGTATTAATCCAACATCCAAATTTGGAAACTTTTTTCAAGCAAATGGCTAAACTTTGCCCCTTGAGAAGGAGGAGCTCGTGCTCGTCCAACTTCGCACAGATCTAGCATAAACAAGTTGGTGGCTACAGATCTGCTTCTGAGACAATCTGGCTTTCCTAAGTTAGACTCTCGACATATTTTATTACACTTCCTCTTTCTACCTGCTTACGGGAGTTAAAAGACATCATGAGTGGAACCAAAAGACATGGTCGACTCTTATGTTGCAGGTCCACAGCAATTGCTCAAGACTGAATCTTTTTTGGCAAACAGGAGAGGATGACGCTTGAGAGGAGATCCAACACCAGTTCGTGATATCTACAAGTAGAAATGGTCCTTTTTACACGTTTTCGGTGATTTAAGTTGTGATCAGGATAAAAACTGATCTTGTGACACTGAATTCACTTTCACTCCACATCTGTCTCAAGAATGAATCTTTATATAGAAAGTCTTTTGAGACCAACCAATAGCAAAGTAGCAAGACGAAAGTAGACAAGAATGACAAAGAAATACTGATTCAAATTTTCAACAATTCCTATTCTTTAAGGGGAGCAACTAAGAATTAACTCATGGAAATTTTCAAATGTCTTCAATCAGGATAACAAAACCTTTTCCACCTAAGAAAATATAAAATTTGTTGTAACCTTGTGACTAAAACAAGAGCAAAACAACAAAAGCAGTTAATAACGGCGGAGTTATTCTCGAAACCGACAGTTTTGTGCTTCCTCCCATCGGACTTATTGGTCCAAATGCCACTGGTGCCATTCCACTGCTTGTGCTCCTGTTCAAACTGTTTCAACAATTGGACAAGTTCAGGACTTCGAATTTACGAAAATAGACAGAATTATTGTTTCATTAAGCATATAGATCATTACCTTCCTCTATATATACAGTTTCCATAACCTGCAAGAAGGAAACCGTTGGTACATAAGCTACGTAGGAAATTACACGAGAAAAATAGAAGAATAGAACCGTAAATGCATGGCAACAGATTGCAACACCTTCAAATGCTTGTTTTTTCTTCAAGGAAGTGCAAGTAAGAGATGAAAAGGGTTAAGAAAACAATGTACAAGGCTAAAGAAACCTCAAGTGAAAGGTAGTGAATCGAATCATGAAGATGATAAAAACGGTGGAAGCCATCTTAAGATACATGTGAAAGAAGGCCTGGAGTTCACTGTCAGATCGTTTTTGAGGCAGAGAGTTTCTTTCTTTATATAGAGCCAATTCAAACATCAGTCGAGTTATTTATGCCAAAAAAATCAAAATCTAAAAGTCAAGGATCATTTGATTGTAAAACAACTTACTTGGATCAACAGATGTAGTAGTAGCAGTACCGTCAAAGTCGCAAGTTCCTCCAGCACTACGCATTTTCTGATAATAATCATTGTAAGCATAAGAAGCATGGCTCTGGAAAGTATTTGGAGAGTAACAAGGCTGCCCCTGTTGGATTGCATTGCAGTTGGCCCCACCTTGTCCACAAGCCCAGTCAATCCCTTCTTTTAACTTATCAGGATCAGTATTTCGTTTTGCAACACAGAAGACAGAAGAAGAATTTCCAGTAATCTGATCAGTAGCAGACAAACTAAGAGTATAAACAGCAGTTCCATTAGTGAAAAACAAGCCCCAATTCTTCTCCGACACGGGACCAGGCCTCTTGTCTTCATTAAACAACTCATAGATGTATGTGTTAATGGGTAAGTTTGGTTGACTAGGTGGACCTGAATCATTTAGAACTCGTCGAATCAAATTTTTATTAAAGGTCTCAGCATTCTCTACAGTAGCATCTGGTTCATTTGTCCCGCCAAGCCAAGGCCAGCCAGTTTCTGTTACAACAATAGGGATCCCAGAGATATTTATTGCATCCATGGAGTAATAGGTAGCATCAACCATGGCATCAAACATGCTGTCATAGTGAAACAGAGTGTTGGGGTCAACAATTTGCTTGACTGATGGAAGTGGTTGGAAAAGAGCATAATCAATTGGAAAAATGCCACCCCCACTTGTGTATCCATAATATGGATATGCATTCAGCATATAGTATGAGTTAGTATTCTTCAGAAATTGAAGAAGTTGGTAAACAGTTGAGTTCCATGAAGAATTGAAGGTGGCAGTGGAAGGAGGGAAAGGCCGAGGGATCATGTCCATAGACTGAGGTGTAGAAACTTTGATCTGAGAGTTTAAATTTGAAGCAACTAGAGCTTTGTGGAGATAATTCATGGCAGGAACCAAAACAGGAGCTGCATTAGGAATCGAGGTAAGCACTTCACTGCCAACTGCAATGGCAGTAATGTTGGTCGAGGGCAAATAAGCTGCTACATTCTTATTGACCCATGCTGCAGCTGTTGATGCGGATTCCCCAATCCCCAGGACTTCTTGATTTGTAACACCAACTATCACTTCAATCCCTGTATCTGCAAGGGCCTTCAATATGTGAGCATCAGCATCATAGAGGCGCACATGTGTGATCTGATTGGCCTGAAGGATTGCAGCCACATCCAAGGCCGACGGCATATTGGAAACATCAGTTCCAATATTTATTCCCACATAACCACCTAACGGTTGAAGATTGTCAATCAGTAAGATTGTGGAGAATAATGCAATATCAGAAAAACATTGAATTACATATACAGGCAAGTTCCTCGATGGAAGGCCAAGGTCTGAGGTAAGAGCCAAGATTTATTATAGTCCATTTATCTCATAGATCGAATGACTAACACAGAGTAACAGAAGATGCAATAAAACACTTACAAAATTACCTAATGTGTCGTTGACAAGGCCAAGAAGGAGTATTAGGAGAGCTCCAAGCCATTTGTCAGGCACCATTTTCCCAAAAATATCCGAAATTGATCTCCTCTTTTCTTTCTACCTTCAGCTTGAACTGTCTAAGATTTAGCAGATATATGCTACGATTTCAGGATTTCAACCTTTCTGATACGAGAAAGCATAACAATGCCAAGAAGACAAGTGAGACCTTCCAAGTTAGCAACTATCAATGAATCGACTGAAGTACTGAGCACATTCTCAAGATGTAATGCCCCTCAAGAAAGAGGCCCAGTTACTTGATGTTAATGTAATAACACTTAAGAATGTGAAAGATCTTTCCCAGCAAGCAACACGGAGTTTAATTTCCGTCTATATCAATCTAAGCTTCTAGAACTGAAACTCTGTAAACAGAGAACTTCCCTAAAAGAGACTGGAAGTTCAGAACACAAAAACACTCACATGTAAAAAAGAAGCCTAATTTTCAACAACCCCAGATGCAGAAAATTCAGATTATCAAACAACAAGGCCAAAGGATCTTACAACCTAA
>JAOTAX010000196.1:106334-143802 GCA_025629825.1 Erythroxylum guanchezii | reverse complement strand
CCTCTGATTCTTCAAAAAGAATATTAAAAAAATGAACTTGAAACCTTAAAAAATCATACTTTAGTCAGTGGAAAAGGATGAAGTTAAATGAACTTGGAAACCTCTGATTCTTCAAAAAGAATATTAAAAAAATGAACTTGAAACCTTAAAAAATCATACTTTAGTCAGTGGAAAAGGTGGTTGAAGAGCCTAAAAAATTGAAATGAAATCACCATGATCAGTTTTATTGTTCTAATCCTATTTCAATTCATCTTATCCATATAATTATATGGGCACAGGTGATCACGTCCCAAAAATTTGGGCTTCAAATTTTCTGTTCCGTTTTTCCCGTGCTCATATGTTCCAAACAACATCCACCCATACAATAATTAAGAGAGAGAAAATTTAGATGAATAGGATGTTGTTGGAACGGAGGACACACGAAAAAAAACGAAATAGAATATTTAAAATCTAAAAATTGGGTTACATTTACCATATAACATGAATCAATGTTTTAAAATTTGAATAAAAAATTAAACTAATAAAATAAAAAATTAAGATTTATATCAAATTGTAACAAAGTTGATATATAATAACAATTAAACAAAATAAATGTTACTTTTAAAAAGAAGATATTAAATAAAAATTAGTAACTAATTTATTATAATTTATGAAATTAATTAATTTTAAAAAAATTATTAATCAATTAATCAATTAATTAATTTCTAATAACAAAAATGATTAAAATAAATTAAAGTAAATAATCAACAAGTTAAAAGTTTTTGTAATTTTAATTTTTTAATCAATAATACGAAACTGAGTAGATCGTGCTCTTATCATCCGCCGTATACAGCAAGCCTTAGAGACCGTGCTCCTGTAGGTCATATACGAAGCAGTGGCAACGTGGTTAAAAGGGTATCCGCCACGTGGCCGACACCCAGCTTGTACGGTGCAACGTACCCATCTCAGACGAATAGTTCGATGCACGAATATCTGAAAGATGACGATGACAGTTGTATGTGACAAAGCAATGTCTTTTAACAGTTGTGAATAAATAATAAACAAATAACAAATTAAATAATTGTTAAATAAAAGAAAAGACAAAACCTAAACCTTAAAAAGAAAATAGGATTAAGGAAAAAACTTGAAAAAGCTCGAAAAAGTGTAGATGTGATCTTACTCTACAGATCATGAATTTGAATCGCAGATATTTTTAATCTAATAAATTAGATCTAGATTTGGTCAAAGTTAGGGTTGGCATTAATTAAAAATTTTAATATTTTAAAAATTAGACTAAAAGTTAAATCGATAAAAAAAGTTAAATATTTAAAATGTTTAATCAGTATTATAATGTTATAAAATTAATTAAAGATTGAATAAAATTGAAAATTTTAAAATATGATTGTAAGAGATTATATTTATTTAAAGAATTTAAAGTTTGATTAAAAAAATGAAACTATTAAATTAAAAATTAATTTGTTCATTTTGATTTATAAAAATTGATCAGTTTATTATAAACTGGTCAGTTTTTAATAATAAGAGTTAGTAAAATAAATCAAGCTGAAAGTTGAAGATCGAACTAAAAATTTGGTAAATTAAAAAATTTTATAATTAAGCTGATAAGTCGATTCAAATTTTTAATAATTGAAAAAACCTAAATCTAAGTTAAAAATGATGATTATTTTACTTTGACATATTATATATTGATGTTGAATTATGGTTAATTGATCGAATTTATATAAAGTTGATAATCAATTAGATCAAAAATTTAATTCATATTGTTATTTTGTTAAAGTTAACTAAAATAATTTTATTTTAATCAATTATTTCAGACTTTGCTATTAATTTATTAAATAGGATCGAACTTCGAATCGAATTTTGAACATTTACTTTGTATCGGATCGGATTAAGATGCTAACCCTGTTCGTAATGGTAATTACTATGTAATTAAAGGATGAAAATATTAAGAGAAAAATAACAAATTTGTCTTATAACATTATTTCATTGCTTTATTTCTTAATTTATTGGGCATCAAATCTCCTATATATATATAAATTTTTTTGAGGGATCTCCTATATTATTATTAACTACCCAAAATCTTATTATATAATTTGACTTTGTCTTAAACTCTAACATGGACCGTTGCATAGATAATCTACAAAAAGACAGCTGTCGTTTCAAGAAGAATTTCTCGACATTAGCAGAGACAGATATGTTATTTTTTGAAAAAAATAATAATTAAGTACTTTTGTTATATAATAATTTCAGACAATTTAAGAAACATAGTGTATGATCATGTATCCTAAATGGTTGGTGTTTTAGGCTACACTTGATTAGATTTTATTAAATGTATAATCTTTAAGTCGTAATAATTTACGCACGTAATTATATATATATATATATATATATATATATATATTTATTTATTTATTTATTGTCACATCTATATGTGAGTCTATCGGAGATAGTCTCTCTATTATGTAACGGTAAGGTTTTGTATTATCAGAACTTTCCAGATCTTGCTTTATTGCGAGACTTCGGACTGAATGTGATGATAATGATGACATATATTCTTATTACAAAAATAATAACAACAATTCAATAAAAATTTGGTTAAAATGTAGGGTCTGAAAAGGTTAAATAGTACGCAATCTTATTCCTAACTAATAGAATGATTGTTTTTAAATAACCCAAATCCTTCTCTACCTGACTCATTGTTAAGTCAAGTTACGAATTTTTTTTTTGTTTTCCACGAAGTGTTTTAGGGAAGTCTCAATTATAAAAAGATATCTTTAAGCTATTCACACCCAAACTAATCTTCGCTTAAACCAAATAGATCTCTTATAAGAAGCAAAATTATAGCCTAAAGTTTTAAACAGCTACATACCCAAAGTCACGAATTTTTATAAGAAATGGAAGCATCCCAAAGTCACGAATTTTTATAAGAAATGGAAGCATCGCTCATGGACGAGTTTAGATATTCTGTCCAAGTCCAATGATATTGGTCAGAGATCATTTTTGTCAATGGACAAGATTGGAAGGGGTAAAATTGGAAAAAGGATCCACTCGCTGCTAGTCTTGCATGGTCATGGCCTCTTACCACTACCAGGAGTTCATCATCCACGTGGCTTGAAAACTGTAACCATTTCTTTCGCTAAACTCACTTTCTATTAAATTTTCACTTTCTTGTGTTGTCTCTCTGTATTGTATATATAAGTGTGATCGTAAGGTTTGAGGTTGGCATTGTTAGTTAGAGCTTGGAGGAAAAGCTTAAACTCTATATATATATATATACAGAGAGTATGGCAGATAATGTGAAAGTGAATCCATGTTCAAAGTCTGTCCTCTAAACTTGGATTGGATTAGATTGTCTATCTTCCAAAAATACCAAAAACCATCTAATCCATTTTTGGGGTCTTATCTCCATAATTCAAGGTAATGATTTTGCTTCCCTATATTGCCAAGTTTTCTTGGTTTTATCCAGTTTGATTGGTGCTTCTTCTGTTTAGCCTGCCATGGTAAAGAACATGTTCTTGGTTTATGAATGTTTCTGGTTATTGTTTCCTCGTCTTGGTTACATTGGAACATTGTTCTGTTTCTCTAAAGACCGGTCCTTTTTCTTGCGAGTTTATTCGATATGTTACTTGTTCGTGAATGCTTTGGATTCAGGGATTAAAGTAAAAATGCTAGCTTGTCTGTTATTGGGTCTTCTTTTTTTCCTTTATAGATTGAGGCTGCAGAGAAATGGGTTTTCCCATTTGGGTTCAGGATTTAAGCTGTTTTAGAGGTTTGTTCTTGGTTATCCTGCAGGTCCCATGGCTGCTTTACTTGTAATATAGGTTGGAAACTGAGTGTTTTTCTTCACATAGGTCTTGACATCGTAGTCTCATTTTGGATATATGGAAGGGGTTGTTCTATTTAAGCATTCATAAGCAACTGGATAATTTCTCTAGAATGTTAACTGTAAATTTTCTGTTTGTTTCAATAGGAAAGCAGAGCATATAGACTGCCAGAAGCATGATTCCCTTTCGAATGGGAATTTCTTTTATGGGCCCATTTGGTGAGGACAGTGATGTGGAATATGCCATAGATTCTGTTAAAGTGAAATCTATTAGCTTCGGAGATGATGAAGTGAAAACTCCTGTTCGATCAGTTAGTTTTGGTGGTGAAGATCTGGAGCCATTGATATTGAAATCTTTAGGTTCTGGAAAGATGGTAGTTGAAAGATCTATCAGCTTGAAAGGAAGAGAATTTGATAAACTCATCTCAATTAAAGATGCAAATATGAAAGAGCTCGGAAATGATTGCCTGCGTCGTCATGGCCTTATGATAACAAAAGTTTTGCCATTTTTTGATCCCAACAATCCCAAGCACGAGGCTGCCGTAAAGTTGCAGAAAGTGTACAAAAGCTTCCGAACCAGGAGAAAGCTTGCAGATTGTGCTGTTATTGTGGAACAAAGCTGGTGGGTGTCTGTTGCTATGTTCATGATCTTTTCATCTTTCTATAACCTGTTCAACAATGCATTATCATTCTCTAACATAGTTATATGATAATGTTTTTAAGGTGGGAACTCTTAGATTTTGCAAAGCTCAAAAGGAGTTCTATTTCATTCTTTGCTACGGAGAAACATGAAACTGCTATTTCGCGTTGGTCACGAGCTAGAACACGAGCTGCAAAAGTTGGGAAAGGTTTATCAAAGAATGGAAAAGCTCAAAAACTTGCCTTACAGCACTGGCTTGAAGCAGTAAGTGTTGCTTAATATAAGTGCAAAAGAACTTAATTCTTTTTTCACATTCATACTAATACTGAATTGATACGGATATCAGATCGATCCACGACACCGATATGGACATAATTTACAGTTCTATTATGTTAAATGGCTTCAATCTAAGAGCAGAGAGCCCTTCTTCTACTGGTAACTTTCTGACATGTTTTCTTTCCCTTCAGTAGCCATTATTAATAAGTCAAAGATGTTCAAATTGCACTTACAATTTTTTGTTATCTATCCTGCAGGTTAGATATAGGGGAAGGGAAGGAAGTAAACATAGTCGAGAAATGCCCCAGATCAAAACTTCAACAACAGTGCATCAAATACCTTGGTCCGGTAAGGTTTTACGCACTTTTAGCTCGTTGATTATTATTGCTCAAGTTAAACGGTTTCACTGATAGATTCTGACAGTTGCAGATGGAAAGGAAGGCCTATGAAGTTGTTGCAGAAGATGGAAAATTTATCTACAAGCAGACTGGGGAGCTCCTCCATACCACAGATGATGCTAAGTGGATTTTTGTGCTTAGTACATCCAAAGCATTGTATGTTGGCAAGAAGAGAAAAGGCACATTTCAGCATTCAAGCTTCTTAGCTGGAGGAGTCACAACAGCCGCCGGTCGATTAATTGTGAAAAACGGTTTGCTTGAGGTATAGCTACAACTATCCTTGGTGCTCAAAAACTGATTTAACTCGTATTATTTTGTCTGTTAACAACATACATAGCTTTTCACCATTTGGTAGGCGGTTTGGCCTCACAGCGGTCATTATCGTCCTACGGAGGAGAACTTTAAGGACTTCCTATCCTTTCTCAGAGAAAACAATGTTGACCTCACAGATGTTAAGGTATAAGAACAGATCTCTGTATCTAGCTTATCTGTAGAAAACTTGGCAATGTTAAGCTATAATCACTTTCTTGGTCCTGATTCAGACTAGTCCTGTGGAGGAGGAAGAAGGGTCACTTTCCAAACAAAGAAGCACTCAACATTTAAGAAACAACTCATGTGACGAGGACTTCTATCGCATATTTAACGCCTTAGACATTGAAGAAAACAATGCTGCGGACTCAACCCAGGTGATCAGTGATTCGTTGGAAGAAGATGCCTCTGCTGAACTGGAACAAAAGAAGTCACAGAGACTTGATAAATTTAGTGGAAAGTTAACTAATCTCCAAATACCAAAAAGGGTTGAATTGTTTGAAAGGCTGGATGAAGATGAACCTGTTAAGCTCAATAGCAACAGTATGTCTGCAGATTCTCAGATGAAAAGTGGCTATGAATCAGCCGATAAGGGCATTGCTAGGGAAAAAGATTGCAGCGATCTGGATAAAAAAGTGTTTCGTAGAGGACACGAAGACAATGACGTAGAAAACATTCCCAAAGAAGCAATCCTTCAAAGAATTAACTCTAAGAAGGAAACAAATTCATATCAACTGGGGAAGCAGTTGTCTTGCAAATGGACAACAGGAGCAGGTCCAAGGATTGGCTGTGTGAGGGACTATCCCTCAAAACTCCAATTCCAGGCTTTAGAGAAAGTGAACCTGTCCCCAAGAAGTGCTACTTACCATTTGAGCACAAGAAGTACTACCATACTGAGTAGAAAGTTCTCTGTAGCCTCTAGTTTTGCTGGGAATTTAAGTACGAACTCATCATTGTTCACAAAAGGAAGAAATCAGTTCGACTATGAAACACAGTGCTCCCGATTGTTCAAAAGACAGTCATGGCTTCCAGTAGATAGTGCACATGAATGAGGAATAGAATCCAATTCATTCATTAATTTTTGTGAATACAGAAGATGGTATAGGAATTCTTTGCCATTCTTTTACCTTCCCATGTAGGTAGAGATCACTTTTCGTACATCTCCTTTCTGTATACAATCCTGTTGTACAATATCAGATGAAATTTGTTAGATCTTCATGAGTTTTGAATCCCATTCCATATGAAGTATGTGTTCAACTTACAGGCAATCTTCTGCACTCAATCTAAACCAATGGTGATTTAGTTTACAGATGGTAAACCAGTCCGAGTCGACGAACAAAAATTAATCTCTTTTTCATCTGAATCTAGTTGGACCGATTTGAACTCATTATCAACCTAATGTAATTTGGCCTAAAGTTAGATTTTTAAAGTCAAAAGGACCAACTTTTATGGTGAAACTTTCTTGCCTTTCATTCATGACAAAGGAATATAAAAAGAGCATAAGGGACAAAAAGACAAGTGACCACTTGTTGGTCCTGTGAAGTATCATAAATTGCACGAGTTCGAAAGAGTCCACAATCAAAAGACCAATTGCTACTCTCCAACTTAATAAAGTTAAAAAGCAGAAAAGCCTCGCACGGAGTTGCTAAAGTTTAAAAGAAACTGTTGTTTTTTTTTTTAAAGTAAAAGAAAAAAACTGTTGTTTCTTCTTTCAAAAGAAACTGTTCTTGGTGGAAGCGAACTCAAAGTTTTTTTTTTTCCCCCTAAAAAGCAACAGAATCTCGAAGACCGAGAAAAAGCTTTAAACTTTATGTGAATTATCAATGTCGTATCTTCCCTTATTCTCTTTCTAAGATTCAAATCCTCATATCAACAAAAGCTGAAAGAGAAAAGAAAAGGTTTCATCTTTTCAACTCTCATCTCGTTGGAGCTCAAGTTCCACTTAAAAGTGTTCCTTCAGTCACTGCAACTACTACTGGTACTACATTCTGAGAGTCTGATAGCCTGTGTTGCGTGGCAGCTGACATGAGTGTAGCTCGGGTAATGAAGCTGAACTTTTAGATACCAATCAAGAATTTTCTAGGTATGGCATGCAAAGTCTGTGCTTTTGGAACTTTTAACTATGTCTTCACTGTGGTTTTGTTTCTGTGTTCCTGTTTCTGTGGCTTTTCTGATGAGCTTGCAATGGTGTCAGTACCACTTGGTTTTGAGATTTCTGGAGTTTATAGAAACACTCTGGTGTCTCAAAATGGGATCTTTGCATTTGGGTTCTTGGAGGGTTGTCAGAAGGATGATGATGTTGACGGTTTATTAGTGGGTATTAGATATAATTTAGGGAATGATGCTGCAAATGTGCCAGTATGGACTGTTGGTGGTGGTCTTAGGGTTTCTAGGAACTCCACAATCAAGCTCTCCATGGATGGGAGGTTGATTTTGTTTGAGAACCCCAGTGGCTTAATTGTTTGGAGTAGCAACACTTCTACTCTAGGTGTTGAGAGAGCTAGTCTTTTGAATAATGGTAACTTAGTTCTTATGGGAAGTGGGAGCAATTCACTCTGGGAAAGTTTTAATAGCCCAACAAATACTCTCCTTCCTGACCAATCTCTGCATTTTCCCCAAACCTTAAGAGCCCCTTCAAAAAAGTCAATTTCAAGTTATTATAATTTTGTGATTCGCCTTTCTGGAGAACTTGCTCTTGTGTGGGAGAGCAATGTGACTTATTGGAGGACTCATTTAGGACTTTCTGCTAGTACGGTAGAAGCAAGATTTGATGCTGATGGTGTGTTGGGGCTTATTGACGATACTAAAAGAACTGTTTGGTCTGCAGCTAGCAAGGATTTTAAAGACCCTTCTGTGTCTTTGAGGCATCTTAGGATGGACTCTGATGGGAACTTGAGAATCTACTCATGGGACCCACAACTTCATGAGTGGAAGGTCGGCTGGCAAGCTGTTGAAAACCAATGTGAAGTATTTGGTGCTTGTGGTTTGTATAGCTTATGTCGATTTAATTCCACAGGACCTGTTTGTGATTGTCTCTACCAGGATTTGGTTGATCAGGAAATTGGTCTTTCTGCAATGGATTCAAATAGCTTTGGGTGCAAGAAGATGGTCGATTTAGGAAATTGCAAGATGAATACAAGCATGACAGTTTTGCAACAGACTGTTCTCTACGGTGTTTATCCCCCTCAAGATGTTGATATGATATTAAGTGAGAAAGCCTGTAGAGATTATTGCTCTAATGACAGCACCTGTATTGCAGCAACTTCAAAGAATGATGGTTCAGGACTTTGCACAATTAAAAGGACGAGCTTTATTAGTGGCTATAGGAGCCTTTCAGCTCCTGCTGTATCCTTCTTGAAAGTTTGTTTGGTCCCTCAAGCTGTTTCAGCTCGAAGAGCTGATCCTTACCTTAGCAAACCAATTCCTACACAGTCGAAGGGATTCATTCATCATGAGGGTGGCGAGAAGAAGTTTGTTGGAGCTATTGCTTTGATAGTTTTGGTAACAGTCTCAGCTTTTCTGACCATTGAAATGCTTGTATTCTGGTTTCTCTACCGCAGAAGGCAAATGAAGGCTCAAACAAGGATTCCATTTGGCAAATATGATCAAACGAACCCTCATTATAGCATGCTTGTTAGGTTAACCTTTGAAGATGTAAAAGAGCTAACTGCCAACTTTTCGGATAAACTTGGTCCCACCACTTACAAAGGTTTACTTCCAAACAAAGTGCCAGTTATTGCTAAGATGCTGAATGACGGAAAAGCAAATGAGAAGGATTTCCGATTGGCAGTCTCTACATTAGGTGGAATGCATCATCGGAACCTTGTGCCGTTGAAGGGTTTTTGCTTTGAATCAAGTCATAGATTTGTACTGTATGAATATGTCCAAAATGGCTCATTGGATAAATGGCTATTCAACATGGAGGGAGAACCGAACAAACAAACTTGGCAGCAGAGGCTGGACATTGCTCTTGGAATTGCACGAGCCCTTGCATATATGCACTCAGAGTGCCAGATATCTGTGGCTCATGGGAATCTGAAACTTGAAAATGTCTTGCTTGATGAAAAACTAGTTCCTAAGTTGACAGATTTTGGACTTGGAAGCTTACTCCAGAACGAGACAGCTTCCTCTTCAGAGTCTTTATCGGAGGGAGACATATACAGGCTCGGGGAGATGCTACTTCAAATTGTGGTGTACAAGAGGGATGTTCTTGGTGACAATCTTCGTCATTTAGTTGACAATATCAGTGAAAAGCTGAATATAGAGGATAACATGGATGCTGAAGTAGTGGAAAGGGTAGTGAGGATTGCGCTCTGGTGTCTGCAAGAGCAACCTTTCTTACGGCCTTCCATTGATGAAGTGATGAAGGTATTGGAAGGTACACTTTCTGTAGACAAACCTCCGCTGGCTTTTGACTTTAGACAGGATCAAAAGGACGAGCCTTCCAACTAAGAAGTGGCAGACTCCTAAGGAAAGCTGACTGTAACTAGGAAGAGTGTATGGGCAGACTTGAACTTGAAAGTCCTACAAGTTGAAGTTTGGGGAAATGTGACAAAAGTGTGAGAATATTGTTTGTATCATCCACAATTCTGCATTTAATGTAAGAGTATATATGCGTCTGGGTTCATTTTTTTGCAAGGTTGAATCCTGGTTTGTATGATCATTTTTGACTGATCCGTAATGCAAGAAACAATAGACTGTTATTAACTCAATCCCTTTTTAATGGTTGAGCAAAGACGCCTTTTTGTATTGTACAATCCTTTCAAGGGACTCAAACTTGAGTTATATGCTACTTCATTACAAGCTGAGGAGGATTGATACTCTTAAGCTACAATACTCCCTAAAATACACACTTGCAAATTTGTCTTCTTTCTATTCAATTTACAGAGAAGGTCAAAGGCCCTTAAAATCACTTTTGATGCTGGACTTTAAAAAGAATTGAGACCCCTTGAAAGAGTTGAACCTAAAGTTGGCTACAATTCAGTAGAACTGGATCAACCTGGCTAACCTTTGGATGAAACTGCATGAGGCCTGTTCTGGGATTTCGCCAAGAACATTAAAAGGCCCTGTAAGTTGTTTAGGAAGCTCACATGGATTGTTGGACATTCCAATTCCAGGTTATTGTACGTTTATGTCCAAATTACATACTCACATCAAGGTATAGGCAACCTTATCCTAATACTTACCCTTCCTGATGACTTTCCAAAAGTTGGAACGAAAATTTATCGACCACTCAAAACAGCATTTCTGCAATGGAGGAGTAGAGGGTTGATGTTATGAGAATTCTTCTACCTACTCAATCTAACAAGCCGAAGTTCTTAACTTTCCTTGATGATTCAATACCCATTTCATGTTTCTTCAAGATTCGGCATTCGAGGACTCACGTCGAAATTGGTCACTTATCATTAACGGTGAACCAGGACCCTGCAGTCTTTTCAAATTAAAAATAAAAAAGAACATTATAAAGAAGGAAAATGAAACTATTTCAAGTACCTCGTGACGTGACAATTGTTTCAACCATACGAATATAGCTGAGCTATCCGTATTACTATGAATACTTGACTTAGCCAACTAGCCATTCCTATCCTCACAGCCTCAGTTCCAAAATGGGGGCTCTCAAAGTCTCATTTTTTCCTTCGCTAAACTCATCAATACACTCTAAACTTTGTAGAACCCACATTCAGCATTTACACTACTGTCCAATATCCAGTACTCAGCTTGTGCAATCGATTCCCAGCAACTTGTCAAGATCCAAGCTTTTTAACACTTTATCAGCCTCAGTTTCAACAGAACCTGATGGCTTCAGAGAACCAGTTCTTGAAGACGAAAGCCAAGAGGATAAGTTTGATTGGTTTGCTCAGTGGTATCCATTGATGCCTGTTTGTGACTTGGACAAGAGAGTGCCACATGCAAAAAGGGTGATGGGTCTTGATGTTGTGGTGTGGTGGGACAGAAATGATAATTCATGGAAAGTTTTAAATGATGCTTGTCCTCATAGGTTGGCACCCTTGTCTGAAGGAAGAATTGATCAGTGGGGGAGGTTACAGTGTGTGTATCATGGTTGGTGTTTTGGTGGCTCCGGTGACTGTAAATTTATTCCTCAGGCACCTCCAGATGGTCCTCCGGTTCGAAACTTGTTTCTTTTCATATGCTAATTTACATAGTCTGACATATGCTAATCATTTTGATGAG
Organism: Erythroxylum guanchezii; assembly: GCA_025629825.1. Classification (NCBI taxonomy): domain Eukaryota; kingdom Viridiplantae; phylum Streptophyta; class Magnoliopsida; order Malpighiales; family Erythroxylaceae; genus Erythroxylum; species Erythroxylum guanchezii. The sequence goes on along the minus strand of JAOTAX010000196.1, from coordinate 132,167 downwards.
TCTGACATATGCTAATCATTTTGATGACTCTTCTGTGCGCTTTTATTAAGTTATTGTTATTGATTTGTCTAAAGTCTCAGCTTTTCTTTTGTACCGTGTCAAGGAAAAGGAAAGGAAATAAAGAAAAAGATCAGAACTTGCAGAGTTGCATCCAATTTGACATAGTTTCCGATAGCATTTCAGGAACAAAGATGAAAGTTAATTGGACTTTGAAAGCTATATGTGTTGATATTCTGACTATATAGGCATTGCGGTAGTTGGAATTTCGTTTCAGTAGTAGGATGTCTGTAACTTGAACTGTTGCTAAGAACATATGCAAAATACTCATTTCAGATTTTCATAAACTGATTTTCTGAGTATAAATCTCCAGGTCCACACATTCAAGAAAGCATGTGTAGAATCTTATCCAAGCACTGTCCAGAATGGAATTCTGTGGTTTTGGCCAAATTCTGGCACACAATACAAAGATATACTTTCAACCAAAAGTCCCCCCTACATTGCAGTGTTGGACGATCCATCCTACACAAAGTCAATGGCAAATAGAGACTTTCCCTTTGGGTATGTTTTCTTATAAAATGCACAGAGAACTTGTGTTTTCCTTTTGTTATGTATAAACCTATTGCACCTGCAACAGAAGTGTTTTAATGCATGTCAAGTGGAAACTACATCATTATCAACTTCTGTGACAAACTCTTCCTTTCCCGAATCATGTTTCGGACAATGTTCCATAGAATTTAGCCACTACAGCACTATGTACTTCTGTTCATAGTTCTTACATGTTTTATACAGGGTTTTCTTCCAAATAAACTAAGTGTTGATTGCAGGTATGAAATCTTGATTGAAAACTTAATGGACCCAGCTCATGTCCCATATGCACATTTTAAGTTGCTGCCTGCTCTACCATCCAAGAACAGATAAGAACCAAGACCAATCCAATGTTCAAACAGTATTTTCCATGCTCGTTGATGTATAATATTGGCTAACATTATGTTCATTCACTGTTAAGCATGACAGAGAAGGTGGTTCACCACTTGACATAGACATACATAGATGGGATATTACCGGTTACAGTGCCACTCGAGATGGAAACGCAAACACTGAATTTATTGCACCTTGTGTATTTTGTTCTGTGTCTACTCTTCCGAATGCTAAAGATAGTCTGGCGGAAAAAGGCAACAGATCAGTATCTTCTGAGGGGAATGAGGAGGTAGTTTGTAATTGATAAGATACAATACATTTTATATAATGGTAGCTTGATATTTCTTCCAACTTCTCAAGTTTTGTTCTTCAACTGCTTAAGAACAAATGTTACTTTTGTTGAACTTTCAAAGGGGCAGCGGTCATCATCTCAGATGTCACAGCGGCAAGCTGTTCTTATTTTTATTTGTGTACCAGTTGGTCCTGGAAGGAGCAGATTAATATACTCATTCCCGAGAAATTTTGCAGTCTGGCTTGACAGAATTATTCCAAGATGGGTTTATCATCTGCAACAAAACCTGGTTCTAGATTCAGATCTGTACCTTCTCCACCTCCAGGTAATGACACTAATGTGAATCCTAAAATATGGCCAAACTTCCATTGACAAGTTCAAGTCGAAGAGAAGAGAATCTCTTGTGATCTACAACTATCAGTCATCTTCTTGCGATTAAAGTTGAGAATGAAAACAAACAAGTATCCTGATTCATCATCTTTTCATTGTAGGAGCACAAGATACTCGATGTCAGTCCTTCCAATTGGCAAAAGGCTTGCTTTGTGCCAACAAAGTCAGATGCCCAAGTGGTTGCTTTTAGGAGATGGTTGAAGAAGTATTCAGGTGGGCAAATTCACTGGGAAGACAAGCTTAGTGAAGCCCTCCCTCCAACTCCTCCAAAGGAAGAACTTATGGACAGGTAATTAGTAACATTTCAGAGTGGTTCTCTTCTAGTTTTCAGATGATTATTTTCACGTCCCGATAACATTTTTGTCATTGCAATGAAGGTATTGTAGTTTTACAAATTGCTATCCCGCCTGAATCTTAAGAAGTCTCATCAGATTTGACCCTGAAACTTTTATCCTGTCTTTTCCTGACTTCTGAATGTGGATAATGCAGATGTTTTAGGCATTCCGAATGCTTATGAAGTTCATTCACATGTTCTTCCAGGTACTGGTCCCATGTGGTGAATTGCAGAAGTTGCAGTGTTGCATACAAGGTTCTCAGTACCCTTGAGGCCATCCTGCCAGTTATCTCCATTGGTGTGCTTGGCATAGTTGCTGCAGCAAAGCCGCCAGGAGCGATTCCGGCGGCCGCAAGAACTACCCTAGTCTTAGTAGCAGTTCTGTTCTTTGCCGCTTCAAGATGGCTGGCACACTTTATTTACAAGAATTTTCATTTTCATGACTATAGCCATGCACTTCTTTAAGCTTTGCAATTACAATTCTGATATTGTGCATTGGTAATCAAATAGTTATAGGTAAATGTTTTTATGATTCTAAACAACTAAGTTCAAGTACTGAATCCAGGATCTGGAAATAATATGAATAAAGGGTTTTTGCATATGTTAATAAGAAGTTGCTTGGTAACTAAACTAGCTGTGTTAATGACATTCCTGCTTCTGAAAATGGTGTATCTTGCATTTCGGTTTTATTTTACATCCGAATATATGAAGTATTTAAAAAATAGTGATTATGAATCTTATTATTATTATAAAAAATAAAAAATATAACTATCAAGTAATGGACATAATATAAGTTTCTTTTGAAAATAGAAAGTTTAGGTGGAGCTTGTTTCTATTTTTATTTTTATTTTTATTTTTGATTTTTTGATTTTATTTTTGTTTTTAAATTCAGTAAAAAATCTTGTTCGTTTGAGTTTTTTGTTTGTATTTTTGGTTTTGTTTTCTTTCACTTCTCAAAAATTATAAAAATAATAGAAAGTGGTATTTTGCTTCTTGTTTTTTTTTATCATAATTTGATTTACAATAATTTAAATTTATATTATTTAATTATGAATAATTTAATTTTATAATCTAATTATACATAATTAAATTTAAAATATGTAAATATTAAAATAAATTTTGATTTGATAATTAAAATATATTTCAAATAAACATTAGTTTATAAATAAAAATTTTAATTATTTATTTTATTAAAATAACATAATTTTATTAATAATTTATTAATAAATATTATATAAGAGATTTAATAAATTTATTTAATTAAAAATAATTTATCTTTAAATTTTACCTAAAATATAATTATTATCGGTGAAAAAAATATAACTACATTATAATAATTTTGATTTTTATTTAAAAGAAAAATTAAAAAATTAACAATTACAATAAAAAACGGAAATAGAATAAAACAGTTGTTAATTATTTATTTGGTTATTTATTTATTAGAATTTATAGAAGAGAGAGAGGGAGAGTCTTGCCGACAGTACTTCAGAACATACACAAGTATGTTTAGCTTTTCTTCTAACCAAAGTTAGTACATCATCCCATGATCTTTGTGTTGCTCATAGGAAGTAATGTTAAAAAACTGCTGCTCGGATCTCTCTTAAAAAACTGCTGATCGGATCTCTCCTAAACTCCCTTTACCTCCATTCCAATCCTAACTAAGTAAATCTCAGTGTCCGGTCTCTGTCTCTCTTCCGTTCAGCCTATCTAGCTTTTACGTTCCAGTTCTTGGTTCTTTCAGGAGGTTACCGTCATTGGTATAAAGATTGGATTTTGAGAGAAACCCATGAATGCCTTTGGTGAAACTAAAGTTGGAGTCTTTCCCTTTTGATTGATTTCAAGTTTTGGTTGAATTTAGAATCTGGGTTTTTGAACTTGAAGGAAACCCCAATGAATGAGACAAATCCAACTAGTGAGCCATTTGGGCAAAATCTGATAAAGCTTATAAGCAACCTGTGCTTTTCTGTGTTTGTATTCTCAGTTTTAGTATTCACTGTTATTGCAATCACTTACCAACCTCCAGATCCATGGCTGGAATCAGCTCCAGCTCTTACCAAACTCTTCACTGAAAGAGAGAATGCTACCTTCAAGGTTGATAATTCTGTCCTCCAAACGGGTGAGGACTTGCAAATTGCATCGATACCGGCGGTTGCCCCGAGCTTGGCAGTCCAACCAATCACCGAAGAAGTGATTGAGAAAGCTGAGGAGCAAGTTACCAACTTGACTGTCAATTCATCTGGTTGTGAGCATTTGCAGGTGGTGAATTGCTCAGACCCTATGGTACTGATTACGGTTGAGAAGTTTAATTTGAAGCTTTTCAAGTCCATTGTGTTCTTGGATTATCAAAACCCAGTTAACGGATCGAAACCGGACGAGTGTGATGTGACATGGAGATTTAGGAATAAGAAGGAGAAGTCATGGAGGAAATATAGAGATTTTAGAAGGTTTAGGTTTGGAATTGGAGAGAATTGTACCTACAAAGTTATACATGCAAGTGGTTGGCATTCAGGCATCAATGCCAGGAGACAAAGGAATAGATTCAATACTACTGCTGGAAGGCTCCCAAGAACTGCACCTCCATTGCCTGATAATGAAATAAATGATACTATTCCGACTGTGGGATCGGTGACAAATTTCCGAAAGGGGAAGTACTTGTATTATTCTAGAGGAGGAGATCATTGTAAGGGGATGAACCAGTATTTATGGAGTTTCTTGTGTGGCTTAGGGGAAGCTATGTACCTGAACAGGACATTCGTGATGGATTTGAGTTTATGCTTGTCAGGAACTCACAATCCTAGTGGTAAAGATGAGGAAGGGAAGGATTTCCGGTATTATTTCGATTTTGAGCATCTTAAGGAGGTAGCATCAATTGTGGAGAAGAGTGAATTCTTGAGGGATTGGAAGAAATGGGATCGTTCTCATAAGAAGAAGATTCCTTTTCGGAAAGTTGTGACCAGTAAGGTGACATCAATGCAACTGAAGAGAGACAAGAGCACGGTTATCTGGCGGCAGTTTAATGCCCCAGAGCCAGATAATTACTGGTACAGGGTTTGTGAAGGACAATCTGCAAAGTATATACAGAGGCCATGGCATGCTGTTTGGAAATCAAAAAGATTGATGAATATTGTTACTGAGATCAGTGGTAGAATGGATTGGAACTTTGATGCAGTTCATGTAGTTCGAGGAGCAAAAGCTCAAAATAAGGAGCTATGGCCTCATTTGGATGCCGACACATCCCCGGATGCCATTGTTGCAAAGCTTCAAGGGGTTGTTCAGCCTTGGAGGAACCTGTATATAGCCACCAATGAGCCATTCTACAATTACTTTGACAAGTTAAGGTCCCATTACAAGGTACATTTGCTTGATGATTACAATGAATTGTGGTCGAACACCAGCAATTGGTACAACGAGACGATGCTTTTGAATAACGGACGGCCTGTTGAGTTTGATGGTTACATGAGAGTTGCTGTCGATACAGAGGTCTTTTACCGTGCTAAGACTCGTATCGAAACGTTTTATAACTTGACCAGTGATTGCAAGAATGGAATCAATACATGCTAGCCAGGTTGAATGTTATTCTTTGCTTTTATGGGTTGATTTGTATCACTTGTTTTTCTTGATTCAATTCGTAATGATACCATTGATTTGTATTATAAAACTTGATTCCTATTGGCATTCAGTTTATTCTGTTATTCCATATATCTTATGTACGCAAATCAATCTTCTTTTGATTGCTAGAAATAGGATGCAAGTAGGAAAACATATAGAATAAAGAACCCTGGCCCATCACGTCTTGTGCGTGTAATTCTGACGTCCCAAACTTCCTGTAGCCCAATGCTTGAGCTATATTCAGTTTCCTGAAAGCAATTCTCTGCAAACTTCAACTTGTAATGCTATATGTTCTGTGCTACATGTGGGATCAGTTAGATTTGGTATCAATTGGCAGAATTTTGACTGTGTTATCACTTGATCATCTGATAGGATTGTGTATGAAGTTAATTTCTCTATGCAGGTTGGTCTTGTTAAAAAACACAAATGAGTGTAAGCTTTTTCTGTTGTGCAAAATGAGTCCAAGAAGGAGATTAGGTTAGTGTTTCATCTTACAGATTATGATATATCAAAACGGTTAGAAGACAATTGAGATGCATCGTTCATCTGTATGGGTACAAACTTGTCATTGGATTCTTCATTTTCCAGCTTTGACTTGAGCCACTTGTTCGTGCAGAGGAACATAGTCCTGCAAAAACATACGCATATGCATATGCACATGCATTTGAATTAATTTTTTTTTTTTTGTAGAAGAGAATATTTACGAGAACTCGTAACCTCAGCTATCCCACCTAGCCGAGCCAGAGAAAAGTAGATTGATAACAATATTGTGATATGTAAATCATGTGCTCGTGGCATATGCAAATGAAGAAAACAGTACTTATAACATGATTTACATCTCAACGTTTCATACAAAATTTAAGAAATATTTACTCCGCTTTACCCCTTATTGTTACTAACATTGTCTGAGGGAAGCCATCTTTGATATCTAATTCAAAGTTTTGTTTCTCCCACTCTTGTTTTCAACTGCATCTAGACATTTACTCCCATAACTTGCACCAGTCCTAAGTTGTCTCAAGCATAAACAGTTAAACAACGTTTTCAAGCAAAAACAGTAGGTAATAATCATGGGGGGCTAAGATATGGTTGTTAAGTCCCTTTCATAGCCGTCCCTTTCACTGTTTGGAAAGCTGTCAAGCTCAAGGGACAGATCAGACTATTAAACCACCTATGTCTTTCAACATCTCAAGCAATTCCTCCAAGGTTCCATACCCACCTTTTAATTAATAATCAATTAATCATACATGAAGTTTAAAATATCCAAAAGCAATGAGCTAATCAACAAGATTCACAAAACTTGTCGTAGTTAAGTAACATTTAGAGAGAGGAAAAAAAAAAAAAGAGGAAGGGTAACAAAAGCATCAGCTCACCTAATCATCTCAGCTTCCCTTTCATGCATATCTGAAACGATCAACACTTCTATTGTGTGACGTGAAATCTGCAACAAACGATTGGTATGCACCTTTGTATGAAGTGAACTACATAGAGAGAAATTGAAAGACAAACCATATACATCTCAAGTGGGACAAGAGCTGTTGGGATAACTCTTACGAAAACAAAAACAAAACAAAACAAACAAGAATGAAGTGATTTCATGGCATTCTTTTCTTCTTTCTTTAGCTTTGTCTTGACATGCCTGCATTCCTAAGACAGCGTGGGAAGGCATAATTTAAATTTTCAGGCCCCTCCAGGAGATTGGTGAGAGGTAGCTTCAGGTCAGAATTTAAGTAAGAAGGGTTTAAAACCCGATCTAACAAATGAACTCAAACCTGTTTATCCAAACTCGAACTCAGACTAAGTCAAACAAATCTTTTTTGAACATAAACTTCCTAACCCATTGCCACCCCTAATCTATATACTGGAGCTTTTACACTTGAGACAGAAGAAAGCGAGAGCTTCTGGGTTGGAGTAAAAAGATGGAAATCAAACTGAGGAACAAGTGTAAAGATGGGCATGCTTAACCCAATCACAACGCTCTATTTTCATCAATATTTCTCTTCAAGGCAAGCTTGCAAATATAATGAAAGAATCACAATTCAAAATTTTGGTTCATACAATAACCATAATCAATATGTCCAATTTGAAACACAAAAACATGATTTAACCAAAACTGTGACTAGAATTGTGTCTCCCTAACAATTCCCGGACCTCATGCAGCAACCAAAAATTGTTCAGGAGAAAGAATTGAAAAAAGCCCCCAAAACCATATGAAACCTTCATTTTTCCTTTCTCATACTTGACTCAATTGAGAATCGTAAGTTGACACTTTGCAATACAATATACACATTCTACAAATAGGATTCATTCTGAATCCCAATGACGACCTTCACAAGCAATCTCAATCCAACCGAAGCCAAGTCACTGTAACACGCAGAAAACCAATTGATGGGGACCATCTTATGCAAAGGATGGGAATCTATTAACACCTGAATAGTGCAATTTCCGCTTTCCAATATGACGTCAACTACTAGCCAAAGAATTATGATGAGAGAATTGACTGCAACGCCATCTGCTGTTGTGGATGTAACATGGACCAAGTTGAGGCCAAAGTTGCAGGTGGCAACGTCTGCTGAAGGCGCCTCAGCAGATTAACCATTCGGTTTGCAGTTTGTTCTGTTGCTAGATCTTTACCACACAAAACCTACACAACCAGTACGTATTACGTTAATTTTTTAGCCCTACTACTACAATCATCTGTCTGTAAGTGCATTGGAACTATTATTTGATGAATCATAAATGAAATACTAAAAGAATATAACCAAGTATGGGTAACAATTCCAGTATTTTCGTTACCTAAAAATTAGAGTTCACCAATTATTGAAAGTTCAAATTAGCAGCTCTCCAAGGGGATTATTACTTAAGGTAAATATCCAATTGGTCATCGTCAAACAAGATTGGCTATATATGTGCATGTGTGTGAGTGTGTGTGTATATAGTTTGGAAAATGGGATCTCGATATCATAAGACAGAAGTAATGAGTTCCAAATAGTCTATTCATGTTGTATTGGAACTTGGAATTACAGGTGAGTCAATAAAATTATAAATAAGCAACTAACCTCAGCAAATACCGAAACTATTTTCGGAAGATACTGATGATTGGGACCTAAAAGGTCAGCATCTGACCTGTAAGATTGATCACACTTGGATAGATCAAGGCATAGTCCAGTTTGAAGGAAAAGATAGTTCTGAAGAAATGGGTCCATATATTTATTCCCTTACCTCTCCACCATTGAACATAGACGGTCATGAACAAATTTTGCCTCAATTAAATCACTTGTTATGGGCAAACAGTTCAACCATGCAGGAACAACCTGCCAAACACAACTGATGTTACAAATACAGAGGTAACAAGCAACTCGGTAGTGGGTTCCATGATAGTTTTATAAGCAGAAGGCGTGCTGTCAAGCCATGTGCATGCATGGGGAATATCAGACAAAGGCTAAACTTTCCTAAGAAGTACCTGTGCTGAATCAATACTGTCCCGATGGAACTGGCAAATTTTCCCCAAAGCAGAAACAGCATTATCATATGCCATTACATTCTCAGAATGCTTGGCATTAGGCTGTTGAATCACAACATTCAGTCTTGAAAGTGCCTCTGTGCCAAGTCATTACAAAATTTATTCAAATAGAACATCAAAATAGTCACTCTTGCGGCAGAAAACTCCCAAAAAGTTTAGGCAAAAGTACCTCCAACAAGGGGTTTAAACACAGATCCACCAAACTCAGCACAAACACCAAGTCCATATACAGCAGCCTGGATAATAATTATCCATCGCACTGAGTACATACTAAAACATGAATCAGATAAGCAACAGAGTTCAATGAGTAAATACCTGCCGAACATCTGAGTTTTCATCATTGCAAGCCTCCAACAGGAAAGGAAGATATGTATCATAGTATCTGTTCCAGAAGTTGAACCACAAGCAATTGTAAGTGTTCTTTACAAAGATGATGGCCATGTTCATAAATTACATTTAAAAAGGACTTACTTAAGAGCTGTTTCACGACATTGCTCTGCAACATCATCAAAAATGCAAATTGCAATCCTTCGCTCCTCAGCTGTCTTATCTTTGCCCTAAATTCATGACAATATATCAGGTGAAGACCTCAAAGAATACAAAGACATTATAGAAAACTTTGCAAATCAATCACTTGCAATTCTTTCATTCTGCATAGTACTTACCCACATAGGAGTTAGGTAAGATGATAGCCCATCAAAGAAAGGTAAGAATGAGCCTTTAAATGTCTTGATTAATGTTCCCAAGATTTCACCCACCTGAAAGAAATGCTCATATAAATGTTATAACATGGCATGTTGTGGATAACTATAAAAATTGCATTTACAGTTATGAGGCATTTACTGACTTGGTCAAACACTTCTTCCTCTTGCTCATTTTCCTCTCTAATAAATTCTCCCTCCTCAGCATCAAAGTCTTCAGCCTTGGCTCTCTCTGCTCTCTCTCTTTTTCTACTTGAGCTAGCTGTTATCACCTGCTTTATCTCTTCAACTATGGACCGTACCTGTGCTTCATCAACTAGAGGTCCAGCTATCTGGAAGAGAAAGGAAAATGTAACAGAAATTTAAAGATCCAATCAATATCAGCACAAAAAGACAGTGTCGTTCTAAAGTTAAAAAATTCCCACATGATATCTAGTTATTGATAGTTCTTCAATTGCTATATCTTCTAATGCTGTGGGATTTCAATATTTTACAGAACAAAGCAGACCAAAAAAAAATGGAGGACCAACAAAAGAAGGTAATATTTCACATTGTTATGTGTTGCAACAAACCTGTAAGCATTCATTTAATGCCTCCAACATACTAGCACAGATCTCAGTATCAGGCTCCTGCGAGCATATTGCACCAATTGAAAGTTATCATTCTCAACACTATTAGCTGAAAACTTGTACCAAATTGACATAAAGTTAACGAATACTAAAACTGTGAAAACTTATAAAGAACCTTGTGCAGTGCTTCAACTAATGCTGGAATAATGTAATCCGATAACTGTTTTACATAGGTTTCATTGCGACCTTGTGCGACACCCTTCTCCACAGCTAATTTTGCAGAGCGCATGAGCTCCGGCATGGCTAAAAATGAAATTTAAAGCATTCCAGTGAGAATCGGTGACATCCATCGAAGAACATCAGAAAGATTTTTTTTTTTAAAGGAAAATTTGCAATTTGCATGCCCATTTACTACCTGAAACAGCTGCTTTCCTAACTTCTTCATGGAAATAGAATTTGAGAAGAGGAACTAACGTTGGAGCAACCTGTATGAAAGAATAGGCTACTCAATGTCATAATGCTAGGACCTTGTGCCTATATTCAATGAGATAAATGAACAGAAATGTAGGTATATCCACATTCTTTGCTGACTAAACAGAACCTGATCAATCCATGGAAAAAATCCTTCTTTCAGCTCATCAGCATAGCAGCATAACATGTTACAGGCAGTAGCTTTTTCTTCCAGGACACTCGTCTTGATCCCTATTCTCTTGTCACCAAGGGTAATGGTCTCCATACTGTAAAAGGTACAACTCTTAGAAACATGTCAAAAGTTTCCATGGTTCAAAAACATGAATGTATTTGATTGTGCTTGTGAGAAGAGAAACAGGCTTGCCATAGTGAGAGCAAACTACTTGAGATAACGGAATGTAAGGAAAAGGAAAAGGAAATGCACAACTCATGGCTTTTATATTATCATTTGACTTTTTTATATAAATTTAGAAGCAATAAATTCAGTTTGAAATGAAACGTGAATGAACAAACACATGAAAGAGATATTATTTCCTCATTTCTCAAGAGAACAACAGACCTTTCATCATCAGAATCATCAATATCATTATCTGAATCTGCAGATGTGATGGTCACATCAGGCTTCAGTTGAGCAGATTGAAGCAAAGGTGGCATAACCACACTCATATATGGAAGGAAATCTTGCCCCAAGCATTTGCAAAGTCTGGCCCAAGCCTAAATATTATAATAACAGTTAGAAAATAACAAAAACTAAAAATATAAATTTCATGATAGTCGTCTAAGCATTATTTTGTAGAGAAGACCTACTTGTAGCATGTAACTTGTGGTTGGATCATCAGACTCCATCTGGGATCCTTGTAATGACATAAGCACTTCCATAACCTTGCAAAGACGGAGAATGGAATTTCGAGAGAGAACCAAATATTAGAGTACAGATACATACATCAGGAGATGCTAGTATCAAACCAACTAGTTCGACATTAAGGATAAATGATTCATTCACCAAGAATTCATTCACCAGTACTAAATGATATTGCTCATAGTGTGATGCTGTCGCAGTATGAGTTAAAGCCCTAATATCTGGATAAATAAATGCATCCATGACTAATTGAGGATCACTCCGTGCTTAATTCTACCTACCTGCTTAGCATCATCTCTAAACTTGTCCTTTCCAACAGCCATCCCAACCAGACTAATGCACTCCATAGATTTTGCACGAAGCATGCGATTGGACTTGTCAGTCGCGTTCACCAATATAGCCTTCAGGAAGGGCATAACTGCATCATAATACTTTTTGAAGTGTTCCTATAACACAGATTCTGTTAGATTAAGTTTTACACAGCAAAATATCTCTGAGAAAGGAAGCAGATGCCACAATTTACTTGAGAAGAATCAGCAACTGAAGCCAAAGCAGTCAATGCACCTTCTTGCACCATTTGTTTTCCATTCTGCAATATGAATGCACAATATTTAGACAAAGAAATTCTTTTTCCTTTGCATGTAAGTGAAATAATAAAAAGCCTAAATAGAAGCAATTGATACTTCTCTTCATTTACCTGTAAAAGAACAAGCAATTTGCTCACAACTCCATCTAAATAAGGTGTCAAAATTTCTGGAGTACAGTTCTCACTGAAGTTGAGAACTGCTGAGGCAGCATGAGCCTGTCACGAAAGAAGTATCAAAGAATCCACACTGTTACTCCACATATATAATCATTTATTGGAATAATTAGAAAAAATAAGTACCTGAAACTGAAACAAGTAAGCTAAAAGCAAGACGTATGATACAGAAGTGGTGGTTCAAAAGTGAGCACTAACCATGACTATAATTGTACATAATTCCAAGTCATGCACAGCATCTGTTACAACAATTTGCAGGAATGCATTTTTGTTGCGTACGATAGTGTAGTTACAACAGAAATGTTGGAATGAGGGAAGGGGGAGAATGGAGAAAAGAAACAAGGACAATGTCTTGTTTCTTTTTACAGTAATATAGGTTTATCCAACCTTAAAGAAAGTGACACATTTATATAGCTGAAACCTACATCAAAACTACTTGTTTCTTTTTACAGTAATATAGGTTTATCCAACCTTAAAGAAAGTGATATATAGTTATATAGCTGAAACCTACATCAATTTAGGGAATTAAAAACTCATATATTAAGTGGCCTGCTTGTTCTTTGCATGGATTATATCCCCTGCCTTGAACTCCATATCGGTGCATTTCTTATCTGCTTGTTGATTCATCCAGTTCTAGGCCTGTCGTAGGTGAAATTTGGCAGACGCTACAGCTGCTTCCCAATCCTGCATAATTTGATCCACTGTCAGATTCTTGGAGTCACCCGTCAAGTATGTTATGTACCCTCCCGTACAATAGTTCAAACTGGGAGGAGTTGGTGGTTTCCTAGAACATGGTACTGTACAACCATTCTACCAAGGTGATCCACTCTGCCCATTGGGTTGGGATGTCACTACTAGAGCATCAAAGGTAGGTCTCCAGGACGTGATATGTTGTGGAAAATCAAAGATCAACCCCTTGTAACCTGAAGAATTACCTCCAAAACTTGCTTTAAAAAAATAGATCTCGGTCACTCGCAATTCGCGCAGGCATGCCGTACAACCTGAAGATATGGTCCACAAATAACTTTGTTATGTTTGTTGCACTTGTTAGATGCTTGATGGGGATGCAGTAGCCATACTTACTAAGGCGATCAACAACCAATATGATATCAGTTTTCACACATGAGGGTGAGAGTCCTATAAAATCCATACTCACATCTTTCCAAACATCTTTCCCAAATTGGCAATGGTTGTAACTTCCCTGGGTATTGCACAATCTCGTGCTTAGTCCTTTGACAAACAATACAATTCTTGATGTAGTTCCGCACATCTCGTCCCATTCCCTTTCCCTTCCAATGGAAGAGGTTCTGTAGTCTTTTTGTTGTGGTAGTTACTCTTGCATGTCCCCCCAATGGATCATCATGGCTCATAGATATTAATTTCTGACGCAAGCGTCCAACCCCACTACCACCCTTCCCCTCCATCGCAACAAAACTTCTCTCTACTCGTAGTTGCTAGAGTTCAGGGCACCTTTCTTAGAGTGTTGGATTATATTAATGATTGTTCTATCATTCCTCCAGCTATTTTGGAATTCCTCCCAAAGTCCTGTGTGTACCTGTGATCAGTCGCTTGGTTCTCTTTTCCACTACTGTACACTACTTCAAAGTCATATCTAAAGAGCTTTGGAAGTATGTCTGTTGGAAGGGTGTGGTAATCCTTTGTTTCAACAAGAAATTAAGGCTCCTGTGGTCCATCTGTATTTGGAACCTCTACCCACACAAATACTGATGCCACAATTTAACCGCCTTAAAGATGGCTAAGAACTCCTTTTCGTAAGTTGACATATCACGATGTTTGTCTGCCAATGTTTTGCTCAAATACGCTATGGGATTTTTTTGTTGTCGTAACACAACAATGCCCATCTCACTTGCATCTGTTTCGAGGACAAATAGTTTAAAGAAGTGGAGTAAGGCCAAGATTGGGGCAGCAGAGACGACCTCCTTTAGAGCCTTAAAGGCCAACTGTTGCGACTCCCCTAAGCCCACTAGTTCGCCATTGAGGCTTTGAGTAATTCCTGCAGAGGTCGAGCCATATAAGCATAGTGACAAATGAAACGCCTATAGCAGCCTGTGAGGGCAAGAAATCCCCATAAATCCTTTAGGGACCTTGGAGTGGGGCAGTTTTTAACCAGCTCAACCTTCCTTTCATTCGTTGTCACCCCATCACCGAAGATTGCATGACCTAAATACTCCAATTGTCTAGCTCCGAATATGCATTTAGCTCTGTTTAAGGACAATTGGTGCTTTTGCAAGACACCAAGGGTCTCTTTCAAATGGCACTCATATTGCTGGAAATCACAACTGTAAACCAAAATTTCGTCAAAAAAGACAAGTAAAAATTTTTGAAGGAAATGTCGAAATATTTTGTTCATCAATCCTTGGAAGGTGGAAGGTGCATTTGCTAACCCAAATGGCATCACAAGAAATTTGTACTACCCCTCGTGGGTCCTCAATGCAATTTTGTCAATGTCCTCTTCTCACATTCATATCTAGTGGTGGTCGGACTTGAGGTCCAATGTAGGGTACCAGCTTGATCCTTGGAGTACATCGAGTAGTTCCTCTATTATAGGAATTGGGAGCTTATCTTTTACCGTATATTTGTCCAGGTCTTAGTAGTCAATACACATTCTCCACAAATTATCTTTTTTTTGCACCAAGACTACGGGGGAGGCATAGGTACTAAGGCTTCTCCGAATGAAGCCTTGTTGTAAGAGCTCCAAGACTACTCTTTCAATCACATGTTTTTGTTCTCTTGAATAAGGGTAAGGGCGAACTTTGATTGCATGTGTTCTGTCCTTGAGGTTGATCGTATGATCATGAGCATGCTTTGGAGGAAGCTAGCGGGGTGCTTGGAACAAGGTCTAATAGTAGGCAAATAACTCTTGCAGTTCTTCCATGGAGGGCTCTTGCTCCTCCAAGGACATCTGTCAGAATTGCGGCTCCATGGGGCAGGTTAGATGGATCATGTATAATGCTAACACGTGTTCCTTGGATCATTTTCTCCAATCTTTTTCCTGATACTAGTTTAGCCTCCTGTTTCTCGTTACTTGATAGGATAACCCTCCTTTCTTCCCACGTAAATTTCAAGGTCCTTGTTCTAGAGTTACACAGAACATCAAGTGCAGTTAACCATTGTACCCCAATGATTGTCACAACTCCCTAACAGAATCACAAGGACTCCCTGACAGAATCACAAGGGCATCGGTCGAGAATGACTATCCTTGCATGCACCAAGTAAATCCTCAGTATTTGCTACAACAATTTATGTGTAGGCCACCTCCCACAGTAATGTGAACCTCCAGAATTCTTTCCTCTTGATCAACGCTTCTTTTAGCTATTGCTTTGTTCACAAAATTGTGCATACTCCCACAGTAATGTGAACCTCTAGAATTCTTTCCTCTTGATCAACGCTTCTTTTAGCTATTGCTTTGTTCACAAAATTGTGCATACTCCCTTTATCTACCAATATCTGTAAGGACCTTCGGAAGTGATTACCTATCGCTCGATTTTGTCAATATTCCTCATTCGTGCCTTCATCGCATGGAAAGAAATATTAGTAACCTCATCTCCTAGATTTCCTTCTTCTTCAAGGATTCCGTCTCCTATCTCTTAATCACTTTCAATCATGTGAAACTAGAGTTGCTTGTTTCTACAACATTGGCCAGGGACATATCTTTCCTCACACCAGAAGCAAAGTCCTTTAACTCTTCGTTCATCTAATTCCTTGTTGTTGGTGGTTTTGGGGGGCCGATATGTTTGGTTGGTCCGCTCCCTTCCAGAGTCCCTTGCGATCCCAGAGTCGATAGTAACCCTTCTTCCAACAAGACCTTAGATACCAAGGTTAAAGGGGCTCCACTTTTAGTGATGGAGTGGTTGCCTCCCCCTATCGAGGTCCCCACTAGGCTGCCTCTCCTCATAGAAGGTGTCGTTGTATGGACGGTCAAAACTGGTTTCTATTTTCTAGCAAGCGAATATGCGTTTTGCAACGTTTGAGGTTCAGGGAGCTTAACAAAAACCTCCAGTTCTTGCTTCAATCCCTTTAAGAAAAATCTCATGAGATATTCCTCTGGCAATGTCAACTTGTTGGAATATCGATCAAACTTCGCACAATATTCTTGTACCAAACATTCTTGTCGAAGCTCTTTGAAATCCCCTACCGGACATTCAAACAGCTCCTCATCAAATCTTTGTTGAATGGAGTCCTTTAGTTCCTCCCAGCTCCAAGGTTCCCCTGTGCTTCATCGTCAATTGACCAATTGGTACCACTCCTAGGCTTCTCGCTGCAGGTGCATGGCCGCAATTCCTACCTTCTTCTCCATCAGTGTGTGATCCAACAAAAAGAACTGCTCGCTCGTGTATCCAGTTCCTCACTCCATTACTTTCAAAAACAGGAAACTCTATTTTACTGAATTTTGTGGGTGTACTGTACACCTCCTTCCCTTGGATAGCTTCCGTGGTGTTTATCACTGATTCGTCTCCTGGAGAGTTTCATTCGGTAACTCCGGCCATGGTCTTCATGAATTGGTGGAACATATCTTTAAGTTCCCCAAGTTCCCTTTCATGTCTCTCAGTGCTGTTTTGGTTTTTAATCAAAAGTTTTTCATTCCTAGCTTGGTTTTAGAGTAAAATCCTCAGATTCTCTTCAATCCTTCACAGCTCAGCAACTCATGTCCCTTCTGCCATGATCGGTTTGAGGCCAACTGCTCTAATATCAAGTTGATACAACAATTTGCAGAAACGCATTTTTGTTGTGTACGATAGGGTAGTTACAACAAAAATGTTGGAATGAGGAGAGAGAATGGAGAAAAGAAACAGGGACAGTATCTGCAAATTCATAAATGGGTTGTCCCTTCTTACAGTAATATAGGTCTCTCCAACCTTACAGAAAATGACACATAGCTATATAGCTAAAACCTACATCGATTTAGGGAATTAAAAACTAATATTTAAATGGCTTGTTTGTTCTTTGCATGGATTATGTTATGTATCCGCATGATTTTTTCCCATAATTCACATAACAGCATCATTCTCAGCCAAGAAGGATAAAGCCCATTGCTAGAGAACAACATTTTTCATTTTGCATAAGAAGCTGCATCCCAAAACCCAAGCCTTCACACATATGATTACAAGTCCAGGACCTTAACAATTCAGCAAGCAGATTTTATAAGATACGCAACATTTTGATCCTTAACCTACAATTAACCAGGACCTTAGTAATGATATTGTATTTGTATTATGCGACACATATCCATGACAACTAGGATAATGCGAATGAACTCTGAAATTGCTTTGAAAAATTCACTAACTCAAGAAAGAACTTTCTTTCCTTGATCAAGTTATTGCAATGACAGAAACCAACCTGTACTCGAGGGTTTTGGAAATCATCCATCGCCGAGGCTAGTGCTGGCAACACCCTTTGATGGTATTGATTTTGCAAATCTGGACCCAAATCTGTAGACAATTGCCCAATTGCGTTAATTGCAGCCCATCTGACACGGGGATGAGGATCACGTAAAGAGTTCAGCACCATCGACACCACTTGCTCAAGATTGGTTATCATGACCTGCAACAGAATATCAATTTTGATTTTGAGTGTCTAACTCTTTTTTTCCAATCAATCTTGAAAATAGGACAGTAATCTTGATTAGGAGTATCAAACAAAGTAAGCACCACTCTGCGTAAACAATCCAAGAAAAAAAAAACATCAATTTTGAAGTTCAAATTATTGGCAGAACAATAACTTGAACTTCAAGACTCAAATCAAATTACCAGAATATAATGAACTGTTCATTGGCAGCTTAATCAAGCATGTGAGAAGTAAAAATGAGGGAACTGAGCATCATAACCCAATGATATATAATTGTCTATACCTTAGAGCAACCTTCGGCAATCTGAGCAAGAGCAATAAGAGCTGCATGATGTTTCTGCCACTCTGGAGCAGCCAAAAAAGCAGGAAACTGCTCAGAAGCCACGGGAACAATGGTATTCCCGCCCAAAGAGATAGCCAATCGATCCAAACACTCCTGCCCAACACTATAATTACTCGTCTCTCCTGCATCTTCATCTTCGCTCTCTGCAGTATACCATGCAGGATCATCCTCAATGTCCAACAGCATCCTCATCAATATAGCAAACAACCTGCTTATAAACTGAGGCAACTTCCTCATCATCCCGGGGGCTCTCTCTCTCGCCTCCGCCAAAGTTATCACAAATTCAATAGACAAATGGCGAGTCCCTTCCTCCAAGCTCTCAGCTTCCGCAATCTGCAGCATCGAGCCAACCACATCCACCAGTTGCCTCCTCAAGAAACGTGGCTCAGTCCCGGCCAATTCAATCAAGAGCTCCAAGGCCTCCTGCGCCGCGGCCTCGTTGCCGTTATTCAAAGCCTCGGTCAACGTCCTTATCATCGCCGGCAACAAGTCTTGGAAGCGATCCCGGTCAGACGAACTCTCCAAGCACTGGATGAAATTGATGACGGCATTCAAAGCCGCAATCTTGACATCAAAATTGAGGGAATTCCCCAAGCACTGCAAGAACACTGCGTGCAGCTCCTTTATGAACGGAATCAAAATGTCGCCGATGTACTGCGAGAGCTGCGCAAAGATCAAAAAGGCAGACTCCTGAAGCTTGGGGGAGTCGGAGGAAACGCACTGGAACATGAAGGGAAGGAGCTCGGGCCAGCCGTTGTCGGGCAAAATGCTAGAGGCGAGCTCCGAAACCGTATCGCACAACTTCTTGAGAATAGATTTAGTCTGCTCGTGTTGAACAGAAGCGAGAAAAATAGACTTAAGAGAAGACTGAGTAGAGGGGGAAAGGCGAGGCCAGAGATAGGAGTCATCACGGGTGAGGAGCTTGCGGAGGAGGACGGCAGACATGGCGCGAGCTTCAAGGTTGGAGCAGACTTGAAGGAGGTGGGCAAGCTTGAGTGATAAGGAATCTGGGTGGGTTTGCTTGCAGAGATTGAAAAGGAGTTCCGCTTGAGAGCGGTGCTCGTTGGAGGATGACATGAGTGTGCAGATTAAACTTTCGAAAGGGGCGGCGTCAGGACCGAGGATGACGGCCAGCTGCTGTTGTTGAGCCGCCTCATCCATGGCTGATTCTGGTTCTGATGTTATGAAATTAGGGTTTTTGGGAGGAGGATGATGAATTGATGATGATGATTGCTGTAAATGCCCTTTATGTGTTTGTTATTTGGCCTTAGGCTTCTTAATCTCTCTTTTCCTCTTTTCTTCACCACTTTGGACGTGGGCTCTTTTAACCATGAAAAGAGCCGGAATTTTGTGTACACACTATACTCATCATTATTCTCTTCTTTTTATTTTTTATTTAATCTTTTAAATACGTATTAAATAAAGTCATAATTTATAAATTATATATTTTACATAAATTATTTATGAAATCAAGAAACTTTAAACAATAAGTCTCAAAGCGGAGATTTAATCAACACTTTATTTTTTAAGTTAGCTTAATTGTAAATAACTTAAAAATATCTCCCCAAAGTTAAAACCTTTTAGGTCACCTGGCTAAACCAAAAAAAAAAAAATCATTTATTCTTGACCAATCTATAAGATATTCATGTTAACATCAGTGGGACAAGACCTGTGTTTGATATTACCGACCAAGTCCAGACAATTAAGTACTTAGGTGGTTTCTATTACAAGTGGCTTATAGTTGGAGTTTTAAGAGATTCAAAAGTTTGGATATTTTGAAGAGCAGAATGATTCTATCATTATTACATCAGAAGACAAGCTGAGAAGCTGGAAGAGAAAACAGAACCAAAAAGGTTCAGAACATGAACATATTTGGTGCTATACACATGCACCCACACCAGAAATATGATATTGTTCAAAGTTGATACCGATAAGGAACCAAAATCCAAGTGTTTTTGGCTCTTGCAGTTTAAACCTATCAGTAATCTTCACCTTCATCTTCCTCTTCACCTTCAGCACCAACTTCTTCGTAATCCTTCTCGAGGGCGGCCAGATCTTCACGTGCTTCCGAAAACTCGCCTTCTTCCATGCCTTCACCCACATACCAGTGCACGAATGCTCTCTTGGCATACATGAGGTCGAATTTGTGGTCGATGCGAGAGAACACCTCAGCCACTGCTGTGTTGTTGCTTATCATGCAGACGGCACGTTGCACCTTGGCAAGATCGCCACCGGGGACTACTGCCGGAGGCTGATAGTTGATGCCACACTTGAAGCCAGTTGGACACCTGTGTAATTTCAAGCAACACAATTTCTTCAGGTATGAAATGAAATCGAAAAGAAAAACAGGTTCATTATGTACACCCCCGTCAACTTTTTAATTTCACATTGATGGAATCGACCTTGTTGGAATATTTGAACATTAAGCACGTAAGATTTGAAATCGGAAGTTGAGATGGTGACCCACAAAACAAGTCAATACCTCAGGAGGTGTATAGATATAACCCAAATCAAAAACCCATAACTCTTTTGTTGAAAGCTGTGCATTATGGTTTGCAAGCACAAAAACAACTCCATGGAGTAAGATGAATGAACTATGTATCCATCATTCAATTCTGATAGCTATATGCATTTTCACTTACCAGTCAACAAATTGAACAGTCCTTTTGGTTTTAATGGTGGCAACAGCGGCATTAACATCCTTAGGAACAACATCTCCTCTATACATCAAACAGCAAGCCATGTACTTCCCATGCCGAGGATCACACTTGGCCATCATGCTTGACGGCTCAAAAACGGCATTTGTAATTTCAGGAACTGACAACTGCTCATGATACGCCTTTTCAGCTGATATAACAGGGGCATATGAAGAAAGCATAAAGTGAATGCGGGGATATGGTACAAGGTTGGTCTGGAATTCTGTAATATCCACGTTAATGGCTCCATCAAATCTTAATGAAGTTGTCAATGATGATATAATTTGAGAGATCAATCGGTTCAAGTTGGTATAAGTTGGTCTCTCAATATCTAGAGATTTTCGGCAGATGTCATATATGGCTTCATTGTCTAGAAGCACCGCAACATCTGTGTGCTCGAGAAGAGAATGTGTAGACAGGACACTGTTATAGGGTTCCACAACTGCCGTTGAGACCTGAAATTCAAGATTAAACCAATACTGAGTTCTACAGAACCTGTTAATTCTCATTTTCAATTAACTACCAATGACAGGTAAAACAGAAAGACAAGATCTATGAAGTTTGTAACTTAATGTTAGACTCAAATCGGATGAAGAAAATTTCACTAGAACAAATACCCGGAATGTTCTAACAGAAAGTGAGATATGTTGTATATAGTCCACAAAAGGGGGTAACAAAAACCTTATTTATGTATAGCCTGTTAGAAAATAAAAAGCATTAGATGTTATGAACCTGTGGAGAAGGATAAATGGTAAAGCCAAGCTTTGACTTCTTTCCATAATCCACAGATAGGCGTTCTAATAACAATGACCCGAGACCAGAACCAGTTCCACCACCAACAGCATTGAACACCAGGAACCCTTGCAAGCCAGTGCAATTATCGGCTAATTTCCTCACTCGATCAAGGCAGAGATCCACAATTTCCTTCCCAACTATAGGCCATGACCGTGTCAGCTTAACCCCTACCTAACATAAAAGAGCAGTGTGATATGATGTAAAAAAACTCTCTTACTTGTGTAGTGCCCCCTGGCAAAATTGTTCGCGGCGTCTTCCTTTCCAGAAATAAGTTGCTCAGGGTGGAAAAGTTGTCGGTAAGGTCCAGCTCTAACCTCATCAATCACAGTTGGTTCCAAGTCAACAAAAACAGCTCTAGGCACATGCTTGCCTGAACCAGTCTCGCTGAAGAAGGTATTGAAAGCATCATGTGCAACACCCACAGATGTGTCACTGCAAGGGAAATTAAAATTATGTCTTGTTAAGGACCAAGCACAAAAAAGAAGACCAAGAGCAAAAGCTACAGACAGACACACAAGTACACGGGTTTTCCCGCTAACCACCCGAGATTATCAGCATGCATTCCAATTCACTTCAAGGAGTACATTAACAGAAGCAGTAAATTTCCATGTTGATTATTCTTATAAATGTGCAAGATCTCGCCATTTCAACACTCAGAAATCACATACTATTCCCAAAAGTGTTGGTACTTCATTGCAAAGAGATGCCTTGTCCATTCATTTTACAGTAACACCACCACCCGAAATAGATCCAGACATAAACCAAAAACGAAGATCATAAAAATTATTCATGATTCAGATCAGACTTCCATGTAATTGCATCAATGTGAACAAGAGACAGAGCCACCAAAGGCGTATAAACAAGAGCAAACGCCCTGAAAATACAAAGTCCTGAAGAGAATCGAAGCACCATCAAAAGAGAAGATAAGCGCTGATGGTTCAACACAAAATATGAACTTCGATACCCATTTCTAGACACAGAAGGTTACAAAATAGAACATAAGAGACAAGCACAAGAGCAACAACAGATGAACGTAGATCTATCAAGTCGCATTACAGAGAACAGAACAGACCCTCGTTAGATTCCAAAAAAACAAAATCCCAACAAGGTTTTTGGTAAAGAGAAATGAAAAAGAAGAGCATGATCCCAAATACTTCCAAGCACCATTATCCATAAAGATAAAAGAGAAAAAGTAGAAAGCTTGAACAGATCAAAAAAAAGTTACCTGGGCATCATCCCATCTGGACTGATGCCATGTTCAAGACAATAAAGCTCCCAACAGGAGTTCCCAACCTGGATTCCTGCCTGTCCAATGTGAATGCTTATGATTTCTCTCATCTCTCTTGCCTAAAGCTTGAATCTTTATCCACTTTTCCTTCAGATTTGGATTTGATTTTTGATTCGGGTATAAGAAAGAAGAGAAAAATATCTTGACTTGTTAAGGAGCTCAAAAGGGTACTGTGTACTGACTGAAATTTTTCTTAGCTGTGATGATGTGAAATACGAATCGTTGCCAGGCTTTCTGGGTCCTCCACTGCTTTTCCTGACAATTACTAAACTGACCCTGTAGACTCCATTTTCATGGTTAAAAGTTAAAACAACAGTTACAAATGACTAGACATTTCATTTAACCGATCAATGTTATAAATGTCGTCTCCTCTCCACCGAGTTACAGGATCTCATCACTCAACAACATAGGAACTCACCACTCACTAGTTCAGAAAACCTAAATTTGGTTTGAGAAAACAGGTTGGTTATGGTGAAATCTTAGGGAAGTCATAGAACAAATGAAATCTCCGGTGTTACCTGTGATGTTCTAGCTCTATTTCAGTCTACCTCATTCACATATTTAGTGATCACATCCGATCATAAAGGGTAATATTGTTTTACAATTTTTTTATTTCATTTTAGTACGATTAAATCCGATATTTTTTTCTATATCTATTGATAATTTATAATTATATCATTGAACAAATAGTGCATAATTACACTCGTTTTATATCCGTAAAAATTATTCATTTTAATCTAACTTAATTTAATTTTAAATAATAGATATAATTTTAAGAAATTAAAATTAAAATTGAATTATCTGATCTAAATTTAAAATATAAATTAAACTAACTCAAATTATTTATTAAAAAAATTAATTAAACTTCAATTTCGTATCTCTTTATTTTAAATAATATTCTTTTAGTTTAATTATCC
This sequence comes from Erythroxylum guanchezii, assembly GCA_025629825.1. Taxonomy (NCBI): domain Eukaryota; kingdom Viridiplantae; phylum Streptophyta; class Magnoliopsida; order Malpighiales; family Erythroxylaceae; genus Erythroxylum; species Erythroxylum guanchezii. The sequence goes on along the minus strand of JAOTAX010000196.1, from coordinate 108,119 downwards.
AAAATAACATAATTTTAAACAGTTTTAATAAATTCAAATTAAACTTGAATTACATAATTTTAAATTTCAACTTTTAACTTAAATTATTAATTATAAAAATAACTCAGATCTAAATTATTGTTATTTTTATATTTCTTTTATTGCGTGTCGGTGGTTGTGCCCATGGTGAGGTGGCTTCACGTGCCTGTGTTCCTATTAGCTAACAAAAATCAAAGATTAGGTGCATTTTGTCCGCATGCACCTTCATATTCTATATTTGTTTCAAATTCAACCAGCATGTCTAAACTCGTGTGTTTAGTGTTGATAATTCAATAATTAGAGTTAATCTTGCGTACTGTATTCACCATATACTTAAACGAAAGATGTCGATCTCGACTCAGCTTATCATAATATAAAACTAACATGTTCGATTGGAGTTGATTAGGTTTTAGGTCGAGCCTGATTTTTTTTTTTTCTTTTGTGTCTTTGGGGCTGATAGGGTTTTGTTTTTGGATTTTAGATCTGGGTTTTGATGGGGGATATGGATTATGGAATGGCCGTATAGGGTTCTGTGTTTTGACGAGTTATTGTTTTTGTCGTTCTTGTCTATTGTAGGTGAGGATTCAGTTAGGTCAAGGATCAGCTGTTCAGGTCACCAAGAATATGCTAAAGGAGGAGGGGCTTGGTGCCTTTTACAAGGTTTGTTTCCTTATCGTAATCAAACTGGAAATTATCGAAGTGCATTGGCTGTTGATATCTGCTTTACGGCATAGAGTTTGAGATCGCGTAGTTCGAGGATCCGTGCTAAAGGATGAGTTTTTTTGAACGTTTGGCTTTTAGCTGGTTTTAAAGTGAATGATTCAAGTTCGACATAATGTGGAGTGTAAACTCCCGAATGGTGTGTTCTAATTTATGAACACTATCCACTTAGAAATGTTTGACAAATGGCTTTATTTTAACCAATGTGTGCTCGAAGGATTACTAGATCTTGGGTTGAGATTTTACTTTTAGGAAATTGGCCTGCTGTCTCACACATTCAAGCATCTCTTTTTTGTGTATCTTCCTGGGAAAATTTTGTACCAATTTTCCTTTCACTTTTGCTGAATTTCACTTTAGTTTCTACTGAATTGCTTCTGCAAGAAGTTGAAACTTTTTTCTGTTGATCCATATGATTAAAACCTGAGCTTCTAAATGAGAATTTCCTCTGAAAATCAGTTTTTCTGTTAATTTTGAGTAAAAGTAATAGTATCATGTTCCTAACTTAGTTTAGAGACTTGCAGGGGGAAGGGACAAGCGAGAAGGATAAGAAGACACAAAGAACAGCAGATACCGATTTTGTGTTAAAATGGGGAGCTAAGAAGAGGCTTAGATGTGTGAAAAAAGATCAGAACTTGGCCAACAAGTTAAAATGGGGAGCTAAAAAGAGGCTTAGATGTGTGAAAAAAGATCAGAACTTGGCCAACAAATCTAAGCCAGTTGAGACTCTGCCTAAGAAGAGGCTCACATCTTGTGTTATTATGAGTGAAAAGGAATCTTCTTTTCTCCATGTTACAGACGCAAATGAAGAAGACGGTAACAGAGGCGACTTCACTCGCCCGTAGAGTTTATTACGAAACGCTGCATTTTTAAATAACGTCCACCGTTGTTAACATACGGACTAAACTACGATATCATATACCAGTTGTATTTAGGTTGCGTTGTAACAAATACGAGATCATGTCATAACTGAATGTGATTTGTTCTCTCCTTCTCTCTCTATCACGTGATTTTGTGTAGGTTTTCTCTCTCTGAATTCTCTTGAATCTC